>OU342740.1:60736149-61048794 GCA_910589775.1 Avena eriantha
TCCGTTTCCTAGAGTCAAGCTCTGATCGATACGTTCGGACATGTGGACCTCAGGATTATCTCCGACGTCCATGGCATCCTGCACTTTGGGAGAGTGTTCCTCGGATCCTTCATCCATGGCTTCTCCTTCTTCTGTAGCTTTTGAGTTGTACTCCTCTTCATATTCCGCGGAGAACTTTCGGAAATCTGCCGACGTCATAGATTCATCCGAGGATGCGGGAACGTCGGTGTTTGATCCAATTGCCTCCAACACAGAGTCGGTGTATTCTCCAGCATCGGCAGAGCCGGATCCGGATCCCACGTATCCGACGAAGTGTGACGCGTGCTTCTTTAGGTACCTGCGGCTTTCGCGATCAGCCATGTCGAAACTTTTGATGGTTTCGAGGATTGCATCTGTGCTTTCGCCTTGTAGTATCATACGTCTTAGTGTGTACCTTAGGAAAGGCATGTCTGTCCCGGCGTCGTCATAGCCGGAATCAGTGTCATTGATAGGCTCCTCCTGGATTTCGACTTCCATGGGTGGTTCGATCTGGGATCTGGCTTCTCCAGGGAGATCCGCTCCAGATTCGACTTGGTCCGCCAGGTCTTCTTCAGGCTCGGATTTCTCCACTATCTCCGCAACTGGTGCGGGCTGGGTGGTATTCGGGTTTTCTGAGATCCGGAACACTGCCACCTCCGCAGACAAAGGGGACCCAGAAAATTCTTCTGCCTCTATCATCACCGCTGGGGTGGGTTGGGCAGGTTCAGCGAAACCGATGTAAACATCAATCTCACCAAAAGACATGATTGTGTAGGCAGTCACGGCCTCCTTAGCCGAAATCCATGTCTCGTCGAGAATGATGAGAGGGACGTCGCTGGCATAGAGGATGCGACCGACGGCAATGGTCTCGCCGATTCCGATTCTTGCAGATTCCGCTCGGAACGCAGATCCGAAGCTCACTTGCCCCACGGTGGGTGCCAACTGTCGTCGGATTGAGGACAAGTACGCCATGAGGGGGTCCTCGAGGCGTGCGGAAGAGAGGGGTGTGAGACGTACGGTATTCCGGGACGGTGAGCGCACAAGTTTACCTAGGTTTGAATCCGCCGGCTTTGGACGAATCCTACTCCTGCTAGCAATCCAGTAATACGGCAAAGCCGGAATATGGGTTACAAGGGTATCGCCTGTGCGAGTTGAGATTGTAGACTATTGAGGTGTCTAGAGTATTGCCCTAAAGGCTCTCCCTAGGATGACTTATATAGATATCCGTCCTAGGGTTTACAGGAGAGAACAATCCGGCTACGACTAAGAGTTGGTTACAGAGTACATCTTGAACTACAAGTAACATTATGGGCCTACGTCGGTAAGTCTTCTGGGCCTTCCCGTAGCCGGATTGGACTCCGTCTTTCTCCCTGACTGGGCCGCCCATGAAGCAAAGCTCTAACCCGAAGTGGGCCACCCTAGTCAGTGAGGAACTGTGAGGATACCCGAAAAGTATATCCCCAACAGACACCGATGAAAATTTGATTACCAGAGGCGGCTCTACACATAATGGACAAGTAGATTTCACTATCAAGGTTAGTGGAGTCGACAAAGACAGGAATAAACTGGTTCTACCTGATGAATCTCAGGACATGTATGATGAATGGCAAGGGGAAGAAGATCCAACCCAGTCGGAATATGTGGATCTAGAATGCGGCAGTGCAGAAAGCAATGATGGTGATGATGATTAGACTGTTGTTTCATATTATGCAGTGATATGATGAACATTGATTCATATTGGTTTTCTCTTTGTAAAATGTATGAGACATGATGAAAATTTCCCGTTGGATTGTAATCCTAGACTAATTGTTTTCCCTGTCTAAATTGGATTAAGCTTAATTCAACAAGTGCAAACATATGTAGAACAGGTTCACTTGGCATGTAGCAGAAACATTGGTTTAGTACATTAATTAATTATCAACCACATGACCAACTTCATATAGAAGGGGGCATATACACCTTGTGTTAGTAGATATGGGCAAGCACATTGTCTCGGCAGATAGGGCATCTATCATTGGTCTAAAACCAAGTAAAGATGCACTTGCGGTGGTACAGATGGTTGCATCCTCGAAGATGCACTATTGTGCGCTTCGACAGCGCCCACATGCATATGCTGTAGTGGCCATCCTCCTGCTCAACCAGGTACCAACTGTCTTGAACCGCCAACAAGTTGACGATGAGCCAGAGATTCTGGCTGAGGGTTAGGTCGAAGTGGAACCCGTCGACCGACATACACGCCTCAAGCTAGAGCCGGTGCAGAATGTCATACGGCATGATGATGTCCCACTCCTCCGCCGTGAGTTGCAGGTTCTTCAGTAGCCATACACAAATAAGAACCTTGTGCATAGTTCCCACGACCTTGCTCTCTCTTCGCAGCTTGCTAGGAGGCAGGCTGGGATTCAACACAACCTCTTCGCAGGGTGTGGTCGCAACATCGTCCTCCTCTAGAGGGACTGGGATGGAGTCAGGCATCCTCCTGAGCTCGTACGTCCTCGAGAATAAGATCTCTAGTGCCATTGTGTACGACATCGCCTCATTAACTAACTACGGCTCGACGACAGAGAAGTCGGTTGTGGCTGCAGACGTGGTAGGCACGGAAGACATGGGGGCCAGACTCGATGGTGTGCTCCTGTGAGGAGCACTCTAGTTCCGGCGTTGTCGCCATATGGGGATTTTTTTGGGGGGGCGGGGGGAGGGGAGGGGAGGGGGTGAGGGCTAATCGATGGTGCTGGCCTAGACGAGGGGAAGAGGCCAGGGGAAATGGGCGAGGGCCTGTTTGATTTGTAGGATAGGAAAATCATAGGAATAGGAAAAATGTAGGATTGCATTGTCATGTTCACTCCAATCCTATAGGAATTCATATGCACCAAAGTGTGTTCGATTCCACCATAGGAATCTAAATAGAGGTATGGGTGAATGTTTGATTTCCTATGAAAACTAGTACAAAGGAATCGTTAGGAAAAAATCCTATGGGAATCAATCCTACAAATCAAACAATCGTCATAGGAAAATTTCCTATATGATTTAATCCTACAAAATTCCTAGGCAAATCCTTGGAATCAAATGGACCCTGAGAGTGGACTGCTCGAACAAAAGGCGGGCCCGTGCTACCTTGTCACTCTCTAACGTCATCCCTGGCTCGTCCTCTCTTCATGGTTCTATTTAGGCTGGTCATAGTGCTAGCGGGAGTAATTTGGGTAGTACACAGTCCTGCATGTATTGCCAACTAAGCATTTAGAAGACATGGCATGCAATTAAATGATGATAGAGAGAGCCTTGGGGTAACTAGCTATGTTACCTTAAGGGCATCTCCAATGTGAAAATAAGGTCGGATATAAGACACCTGTGGTCGACCTTAGTGGAATTTAAACATTGTAGCGCTCGGTCTTAAGCTAAGAAACCTTGCGGTCGACCATACCAATATGACCCGGCCATAAGAACTACAAAATCATTGTTTCTCTCTCCTCACTACACAGTGAGCTTGCGGCAGACTTTCAAGACAAAATGAGTCTAGATTGCAATAAATGAGACTTTGCATGATACCACACCTATGCTATTTCCACTATGGAGGTAGTAACATTTTTTGAAAAAATGGAGGTAGTAACTTAGACTAGTAACATATGCATCTTACTACTCTAAGTTACTCCCCACCATGACCAGCCTAAATATAGTAACTTGCATATGTTACTATCCTCATAGTGGGTGATAGCATGTGTGTGGTGTCATGCAAGACCTAATTAATTAGGTTCTAGACTCATATAAATGTGTGATGTTATGGTAATACCTCCCTCTCTTTAATCATTAATTATCATGTCATGTCACCAATTTGCTTAGTTGGCATTGAATGTACATGCAAGTTACTACTCCTACATGACGAGATGGATGGATGTTGTCTCTACGTTAAATAGAGGAAAGGTCGTTGAGCTGGACAGGGAAACCCAATATTTTAACATATCTTTGAATTTTTGTGTGGCATCGGCTGTTGGTGGGGATATGCTGAATGGGGTATGCCCAGCAGGACATTCCGATCGGGCCAACAACCTGGCAAGTGGGCCTACAGGACGGCGACTCGAACGCGACTGTGAAGAAGGCCCAATGATTGGAGACTAGAGGCCCAGAAGCGTAGCTGAAGCCTAGTCGGATTAGGTCAAAAGCCTTTGAATCCATAACTTGTTCGGTTGTATACTATAAACCCTAGCGAGGTACCCCTCCATATAAACGTCCCTAGGGTTCCTTGAGTACTTACCTTCCATCATACACCCCTTCGAGCGACTCGCTGCTTAGATGCCGAGCTCGCCACCCCTATAACTCGCCCTCCACCAATACAATTTAGCAGGAGTAGGTCTTTACCCTCCGGGGGCTGAACCTGGCTAAACTCCTGTGCATCTGCCCCCATCTCGCACCGCAGATGGCCACCAGCTCTCACCCCTGATTCTATTAATCGCTACCCCTGGTAGCGACTGTCGTGGCCATTCGCACGACGGTGGCGCCCACCGTGGGGCCTAGCTGGACTAGCCTGAGTTCTGCAGCGAGAACCTACTCGCAAATCGATCGGCCGATCGCCACCATCCACATGATAGCCACTAGTGGGATCCTCCAGATCCTGCCCAGCATCTACATCCCGGCGTCGCGCCCGATCACCCACAACACGATGATGCCGGTCGGCACCATCAACCTGTTCGTCGGCTTCACCGACGCAGTCGACCTGGTAGGGACAATGATCGATGGCGGGTCGCCGCCACGTCGTGATATGCTCTTGGAGGAGAAGGTCCGCTCCATCAGCCGCCTCGCCACTGAGTACGACTCGGCCGCCAGCAACACGGTCGGGACTAACGCCGCCACGGACGACGCATCTCTCCACAACAACACCGACTCCATGACCCCCGCCTCGGTCAACGGATCCATCACCACCGCTTCACGGGAGGACTCCATCACGCGAGTCTCCAATCCTGAGGACTTCGAGGATTCCTCCATCGTTGGGATCTTCGGTTGCGACTCCGGCTCAGAGTCCCTCGAGGACTTCTGCGCCAGATCCAATCACTTCAACGCGATCTACATGGCGGGAAGCACAGCCGCCCCGCCAGATCCATTCTCCACGCCGATCCCGCCAACTGCCACAGCAATGGAGGTGCAGAAGCCGGCGTGCGCCTAGAGGACGTGACACCCAAGGAGCTCGCGGAGCGCGAGAAATTCCGCCTCGAGAGGAAAACAGCGCAGGAGTTGTCGCTCTACCATCAGCGCCGCATCAGGACCCGCCTGGACTCCAACGTCCAGGGCCGCGTCCTAAACTTCAACGACGAGGACAACCCAACCCGCGCGACCGAGTGCGAATACTGCGAGAACGCGCCACCCCGCAACAGCAGTCGCCCACCACCCAGTGCACCGGCGACTGGAGACCAACCACCACCCATAGGCCATGCGCCTCCGTCGGACCAGCCACGAATCATCATCTTGCCACAGGCTCAGGACGCCTACAGGCTCCCGCTGTACTCCACCACCATGGACAACGTCATCGCGGCAGACACCGCGGTCACCCACCTCGACATCTAAGGAGAAGGCACGCTGCATATCCAATACGCCAAGTCCCTGCTCGCGAGGGCCATCAAGCAGCAAGCCGCGGGAGTTGACCCGGGAGAGCGGATGTATTCCCGCTCATCGGCGAGCAGGGCGGCCTCAAGCGGCCACCCAACCGTCGCCAACGCTGCCAACTTCCCACCGCCAGAGCCATTACTGCACTAGCCACGGGCCGCCAACCCCGCGCTCTCAACCAACGAGCCGCGGCCGGCAAACAATATGGTCGTAGCCAATGGTCAGCCTGTTGACGCACTCACGCACATTGTCAACAACCAAGCCTGGTTGGCGCGCCACCCCAACGACTTGAGGCACACCCTCAACAACCGAGGCGATCCCAAACCAAGGGGCTCCCTAAGCTGAGTCGGCCCCCAGTGCTTCAGACCAATGATCCGAGGCGAGAGGTATCTCGCCAACTTCAAGGCACGCGAAGAGATCGAAAAGTACGATCCAACGTACGACCCAGCGGTGTGGCTGGAAACATACCTCATGGTGATGGGAATCACCGGCCACACTGATCTGCTCGTTGCTCGCTACCTCCCCCTGATAATGGAGGGAGCGACTAGGAAGTGGATCAACACCCTCCCCACCGAGAGCATCGACTCGTGGGAGGAGATGTGCGACGCCTTCATCTGGAACTTCGAGGGATCTTACACCCGCGCCACCACCATCAAGGACCTCGAGCGATGCATCTAGGGCATCGCGAGTCGACCTGCCACTGGATCTAGAGGTGGCAGGAATTGTGGATCAACGCCTCCGGCATCCAGCCGGACATGGCGATCCACTGTTTCAAGAACACATGCGGGTACGAGCCCTTGGTCACCAAGATCAAAAGGGTCTACCGGATGTTCGACAACGTCCCCGACCTCCTCGAGATTGCTAAGCGGCACGCGGAGGAGGACCCCAACCAGGACTCCGACGGCGAGTCGGGAGGAAGACACCGCACCAGCGGCCACGACAACGGGAGACAGCGTGACATGCGCTACAGATACACTCGCCTTAATGGCAAGCGCCGCGGTGATGGGCGAGTCAACTTCGTCGCCAACGCCAGCTACGGCCAACGCGACCCGAAGAACTTTCGTCATGATGGAGGAAACTATCGTGACAATGGGAATTACCGTGCCAACAACGCGACGAGGCCAAAATTTGACCCCGCTGCCCTGCTCAACTAGCCTTGTGTCTACCACAGCAGGGAGGGGAAGCCCGCCACCTAGACTACCACAGACTACCACTCGCTCAAGGAGATTGAAAATGCAAGGCGGGCACGGGACGACCCCAACAACAATCCGCCAAGGGACAACGGAAATGCCGGCGGCTTCGGCAACACCGTCAGATCGCTCCACACCTTCACCGGGCTCGGCACCAAGCACGAGAAAAGGTGCTCGCCCGCGCAGTCGCCATCAATGCGGTGACACAAGTCGACATCCCCCGCTTCCTCAACTGGTTCGAGCAAAGCATCACCTGGAATCGCCAAGATCACGCGCCTAGGATCAAGTACCCGGGGCGAGTCGCCCTGGTAGTCAGGCCCAAAGTGGCCAACTACTAGCTTCCAAAAACGCTGATGGACGGTGGGAGCTCCATCAACATCATGTACTTGGACACATTCAATAGGCTCCAGCTCCCGGAGTCAGTGATCAAGCCAACCCTGACAACCTTCCATGGCATCATCCTCGTTCGGATGGCATACCCGATTGGCAAGGTGATGCTGCCAGTCACCTTCGGCACACTAGCGAACTACCGCACATAGCGGATCGTCTTCGAGCTGGTGAACTTCCGCAGCCCCTACCACTGGGTTTGCCAAATTCATGGCGAACCCACACTATGCCTACAACATGATGAAGCTCCTAGGGCCGAGTGGCATCATCACCATCCACGGCGACCCCAACATGGCTGTGGAATGCGAGGACAAAGGCGCCGACCTCGCCGACACCGTCATCACCGTGGAGACCAACCACGTGGATGAGCTTATGAAATACGCGAGAAACATCAACAAGGATGACCCCACCATCCTATTGAAGCCAACCACCGCTATTTCCACTTTCGAGGCGACCATGCACACCCGCACCGTCGAGCTCGTCCTGGGTGACTCCAGCCAGACGATCACCATCGGGGCGCACATGAGCCCTGCATAGGAAAGCGCGCTCATCGGGTTCCTACATGATAATCGTGGCATCTTTGCATGGAAACCATCCAACATGCCTGGTGTCCCGAGGGAACTCGATGAGCACAAACTCAACACCGACCCCAAAGTGCGACCAGTAAAGCAGTCGCTATGTCCCTTCAATGAAGAGCGCCGCCGAGCAATTGCTGAAGAAGTACAGCGCCTGCTAGCCACAGGCTTCATTCGGCCCATCAAGTACTCCAAGTGGCTGGCGAACCCAGTCCTGGTTCTGAAGAAGAACAACACCTAGAGAATATGTATTGACTACACCAACCTCAACAGTTCCTACCCGAAGGAGGAGTTTGTCCTACCGTGCATCGACCATATCATCGATTCGACCGCGGGATCGGAGTTGCTGTGCTTCCTCGACGCGTATTCTGGCTACAACCAGATCAAAATGGCGACCAAGGATGAGGAGAAGACGGCGATCATCACGCCATTCGACGCCTTCTGCTACACGGCCATGACGCTCGCCCTCAAGAACGCCGTCGCTACCTACCAAAGGTACATGCAGGAATGCCACGCGAACCAAATTGGCTGCAACATCCATGTCTACATCGATGACGTGGTGGTAAAATCCACCCACCAGGATGACCTGCTCGCTGACCTGGCCGAGACATTCACAAATATGTAGAGGTACAACATCAAGCTCAAACCAGGAAAGTGCACCTTCAGCATCCCCACTGGACAGCTCCTGGGGTCCATGGTCTCCAAGCAGGGCATCGAGGCAAACCCCACCAAGATCGACACCATCGCGCGGCTCAGAAAACCCGAGTGCCTGCACGATGTCCAGAAGTTGGTCGGGTGAGTCACGACTCTCAGTCGCTTCATTCCCTGTCTCGGCGAGAAGGCAATGCCCCTCTATCGCCTGATGCGGAAGAACCCCACATTCCAATGGGATGCAGAAGCAGAGAACGCGCTCAAGGCACTCAAAGAAGTTCTACTCGCGGATCCACTACTCACCGCCCCAATCGACAAAGAGCCAATGCTCGTCTACGTCGCGTCCTCCACTCGAGTTGTCAGCGCCGTGATGGTCGTCGAACGGCCAGAAGAGGGCAAGGAGCGCCCCGTACAGCGCCTTGTCTACTATATCAGTGAGGTCCTGACAGACTCAAGGCAGCGCTACCTGCAGTACCAGAAACTGGTATACGTGGTATTTAGAGCCCAATAGAGACACCGCCACTACTTCCAGGAGCACCCAATCACGGTCGTCTCCTCCGTGCCACTACAGGAAATCATCCGGAACCGCGAGGCGACTGGGCGAGTCACCAAGTGGGCCATCAAAATTGGCGTCCACAACATCAAATACGAGCCACACAAAGCGATCAAATCGCAAGCCCTGGACGATTTCCTCGCCGACTGGGAAGAAGCATAGCAGCCAGAGAAGCTCCCATACCTTCACTACTGGTCGCTCCACTTCGACAGTTCCAAGAACACCGATGGCACCGGGGCTGGGGTCATACTGACCTACCCCAAGGGAGACAAGCTACGTTACGTGCTCCACCTTGACTTCAAGCCCTACACCAACAACATGGCCGAGTACGAGGCCCTCCTTCACAGCATGCGGGCCGCTAAGGAGATGAATGTCAATCGCCTACGATGCTACGGCGACTCCGACCTAGTCGCCGACCAATTCACAAGGACCTGTGACGCCGTCACCCCGACAATGATAGCATACCACCAAGCGGTAGACCAGCTGGGAGGGCACTTCGCTGGCTACTCAGTCGAGTGGATCGATAGGCGAAAAAACAAGGAGGCAGATGCCCTCTCCCGCATCGGGACGGCCAAGCAAACGCCACCTGCTGGAGTCTTCTTCGTCATCATCCACAAACCTTCGGTCTCCCCGCCCAAGGAGATCGACATCAGGATACCATTGCAGCCCGAGCCCGGCCTAGTCGCCATGGTCATGGAGCCTAGCGAATGGACCTCACCTTACGTCGCCTTCCTCGAGCACAAGGTCCTTCTAAGCAACGAGACGGAAGCGCGAATGATCATGCGCCGTTGCAAATCCTTCGTCATCATAAACGGAAGCTCCACAAACGCAGCGTGACCGGCGTGTTCCAGCGCTGCGTACAGCCAGAAGAAGGATGCAAGATCCTCCAGGACATCCACATCGGCGACTGCGGCAATCACGCCGGCGCCAGGTCATTGGTCGCCAAAGCAATGCGACACGGCTTCTACTGGCTCACCACGCATGCCGATGCCACCGACATCATCAACGATGCATCGGGTGCCAGAAGTATGCCAATCAGACGCATCTCCCTGGTTCTGCACTCAAGACAATCCCCATCCCCTGGCCATTTTCTGTATGGGGCATGGACATGGTCGGACCATTCAAGAAGGCCCCATCCGGCTTCACCCACCTCCTGGTCGCGGTCGACAAGTTCACCAAGTGGGTCAAAGCCAAACCGATCAAGAAGTGCGACAGCAAGACTACCACCAAGTTTCTCCGCGAGCTCATCTACCGGTACAGCTACCCACACAACATCATAACGAACAATGCCACCAACTTCGCCTAGGGCGCCATTGTAGAATTATGCGAGGAGCACATCATATGATTCGACCTCGCCTCAGTCGCCCACCCGGAGTCGAACGGTCAAGCGGAACACGCTAATAAAAGTGGCCTCCATGGGCTCAAACCATGATTCCAGGTGCCCCTCTAGTGAACCCCAGGATGCTGGGTCGAAGAGCTCCCCCTCTGTAATATGGGGCATCCGCTCCTCCGTCAACCGATCCACGGGGTTCACACCCTTCTTCATGGTGTACGGCGCTGAGGCCGTAATGCCAACTGACCTGGAGCACGACTCACCTCGGGTCGCCAACTATGTTGAGGCGGAAAAAGAGATCGCCCGCCAAGACGGAATCGACCAGCCCAAGGAGGCACGCGACCTAGCTCGCTCCCGCACCGCCATCTACCAGCCGGGACTCCACCACTACCATACCCGCCAAGTCCGAACCCGCACCTTCCAGGAAGGCGACCTGGTCCTACTACTGTTCCAGGAAAAGAGGGCATGCACAAGCTTTCTCACCCATGGGAGGGGCCATTCGCCATAGGGCGAGTCCTCGGCAACGATGCCTACTACCTCATCGACATACGGGGCAATGGCCAGCTCGAGGTCTAGAGGCCATGGAATGTAAACCTCCTGCGAAAGTTCTATACATAGAACTCAAACTTGTGCTCAGTGGCTATATAATGAAATCATTTTGGATCACACAAATTGTGTCTACTCGCCATTTTCTTGTGCCACTCGCACTCGTACATTCAGCAATACACTACCTACGGAAGTCAACCCATGGTCGCGTGACCGACATGGCTAAGTAGTGCGATCCAAGGGCACCGAAGATATTCGGGCCTTGTGTCGTCCACGAACACGCCACCCTGGAGCCACCATCGGACTCGCCTCGCTCGACTGGCCTACCAGGCCAAGATGACCGATAAACACTTCTCACAGTGACCTGTCCTCCCCATCCTCGTGCAAAGTGACTCGAACGATTAAGTACCACACACCGGGACTTCGAAATAAGAAAACATCACGTAGCTCGGGAATACACCATGTAAGAGATCTGCCTTAGACTCGCCATGCGACTGGCTTTCCAACCAGGGGGAGAGACGCGTTACAAACAATGCATCAGATCCTTACCTACGATGGGCACACGCCTAGAATGGCTAAGTACCACGCTGAGGGACTCGCCTAAACCGACCCTTATTGCGCCCGGGAAAACAACTAAGTATAGAGCACCCTCGGAGTCGCAAGGCGACTGGCCCCATGCGCCATGACAAATCAGCCCCAACCAAAATGAAAACTCAAAGCAAACACACATATACATAAATGAGTTATACCCCATTAAAGGGCAGACGCGCTCGGGGACTTGATCAAATAAAAATCAACATATAACATACTTAACTGTGCATTGTGAGTCGATTGACTCCTCTTAGTTCCATACATATGTATTGTTCACATTACAAAAGTGGCCACTCGGCATAACTTACAAAATCCCCTTTGGGCAGCAACTCATTTTGCAGGCTCTGTCGAGGAAGCGTCGCCATCACCCTTGACCCAGATATACGGTTCCCACGGGTTCATTGGGAACATCGTCAGCGACTTCAACAACGCTAACCAGAAGGGCTGCTCCGACCTCAGGTCTCGGTGCTCTGGCTCGGGGTCGCTCGACGCCACTACCGTCTCCTGGTAGGGTAACAAATATCCCATCGCCAATACCTGCTCCGTGAACAGGGCAGCCTTGGCGGTAAACTTCAGAACCTCTGAGATCTCCACCGAGCCACTCGTCGAAGGATAGCCGTTGGTATCGTCGAGGTCGAAGTCGTGGGGGAAATGTGCGAGCCCAAGGCTCAACGCCGTGGTGGCCCCTCGCCTGAAGGCCGACCGCACCATCCACTCGACGACGGTGGGAACCTCCTCCAGATAGCGCCAAACTTCAGTCAACCCACCAGGAATAACCTCAATGGGGGACATACCTTGGAGCATGGCCTGAACGCATAGAGTTGAGGCGGTGGCCGCGTTCACCACCACAGTCACACATTGCGAGGCGTTGTAGGTCTGCACCACCGGATCACTTTGACCTATCAGAGCTGCATGTCAGGAACCCAACGTCATTACGGACGACCCTGCTCGGGGACTCGCCGCATACAAGAAAGAGAAGAAGGGATACTTACCAAGCAGCTTACGGAAGTTCTCCGTCACATGCTTTTCGAGGGCACCAAGGTTACCCTGCAGTCCAATGATGACCTAGTCGGCGGCTTTCCGCTCCTCCTCCGCCGCAGCAACCGTGGTCTTGGCTCTCTCTTCAGAAGAGATCATCGACGCCTTCGCCTCCTCTAGTTCCTTCACCAGCGAGTCGATCCACCCCTTTGCTACATCCAGTTCTGCAGTTGGGACATACCCCTCACAGGCCTTGGCAATAGCAGCCGGAAGTCCATTACAAAGCAAGAGCAACACAAGGCAGTCTCATGTAAGCACCAATGGTTCGAGCTCGCCAAGAAGAACAACAACTCACCAGCAGTTTCCTTGAGTCGTCGATTGACCTCCTGTGCCACGCGCAGGTCACACTCTAGGCGTTCCTTCGCGGCTTGCCGATCGGATGATTCCCTCTGCAGGCCCTGCGAATAGAAGAACATTCAACGACTGGATGACTACAATTTTAAGTGCCTAGCCGCCGAAATTCAGTGACTAGACACTCGGAGATTGGTCGAGTACAATCTTAAGTGCCTAGCCGCTTAAATTGAGCGACTAGACACGCGGGGACTAGTGACTAGAAGAATTTTAGTGCCCAACCGCTGAAATTCAGCGATCAGGCACTCGAGGACTGGACATACCTGAATGGCGGCACCAAGCATGTCATGAAGTTTGCTGGCGTCCGTTGAAGGAACCACAAAGGACATGCGCCCACGACGAGGCCCAACGTCTTCATCAACGATCTCTGGAATCTGTGGAGACTGGTTCTCTGTCACGAATAGGAACCCCTTTTCCATGAAGCACGGAAACAATGCAACCACCCTCGTTAGAGCGCTAGTCATTGGGGCCATCGGTTCTGTCGACGGAGCCCCCTTAGCGGGCTCCAATTGGACGGCCGTCACCTCCTCGGCATGGGCAACAGGGTCACCCTCCCCCATGTTGTCCTCTATCGCAACATCGACAACATCTCCTTTCTTCTTCTTCTTTTTCGCGCCTTCAGCGGGCACGACCTTCACAAGAGGCTTCCTCTTCCTAGAGGGGTCGGCCTCATCTACGGCGACGACTGGTGGAATCTTAGCCACCGTAGGGCAACCTATCCTATTGGCGCCAGACTTGCGAAATCGCCAAGGTCAGCAAAGGAATCATGCAAGAAACATCCAGGATCGGAAAAAAGAACACTAGACTCACTTGGCAACCAGAAGAACAGGCAACCCCGTGTTGATGTGGCAGGCTTATCCAGCTCCGGGCCTAACTTGCACGAGAGCCTCTTCTCAAAGACGCTTGCGGCCCATGACACCATGGGCTTCTTCGATGACGAAGATGCGGTCGCAGGAATTTCTAGCCCGGACGACGTGGTCATCCCCGCCGGTTGTGGCGACCTTGGCGCAATAGTTCCAACGGCACCTGATTCTGATGCAGTCGGGACTGTTGGCGCGATCGCCGCGACCAGAAACTCCATCTCCACCACCACGTCACGCAACTTCCGGTCCCATCATCGGAATTGTGCCCTCCGGGATCTTGAGAGAGGTCTTGGTCACTTCAACATCGGACTCGTCATCTGACCCAAATGCCACCACCGACCTAGGTGGCGACACCGCCTTCGGAGCCGGCTTCTTCGCGAGCGACTTCAGTTTACACGCGGGCTTCGCCGGCATGGCTGTTCGCCGTGAACTGTTCTCCTACAAGATTTCATCATCTTCATCATGTTATTCAATACTGTGACTCGCTTCGATCTTGTGGTGCTTCTCCATGTGAGTCTTGCGGGTCACGGGCACGGGGGTGGAACCTCCCTCTCTTCTTCTTCACTCTCGGAGGATTCCCCTTCGGTGCCCTCCTTGAGTTCTTTGGGAACCTCCTCGTTGAGTGGGGGAAGCCATCCCTCGAGGACCTAAAACAATTGAGAATGGGCCATGAATGAACATTACAAACTATGGTTGCAAATTGCCCCACGAGAGTCATGACTGAAGACGAGCTAACAAGAGCGTCTTACCGTAGGAGCTTCGTTCTTCTCAAGTACATACGGGGCAAGCCTAGCTGTCATGGTAGTAAATTCCGTGTCGGTGATCTTCTTAAGGGTGGTCTTGTAGTCTGTGGTGTCCCACGGCTCCTTGCTGGTCCGGGAGGGATCGTTCTTCCCGGTGTATTCATACATCCAGTGGGGTCGAGTCGCCAATGGGACCAGGCGCCGCCCGAGCCAGCAATTATACAGGTTGATCTTCATCAGCTCCTTGTCCTTCAGCGCCTGGATCTGATCCATCATCTCCGCAACGGCCATCCTCTAATCATCGGGGAGCTTGGCCGCTCTCAGCTGGCGGGGTTCGCTTCTCTCCACGACGTACTCGGGAAGAGCCACTTTGTCGGAGGGAGTGGATTCCTTCACCTAGAACCAGCTCTTGTTCCACTCGCTCATGGCCTTCTTCGGCACTAGAAGCTTGAAGAAGTTCGCCTTTGGTTTTAGTTAGAATGTGACGCCACCTACCGCCAAGACAGAGCCGCCTGACCCGTCGCGACCAATGCGACCATGGAACAACTCCAGCCACAGCGGGAAGTATGGCCTGCAGCCGAGGTAGCATTCGCAGAAGGCGACAAAGATCCCTAGCTGCTCAATGTTGTGTGGACCAAGATCCGACGGCTTGATCGTGTAATACGCGCAGAACCGCCGGAAGAAGACTGAGGTGGGGAATCCTAAGCCCCTCTCCAAATGGCTCGGGAAGCAGATGAATTCGCCGACGCGTGGCTTCGGCTCGGTCTTTTAGGGCACGGGAATTCGCCAGTTCCCCATGCAGAGGACCCCCGCGTCCTTAGACGATTTGAGTGCGCCATGGTGCACTTGGATTTCTCCCATAGATATTTCGGAGGCGCCATCGAGGGAGAAACAAGGTCACTTGGTTCGGGGAATCTGGATCGTGAAAATACAGAGAGTGGGGTGCGCGAAAGTGAGGAATGCGGGAAAAGATCTATAGGAATTTTCCTTCACTATCCTTATAAAGAAGTTCTACCCGCCAATCTCGGGATAACCGTTACCCACGGTAATTATGCGGAAGTGACCGTTGGATTACCCAAAGGCTAGTCTGACCAAGCTGACGGTCCAACTTCTTCCACTCGACTCGCCTGCAAGTACGCCCTGTCCAATTGACAGGGGCCGCGACTCGAGCGTAAATACGTTCGCCAAAGCTACGACTAGAAACCAAGTGGAAAATTTCCTCCATTCTTGACAGAGTCCATCACCGATTTGACTGGGCATCCAAATTGGAATCGCCTACTCCGACTGCCAAATGAACACCTCATGGAATAAACGATGGCCTCGGGGACTACTGATGGGGATATGTCGAATGGGGTATGCCCAATTGGACATTCCGATCGGGCCAAAGGCCTCACAAGTGGGCCTGCAGGATGGCGACTGGAACGCGACTAAGAAGAAGGCCCGGGGACTGGATACTGGAGGCCCAGAAGCATAGCTGAAGCCCAGTCGGATTAGGTCAAAAGCCTCCAAATACATAACTTCTTTGGTTGTATACTGTAAACCCTAGCGAGGTACCCTCTATATAAACCTCCCTAGGGCTCCTTGAGTACTTACGTTCCATCATACACCCCTTCGAGCGACTCGCTACTTAGACACCGAGCTCGCCACCCCTGTAACTCGCCCTCCACCAATAAAATCTAGCAGGATTAGGTCTTTACCCTCCGGGGGGCCGAACCTGGGTAAACTCCTGTGCATCTGCCCCCATCTCGCACCGCAGATGGTAGCCAGCTCTCGCCCCCGATTCTATCAATCGCTACCCTTTGTAGTGACTGGCATGGCCATTCCCACGATAGTTGTGCAGCGTAGGCACCAGTGCTAGATGGATGAGAAGTGGTTTGGGCGCCTATATTTGCATACGCTATGGAGGGCCACCCAAGTTCTACGGATTTTCAAGCTTTTTAGATAAAAGAGAGCAACTATGTAGATGCAAAGGCTGGTGGTACTTCCCCTTGCTATTGGTAAAAGAGAGAAACTATGTGGATGCGATGATGATTCAATTTATTTATATAACATAACTAGTATAGGTACAACACAACCATCGCAGAAACTAAACCATACTCTAGATGGAATCAGCACACACATAGTCAAGAACCTATGTCATAAACAAAGAAGTAGTAATAACCATGTACATGGGACGACGAATAATTTGAGAACATAGCCTGCGGCTAAAGACCTGCCTCATTGCACTCATGTCAATCGTAGCTTCAAACCACTCGTCCGCCATAGAGCCGCCTTCTTCAACTTCGGTGGATCTGAGAGGGATTTTGAGACCGAGCGAGAGAGGAGAGGGAGGAGCGCAGATCTGAGAGGGTTGATGAGAGCGAGCGAGAGAGACTGGTACAATAGTTAAATACTAGGAGTACTAGACTCCTCATCTCACTCTAGGAAATATCGTCCGTCCATCCAAATTCAATGGCCATGAACCGATACCTTATCTCTTTGGCAAGAGACTGGCTCGGAGAAAACTAGGGAAGCGCTGTGTTTCCTGATTAATTATCTCCCTCTGACCTGGTGTACACATCGCTTTGACGACCTAGGGCTACGTGGAAGACTAGATACTGTACTCCAGTACTACTCCAGGATGGAAGTACTAGTACTACTACTCTACCTCTGTTTGGGATGAGAGTATGAGACTAACCCCAATGGGGGTATCAGGTGGTATGTATTGTATCATGCATTAGAGAAAGTACAATAAGGCCTACTCAGCAGGCTATAGCATTTGCCACATCATTAAAATATTACGTGGCAGAGAGAGAAAGAAGGAGAGAGAGTAGAGCGGGCTCTCCGCTTGTAGCCCGGCTGTAGGGAAGAAATCGAGGTGAGAGAGCTCCTTTGTATACTAGGACCAATAGCATGCAAGCATCAAATAATTATATCTTTATTAAATCCCACCTAATAGCTAGCCTACTGACTATAGGTGACGTGGCATAATCATATAGCCAGCAACTGGCTCTCTTATCAACCTTGCTCTTAGGCCTTCGACAATGGGATGTATCTTAGCATATTACCATAGGAGTTATAAATACCTAATAGACAACCTCTCCAATGCATTGTATTTTAGAGGTTGTATCTTAATTTAATGTTTTTGCTCTCATTCATGCATTTTATTGGGCAATCAACTCTTTTTGCCTATGATTACGTGCAAGGGGTGTATCTAAGATACAACAACACCCTCTCTCCTCCTTAATTGACATACCACAAAAGCATTTTGCCTAGGATGCCACGCTAAGAGACTCCCCCATTGTCAAAGGCCTTATTAGATGCATGGAAAAGGCTTATGTCTCACGGCAATTAATGACGAAAGAGATTGTGTTGGTATCACTTAAAAATAATTATAATTTTGAGTCACGCCCATAAAGTATAGGGTGTATAATTGGTTCTTGTACCTTGTGTCATGTAGAAATCAACCTACTACTATTAGCTACCTATTACTCGATATTCTCAAAAGAAATGACGAAGAAGATTCTAGAATTATTGAGAAGTGCATTTTGAGGTTTGTGCATAGCGCTCACTGTGCTAAAGACTATCAATGGAATATTTTATATGCTAGCATGGATAGAAGATCCAGCGGTTTGCAATGTTGGGATTTGCCAGGCTTGATCGATTTTTTAAAGTTCAAAGTACTGTGTACACAATATAGTGTGGTAAGATTATATAATATAGGGAAAGCTCAAAAAAATATGAATATGCGAGTCTCACGTGCCGGAGTACTTCTATATAGTGATAATATGACATATTGTACTTCTATCGTTCTATCACGTGTCGGAGCACTAAGGCATGTGCAACTTATTACTACTATATACTGGAGTACATACTCCAAGAATTTACCAGACTCTTTGCTCGAGCTGCTAGCTGCTCGCCATCTCTGTTTTGAGAGTGTATAGTACTCCTACTATCCAATTAGATTGCGGCCAGCTGAAATTATGGCTACTACAAGTAACGATATGACATTTCTCTTATGAGTTAATGCCCCGTACAACCACCGACTGCGAAAAAACTCACGCTCTGCCAAGCGGTCGCTCTGCATACTCCTTGTAGCATCTAAAAAAGTACTCTTTGGAGAAATGCTTGGTCAAAGAAAAAACACCGAAAAAGAGGTCCCCTAGCGGTGGGAGTAAAACTGAGTAACACCACTAGTAGTACTACTAGTACTATACTATTCCTTCACAAAAAGCAGTTCAACTTCTCCTTCATTTTACTCTCCGGCCAAATTTCATTCCTCCACCAAAGGCATGTTACCCTCACAAATACTTGAAGGAATCCCAGTGGATTGGCTGTGTCGTCCTCGGAGGTCTGCTTTGGCTCGAGGCTAGGCCCCGGAATAGTTCATCTAGCGGGAACATGTCGCCGTTGGAGCCGCCTCTATAGAGCGCCTGGTCGCCTGCGGTAAACGTGCGTTGGCCCTACCAGCCGACGACACGATTTTGGCCCCCTCAAGGCTACCGATCCCGCGCTGGCGACGTCACGGAGGCGTCAACACGGCAGGCGAACAAAAGTGGACCTCTACAACAAAGCGCCGGTCCCGGTGTGCCTCCGTTTCGACTGTGACGGAGCTACGTCCAGGCAGGCGCTCTAGCTGGACATCAACCGTGGCCAAGTTAAGCCCGTGCGAGACAACGGCCAATCCTTCCGCCAGGAACCTGTAGCCAGTGACAATGCGACCAGGGCAGACAACTCGGGTGAGCGCCAGGTTGCCATGGAAGTGGCCAACACCGTCCTGGATACCCTCAAGCCTATCGATCCTATGGTGGCCCGTGCTTAAGCTTAAGACATGCTCGAGTGTCAACACCCGGGTTTTTAATTCGAGATGCCCGTTATGCCATACCTCGCAATCCCAGGATTACCATTTTTGCGAGACATAACGGATTGGATATCACAGTACATCATCCATTACAAACCATACATAAGGTCTTACACAAATAAGGATCTCATGATCCAGTCTTAATACAACAAGTAGCGGAAATAAAAGATAAACGTAGCGGTGGGGTCCATCTCCAGGGGCACAGGTAATGCTGACGAAGGCAGATAGTCCTAGTTATCATAGCCGTCCTGTTGGCCGTCATCTTGATAATCTCCTTCATAGTCTGGCCACGATAAAAGCCAGGGACAAAAGCCATGAGTACTCTTTAAGTACTCGCAAACTACCACTAACAAGTACTATACTTCTAAGATAAAGTGCTAACTCTAGGTATAACTATAAAGTTAAGTTTGAAACCTAAGCTGAGTTCAGAAGAAAAGAAAGATAAAGTAAAGCTCTAGAATCACTTAAGTTGGGAAGCTAATGTCATAAACACAACCCAGTTGTGGTCAAGTCAAGATTCATCTTTCATTTCAAGTTATTTGGAAAACATCTGACAACGAAACGGTATGGCCATTCCAACTGTCCATAACCGCGGACACGGCTATTCAAATAGTTTGACACTCTGCAGAGGTGGTACACTTTCACCACAAGATTTGATACATCTGTCAGGGATAACCCTGAATCATCATTCTTAGTATGCAGATAATCAAACATAACCTTCCCTTTACACACCCTAGTATAAGCACCTCTGCTATGAGCATGGCCTCCCAACCATGACCATTAGTCATCTTGGGCACTGCATAGGTGGACAACATTGAGAGGTAGCCTCAGCTCAAACCTCTCCCACGAGGGAACTAATACTAATGCATATAAATTTCCAGCTAAGCCTTACCCAATTCAGGTAGTGTGGTTGTACGGTAAATTTGGAATGATATCGCATCCGAATCCAACCATCAGTTTTATAAAAGGGTTAAGGCTCCTGCCTCAACATTTTCATCATCATCAACCATTTGTGTTTCTCAACACATGTCAAAACATCTCAATAGAATGACTCATCATTCTAAGGTTTTCATAATTCATTTTCACCAAGTGTTCCCATCTAAAGTGACTCAAGTTTTTGATCTACTCTAAACCACTAAGTTAAGAGTTTTCACTAAGGTGGAAAAGATGGGTTCAATCTCATGCCATAGAATGACCTCTAAAGGGTTCTAAGTAGGTCAAGTTTTATACTTTTTATGCTACCTTCAAACAAGTAAAGAACTTGGTGTAAACTAAGAGAGTAAAGCTTGTAAATAAAACTTGGGGTATTACTAGTCAAAGGGAGTGTGATCAAACCATGCTTAAGGCATGTTTGCTAAACCATCTAGTTTGGTCCTAACTTGCTAAGCACTAAACTTGCAAGTGTTAGCTTGCACTGTTAATGGTGGCTTGCACTTGGATAGTGCTAGCTTGCTAATAGTATCTTGCCTTGGTTGGTGGAGTGGTTGAAGTTTTCTTCTTCTTCTTCTTCTTGGTAGAACTCCTCCTCCTCAAAAGCTTGGTCGGTACCATCGTCTATAAATACATACGGAGCACACAATCACCAAACAATACTTAACTAGGATAAGTAGCATTCTAAGATACACATTTTATGATCTATTATCATCACAAGCATCATAAGTTTTAAATCAATGGTTTCATCCTTTTTATTTTAGAAAAGTAATTTCTACTCATTGAAAATTTAACTAAGATTTAATATTCACCACTTCAAATATGGGATCATGTGGACACATGTCCTCACCACATATCCTAACATTTGGGAATGAGAATTAAAGGTTGGATCAATATTACTTTGGTTTAAGTTCATTATTTAACGATTTAAAGTGACTAGAAATGCCTATATAGCATTATTTTGGTGCTAGACCAAAGTCACTCATGTAAACCTTAATATTATTACATAGTTAGATAGATATGATGAAATATGATTTTTGAGAGTTAGAATCAACTCAAAAGTTAACTTGGTTGATTCTATAAAAATGTTGCAAGTTGCACATACTTCTGTTTTATTATTTTCATTAGGAGAGATCTATAACTCTAATTGAATTAAATCCAACGGGGTTGGATAGATCATCTTACTACTTTTCAGGAAAAATTAGTTTCATGCAATTTGGATTTGTGAAACTCCCATAATTGAATTTTTAAACTAGTGGACAGAAACTAGATTTAACTAAAAAGAAAAATCTAGATTTGCACGGGTGGGCTAGCGCGGGAAAGAACTTGGGCCGGCCCAGTGGCGCTCCGCGGCGCGGGGCTCAGCTGACAGGGGGTTCCGCTTGTCAGTGGGTCTTAACACGCGAAACGGTACGCGCGCTATGGGCCGTAGGATTAGAAGGGGAATCTACGGCTGAGGGTCGTCGTCGACGACGAACAGGTCGTTGACAAGCTCGAACCCTAGCGGCTCGGTGGGGGTCTGCTGGGGACGTACCAAGGCTCCAACGACGACGGCAAAGCGGGCAAACGAACTGGAAGACGACGGCGAGGCAAGGCGCGGTTGCGGCTGAGCTTGGGGTGCCCTAAATTGCAGGCGCCCTTCTCCTCCAGAGGCGGCCTGCTCCGGTGAAATTCTGGCGAGCTGCTGCTCCCCTTGCTCCGGCTAGAGGTGGGTGAGGTTCAGTGAGGTGAGGGGAGTGGAGTGGTGTGGAGACAAGAGGCTGGGGAGGCCTCCTTTTATAGGCCCGACGGTGAGGCTGAAGGCTATGGGTGGGCGACTCCGGCGACACGGCTATGGGCGGCTAGCGGCATGGCTGAGGATGGCGATCGACAGGCGGTCCCCTGGCAGTGCTCTAGGAAGTGAATGCGGCCTTAGGGGTGGTGGTATGCGGTCTAGGCGAGGTGGCGCTCTGAGCGGCAGAGGCGGTGGTGTCCACGGCGAGCGGTGGATGTGGTGCGTTGGGCGGCGAACGGGGGTGTCTGGGGTGTTCCCTGGGTCGTGGCGGAGCGGTGGGCACGGGCTGTGGTCGAGCGACGGCTTATGCACGCGGGGATAGGGTGTTCTCTTCGGGCGGCATCGGCATGGTGCGGTGGCACTGGGCGCGTGGTTTCCTCGGTGGTCCACTCCAGGGCTTGGATCGGGCAGGGGACAGAGGGTGGCGGTGAGGTGCTGGCTACCTCCTAGACACGGAGAGAGGGAGGGAGATGGTCTGCTGCAGTGAGGGCAAGGTTGGCCGGCGAGGGGTGACTCGGCATGGCATGGCAATGCCACTAGGGGCTAGGGGAGTGGGTGCTAAGGGCCTGGTTAGATCAAGAGGGGACAAAGAGATTAAATGGAGATCAAATGGGGCCAAAACCCTGTTCAAAACAGTGAGCTATGATTTAGGTTTAAACCTGCCTGCCAAGTGTTTGATTAAATGGCCACAAGAACTAAACTTTTGAATTTTGGTTTCAAAAATTTTGGGTGTTCTCCACTAATGCTAAGTAGTCCCTGGTTGCAAGGGTTTTGAAAATGGATCTCAAATAGATGGGTTTTGAAATAGGGGTGATCTATGCATATGCATTGGATTCAATTTTTAAATGCCAATAAAAATAGTTAACAGAATGTTTTTAGCAGATCAAAAGGTGGGCCTTGGTACCTCATTTTGTGTACTAGCAAGGGGTGCAAAGATCATGAACTTTTTCTGTTAAGAAATGAGTTCTAGGAACACTCAAAGTAGTTTAGTGGACTAAAATGGCCAAAATGACCATTCCTCCTTTTTAATTCTTTTTGATTTGATTTTCTTTAGGGAAAGTTTGGGAATGATGTAGATGATGTTTAATTCACTTAAGAAACATTTTAGAAGCAAAGGATCACACAATCATGGCAATTCAAAACAACTCCTATTTTAAATGCACACATATATGGATGTTTTCAGTTTAAATTTGCAAATAAATTTGTTAACCCGAATTTTGATGATTTAGATCTTGATAAGCTTGGATTTGAGTTTGGGGATGTTATATCGAGTTTGAGCTCGCGCGCGAGGAACCTGCGTCCAATGAGCATGCGACCCTGGGTGGGCGTCAGGTTGCCATGGACGTGGCAGACGACACCATCCTAGGTCCCCTCAAGCCTATCGATGCTATGCTGACCCTTGCATACCATCAGGACATGCTCGAGTTCGAGCTCGAGCGCGAGGAGCCTGCGGCCGGCAAAGGTGGGCTGGGGGAATTGCCTCGGTAGGGGGGCAGTGTGCTCCTCTACTCGTTCCGAGCAATCTCGTCCCTCTGACCATGATCAACACGCAGGAGCGGGTTGTGTTTCGTGTGTGAAGCAAATAGTAGTAACAAGAGTATGGCTCAGCTGCTCGATTGAAATTGAGCCGGACCCGACTGCCTTTCCAAGCTAAATTTTAGGGGCCTTTGTGCCAATTGTATGCTTGGATGTAATTTTCTATTTTTTGATGTAACCTTTAATTCAACTGAACGTGTTGATTGAAGCATGATGCACATTCGTGTGAAATTAGCTATAAAATTAAGCTTGAAAATATAACGTGTAATTTATCCAACCAATTCATGTAGTACTATAGTAAACTAGTAAGTTGCACGTGTCCTGCACGTGAGACTCAAATAATAGACGTCTGACATACGATCACTATATAAAATTATAATAGGTAAAGCAGAAAAAATATAAATTTGATCACCATCTATAATGTATGGGTGGATATTTGGTTCTCGTACTTTGTATATCATGTAGAGTGAATGATTATTAGCTATCTAAAACTTCAAAATTTTGTAACATGGTCTGGAGAAATGAGGGGCAAGATTCTAGAATGATGGAGAAATGTTTTGACGTTCCCATGTTTCCGGACATAGCGAACCATCCATGTTTTACTGGCGATTCCTAGGTTCTTTGAGTTTTCAAGGTTTGTAGATAATTTAACCCACTTAAATTACACTAATGTCTCCGATTCAAATTAATGTTCTCAGATTTGTCCAGATTCGGTATATGTATCTAGCACAGAAACATGACTAGATACATTTGAATCTAGATGAATCTATGCATATTAATATGGATCGGTGGGAGTCTGTCGAAATTATGTCAAATTATTTTGAACCACATGTGAGCTACCAATTGCTCTTTAAATTCCACAAAAATCTTTTGAAGTTGCCCACCAGACAACCAATATATGGAGAACACGACCGAGAGTTTTCAAAGATTCAACTTCTTTCTAGACTTTGTATGCCGGCAAAGATGACCCTGCTTTGAAAAAAGACAGAGAAATAAGCCAAAAAAACAAGGGGACTCATGCATGGCGTCCTTTTGCTTGTATTACCTGCCATGAAAAATAATAAACATGAGTTTTTCACAACTTTTGAAAAAAGCCGCTTCACAAGATGGCCTACCATGTATAAGTATGAATAGGTTTCAAGACGAGCGACCAAGAAAGGTCACAGACATATCCATGTTTCTGGGAATTTTGTAGTAGTACTACAAGAAAGTAGATGTGCGCATCTTGGCATTGGTAAACTGCTTTGCTAATGGGAGTTTCCAAATATTAGGAAAAGTAACAACTCCAATTTTCTAAGAGATGGAAATATTTTTTCTGCAAAGCAAAGTACTCCACTGCCATACTAGTACTACTCGAAAAGGGAGGCGGCTCCTTCCAAAAAAAGGAGGCAACGCTAGAGCAGCGAGAGGAGGAGTTGGAAGGCGGTGCGATGTCAGAGCAAACTATGATGGGCTGCTGACATGAGGTACACTCCACTAGTAGTAAATATATAGACCTACTAGTACTAATATGCACGCAAAAAAAGTTGTGTTTTCTCTCTCCTTCGCTGGCTCTCACCATCCATCCTCCATCGATCTCTTCTATGCAGCCACGGGTGCACAGTCCAGCTTGTCTCTTCGTGGTCCACAGCGTGGTGCTGTGCACGTGTGCTTTGGTACGGCACACCAATATACTTCCAGCAACCATTTTTCCCTGAAATTCAATCCATCTACTAGATTAATAATCATCTACACCAATACAAAGACTCGCAAAAGTAATTATAATAATTACAAAAAGGTCCTCAGACCACATTGCAACGACTACAAACCCTAGTGCGGTAATTGGAGTGTCTTGATCCTTCAGGACCTACGGTACCCCGGTTCCAAAAAATAAATAAAGAATGCCACTGCCCCAATTTTCATACAAAGTGTACCATGCTTTCTTACAATTCCCAAATTTTAGGATTTTTCAAGTGGGCATAGATTTTTTTATTTTATTCATGTTTAATCTTCTTGCTTTTTGATGAGGTTGCTGCATGTAATGCTAGTTGTTCTATAGTTCAAATGTTAGGTATTGTACGTGATGGTATAAAGTCGGTAATAGATGATGTGTTACTTTATTATAACTAACACCCGGTTATACTATTGAACTAGCTCTGATGCACTTGTAGAATATTAATTTAGACCTAATTTGAAAAATCGACGGAAAGTCATCTAAGTGGGTAAAATTAGCTAGAAAAATAATCTTGAAAAATATAACGTGTAATTTATCCAACCACTTTATGTGCTATAGTAAATAAATGGCACATGCTATGCACTCTAAGCCATATTTATCGCACTTTCTTCCAAAAAATACTTTTACTTCTTTACCATGCATGCTAACATGCACCGACCTAGCTATACCAAAATATGGGCATACGGTCATTATGTTGATGAGGACAGAGTATGTCCATGACCTAGGTCATTTGGCTTGAAACCCAAGAAGGTTCATACATAGTACATGATATAGTAGGCAATACGAGAAGTGTGAGGTTTTCAAGTACTTTTATTGGTAGAAAAATAAAAAAGAATGGCCCCACCAAATTTTCATAGAAAGTGGACATTTCTTTCTTACAGTTCCCAAGTTTAAGTATTTTTTAAAATTCGAAGCTAAAGCTCCACATGCATTTAAATGCATGACTCTAAGTTGATTAAACAAAATTAGGTCAAACTTGAATACATGTGAGTGCGATAGACTATTACTCTTGAAAATATCCAAAATTCTTTTGAAGGTACCTAGAAAGCCAATATATCATGGGCCAACAATAGTTTTGAGAAATTCCATTACTGATTAGTATTTGCATACTGACAAATTTGACCGCGTATGGAAGACATTCAAAAAAATAAAGCGTAAAACAAAAACATGAGACTTCATTATGATTGGGGTACTTTTGCTAGGATTATTAATTGCCAATAAAAATGATAAACATGAGATTCGACAACCTTAGTGAAAACGGATTAGGGTACTTTTGAAGAAACCCGCTTCACAAAAATAGCCTACCATGTATAAGTATGAACAGGTTTCAGGACGAGCGACCAAGCAAGGTCATGGAGTAGTACTTCAAGAAAGTAGATGTGCGCATATTGGTGTTGGTAAACAACTTTGCCAATGGGAGTTTCCAAATACTAGGAAAAGTAACAACTCCAATTTTCTAAGCGATGGAAATATTTTTTCTTTAAAGCAAACTACTCCACTTCCGTACTAGTACTACTCGAAAAGGGAGGCGGCTCCTTCCAAAAAAAAAGGAGGCAATGCGAGAGCAGCGGGAGGAGCAGTCAGAAGGCGGTGCGATGTCAGAGAAAAGCTATGATTGGCTGCTGACACGAGGTACACTCCACTAGTAGTAAATATATGGACCTACTAGTAGTAATATGCACACAAAACAAGTTGTGTTTTCTCTCTACGTCGTTGTCTCTCACCATCCATCCACCATCGATCTCTTCTCTACATCTGCGAGTGCACTGTCCGACTTGTCTCTTCCTCGTCCACAGCGTGGAGTTGCGCACGTGTGCCTTGGTACGGCACACCAATCTACTTCCAGCAACTGTTTTTCCCCGAAATTCAAGCCATCTACTGGACTAATAATCATCTTGTTTTTTGATGAACAAGTTTTAGGCCGAGCAACCAAGCAAGGTCATGGACATATCCACATCATAAATTATGGTAAATTTCCCATATTTGGTAGTACTACAAGAAAGTAGATGTGCATATCTTGCCACTGGTAAACAATATACAAACAACTTTAAATATTGACCGTTGGATCACGACTCGCGAATCCCAATATTTCCAGCCGTTGGATCTTCTTTTCCATTATTCTAGCATCTAGAAGATTCTATTGATAGTCGTCATCACAATGAATGCTATGCACAAAATTCAAAACACACTTCTGCATAATTCTAAAATCTTCTCCCTCGTTTGTGTAGACCATGTTACCAAAATTTTAAAGTTTTAGATAGCTAATAATCGCTGACTTCTACATGATATACAAAGTACAAGAACCAAATATATACACCCATACTTTATAGATGTTGATAATTTTTTTTGCTTTACCTATTATAATCTTATCATACCACTATATAGTGTACGAATAACTTTGAATATTGATCGTTGGATCAAGACTTATGAATCCTAACATTTCCAGCCGTTGGATCTTCTTTTCCATTCTAGCATCTAGAAGATTATATTTTTTTAAACGGTTTAGAAGATTCTATTGATAGCCTTCATCAAAATGAATGCTATGCATAAAAATCAAAACACACTTCTCTATCATTTTAGAATATTCTCCCTCGTTTCTTTAGACCATGTTACCAAAACTTTCATGTTTTAGATCTCCACTACTATAATGGAGCTGTTTTGAATTGGATCCATAGCACCAATCCTGATCGTTGGGCTGTTAGATCCAATTTTTCAAAACAGCTGGATTCGTGTTAAATAGTACCTAGATCATACTCCACGATGTTCTAGAACCATCATGTCACCACCCCCAAAATTTCATAGCACAGTAGGTTATATTCTAAATATGTGAATATAATTATTATTAATAGACTTAATCTATGCATTTTTTATCTAATGTATGAAATGTGATTTAACAAAAATTAAGTTGTTATTAACCAATAGTCTTGTTAGAAATAATGCATATACACTAAGTCTATTAATAATAAATATATCTACAGATATTGAGAATACAACCTAATGTGCTATGAAATTTTGGGGATGGTGACATGATGGTTCTAGAACATGGTGGAGTTTGCTCTAGGTACGTACTATTCAACACGAATCTAGCTACTCTGAACTATTGGATCTAAGAGCCCAACTGTCTGGATTGGTGTTATGGATCCAATTCAAAACTGCTCCATTATAGTAGTAGAGAGAATACAGCCTACTGTGCTATGAAATTTTGGGGGTGGTGACATGATGGTTCTACAACATGCATGGTGGAGTTTGCTCTAGGTGCTATTCAACATAAATCCAGCTTCTCTGGACCATTGGATCTAATAGCCCAATGGTCAGGATTGGTGCTATGGATGCAATTCAAAACTACTCCATTATAGTAGTAGATATATAACCACTATATAGTGTATGAATAACTTTGAATGCTGACCGTTGGATCAAGACTCATGAATCCTAATATTTCCAACCTTTGGATCTTCTTTTCGATTCTAGCATCTAGAAGATTCTATACATAGTATTCAACATAATGAATGCTATGCACAAACCTCAAAACACACTTCTCCATCATACTAGAATCTTCTCCCTAGTACGGAGTAGCTAATAATGTTGACTTCTACATGATCTTATCTTATCTTATCTTACCACTATAACTTTGAATGTTGTCCGTTGGATCAAGACTCATGAATCCTAGCGTTTCTAGCCGTTGGATCTTCTTTTCCATTCTAGATTCTAGAAGATTCTATTGATAGTCTTCGGCATACTGAATGTTATTCATAAACCTCTAAAAACACTTCTCCATCATACTAGAAGCTTCTCCCTTGTTTCTCTAGACCATGTTATGAAAAATTTCATGTGTTAGGTAGATAAATAATCTTTGACTTCTACATGATGATACAAAGTACAAGGACCAAATATACACCCATACTTTATAGATGTCGATCAAATTTATAATGTTTTGTGCTTTACCAATTATAATTGTATATAGTGATGATGATATGTCATATGTCTACAATCCACGTCTCACGTGCAACTTACTAGTAGCTTATAATCATTGACTTTTACATGATCTGACCACTATATAGTGTACAAACAACTTTGAATATTAACCATTGGATCAACACTCTCGACCCAACATTTCCGGCTGTTGAATCTTCTTTTCCATTCTATCATCTTGAAGATTCTATTGATAGTCTTCATTACAAACCACTATATAGTGTATGAATAACTTTGAATATTGACCGTTGGATCAAGACTCGTGAATCCCAGCTTTTCCAGCCGTTGGATCTTCTTTTCCATTCTAGTATTTAGAAGATTTTATTGATAGTATTCGGCATAATGAATGTTATGCACAACCTCAAAACACACTTCTCCATCATACTAGAATCTTCTTCCTTGTTTCTCTAGACCATGTTATCAAAAAATTCATGTGTTAGGTAGCTAATAATCTTTGACTTCTACATGATGATACAAAGTACAAGGACCAAATATATAAACCCATGCTTTATAGATGTTGATCAAATTTATATTTTTTGTGCTTTACAAATTATAATTCTATATATTGATGATATTTCATATGTCTACTATCTGAGTCTCACATGCAAGGCACGTGCAACTTACTAGTAGCTAATAATTGTTGACTTCTACATGATCTTACCACTATATAGTGTACGAACAACTTTGAATATTGACCGTTGGATCAAGACTCGTGAATCCCAACATTTCCAATCGTTGGATCTTCTTTTCCATTCTAGCATCTTGAAGATTCTATTGATAGTCTTCATTCCAATGAATTATATGCACAACACTCACTTCTCCATCATTCTAGAATCTTCTCCCCCGTTTCTCTAGACCATGTTACCAAAAATTTCAAGTTTTAGATAGCCAATAATCTTTGAGTTCTACATGATATACAAAGTACAAGAACCAAATATACACCCATACTGATCAAATTTATATTTTTTCTGCTTTACCTATTATACTAGTAAGTTGCACGTGCCTTGCACGAGAGACTCAGATAGTAGACGTATGACATATCATCACTATATAAAATTATAATTGGTAAAGCACAATAAATTATAAATTTGATCAACATCTATAAATTATGGATGTATATTTGGTCCTTGTACTTTGTATGTCATGTAGAAGTCAAAGATTATTAGCTACCTAACGCATGAAAATTTTGATAACATGGTCTAGAGAAAAAAGGAGAAGATTCTAGTATGATGGAGAAGTGTGTTTTGAGGTTTGTGCATAGAATTCATTATGTCGAAGACTATCAATAGAATCTTCTAGATGCTAGAATGGTAAAGAAGATCCAATGGCTAGAAATGCTGGGATTCACGAATCTTGATCCAACAGTCAACATTCAAAGTTATTCGTACACTATAAAGTGGTAACATAAGATAAGATAAGAAAAGATCATGTAGAAGTCAATGATTATTAGCTACGAGGGAGAAGATTCTAGTATGATGGGGAAGTGTGCTTTGAGGTTTGTGCATAGCATTCATTATGATGAAGACTATTAATAGAATCTTCTAGATGCTAGAATGGAAAAGAATATCCAATGGCTAGAAATGTTGGGATTCACAAGTCTTGATCCAACGGTCAATATTCAATCTTATTCGTACACTATATAGTGGTAAGATATCTCTATATCTACTACTATAATGGAGCAGTTTTGAATTGGATCCATAACACCAATCCTAACCGTTGGGCTGTTAGATCCAATGGTTCAGAGAAGCTGGATTCGTGTTGAATAGTACCTAGAGCAAACTCCACCATGCATGTTCTAGAACCATCATGCCACCACCCCCAAAATTTCATAGCATACTAGGTTGTATTCTCTCTACTACTGTAGGGAGCAGTTTTGAATTGGATCCATAGCACCAATCCTGACTGTTGGGCTGGTAGATCCAATGGTTCAGAGAAACTAGTTTCGTGTTGAATAGTACAGACCTAGAGCAAACTCCACCATGTTCTATAACCATCATGTCACCACCCCCAAAATGCATAAATTAAGTCTATTAATAATAACTATCTACCCATATTGAGAATACAATCTACTATGCTATGAAATTTTGGGGGTGGTGAAATGATGGTTCTAGAACAGGGTGGAGTTTTCTCTAGGTACTATTTAACACGAATCTAGCTACTCTGAACCATTGGATCTAACAGCCCAACAGTCAGGATTGGTGCTATGGATCCAATTCAAAAATGCTCAATTATAGTAGTAGAGATAATTTTATATAGTGATGATATGTCAGGCATCTATTATCTAAGTCTCACGTGCAGGGCATGTGAAATTTACTAATAGTGGTAAGATACGAATAACTTTGAATGCTGACTGTTGAATCAATACTCGTGAATCCCAATTTTTCCAACCGTTGGATCTTCTTTTCCATTCTAGCATTTAGAAGATTCTATAGATAGTCTTCAGCATAATGAATGCTATGCACAAACCTTAAAACATACTTCTCCATCATACTCCTAGAATCCTCTCCCTCGTTTCTCTAGACCATGTCACCACAAATTTCAAGTGTTAGGTAGCTAATAATCTTTGACTTCTACATGATGATACAAAGTACGAGAACGAAATATACACCCATAATTTATATATGTTGCTCAAATTTATAATTATTTGTGCTTTACCTATTATAATTATATATAATGATGATATGTCATATGTCTATCATATGATGATATGTCATATGTCTTTACATTCTTGGGTTTCGGTCCGATGGACCAATAAGGTCATGGCCATATATATCCATACCCTAGCTACACTTTATGATATGGTTCTCACATCGGGTAGATGGGTGTATCTTGGCATAGTAAACAATGTTGACCGTGGGAGTTTCGAACAATTATGAAAGAACGTTTTCACTTTTCCAAGTGATTAGAGGGATGTTTCGTACTAGTAAAGAAAATCAAAAGAATTTGGCTCGAAATGCGACAAGCACGCCATGTTTCTAGACATTGCGGAGCATGCATGTTTTCCTTGTGATTCCTAGGTTCTATGAGTTTTTATGGTTCGCAGCTAAATTAAACCACTTAAATTATAGTATTGTCTTCCTAAATTAGTTCAAATGAGTTGGCACATGCATATGGCACCTTTTAGCTAAGAAACTCAAGTTCACTTAACTGTTTCGCTCACTACAGTATATAGGCCCCATTCATACGAATAACTTTGAATGCTGACAGTTGGATCAATTATTTGACGTATTTACATGAAATTGAAATATTTATTTATTTTTATGAGGGCCACAGCTGCCAGCCATTACCACCCCAATTTTCTTTTTCATCTTTCCGCCACCGTACTAGACTCCGACCTTTCTCCACAAGCTGCACACGCCACCGTCTCATCGCATTCGATGCATGCTGCTTTTCGGGCCTTCCTTTTAATACTACTTGGGAGGTGAGCCAAGCGTGATTTAGTATTTAATTTTCGCGTTATATTGGTCGGTCTTCTAGTTCAAAATTTTAGAGGATTATTGGCGGGACCCTCCCTTCTACCTTTCCAAAAATTTAACCCTTCCTTCCCTTCTCATTTCTCGGCAAACACTAGCTACCTCAATCCCTCCGCTGAGAGTGTTATTGTAAGTCTTTTGTTCGATTGATATTTTGTGATGACACACCCTCAGTGATTTATATGTATAGTTAGATGTGCAACACTATCTGAACTTCTGCCTAGTTTGCTTTTTAATTTAAGTAGATGATTTCAAACTAGTGTGAGTTTCAGTTTTCAGCTGTACAAAGAGTTGTCTTGTGTATATCATGCACCCGACGATGAAGAAACAGACAGATGCCATGTTGGCATAGTCCTGTTATTGCGTGCTAGTGATAAAATTCTTATCAGTATGATTAGATAGCTATACCTTTACTACAATATATATGATGCGTAATCAACCATGCGAACTTGTAAGATTTGTTCATAGACAGGTTAAATGTGTTGTCTGCATGTTCCTTTGTATTAGCTTTTCTTCTCTCACCCATGTCTACCAACTGATAACCTTACATATTAAATTGAATGAGGATATGGCAAAACCTAGGAAAGATGGTCTAGAACAAACCCAAGAAGAATGTCTGGAAACATTTAAAATGGTACTAAAAGGTGAAGGTCATCGTAAAAGCATGTTCCTACATAATGTTGGGTTGTCGTAGTGCAAGTCCAAGTCCAAGTCTCCATATTTGTCTAGTCAGGAAGTAACTGTAGCACTACGGGCTAAACAAGAAGTGCATAGACGAGCAATCGATGATATGAGACAGAAAGCATTAGCAAGTGATGCATAGTTGAAGATATTACGAGATCAGCAGAATTCTCGAGAGCCCATAGATGAAGAGACTCTTCTAAATTGAAGATGAACCCTGACAATGACAGGTGAGTACAATGATCCTGTGAAGTGGTTCCTGCGACAGAGCCTAGGTTGTGTTTGGGGCCATGTAGCAAAAAAGGAGGGAGTATTTGTTTCGCATCATGCTTTTATCTGTTTATCATATGCTGGATGCACAAAATCTTGTGCCCCAACCTCACTCTCTCAGCCTTGGATTCATGAACCTCACATAGGTTTTTTCTTCTTTGGACAACCACCAAATTCAAAATCTCAGGCCATCGACAAATCCTACCGCCTACCCCATTTGAATCAGAGATTATGTATCCAATTTCTTTGCCAATATGGTCAGTATTTAAATTCGTATCGACGGAGTACCATTAACGAAATTTAAAAATCTCAGTCGAGTGGAAAAACCTGTAGCCAACCCTGTTTGAATCAGAGTTATCCAATTTTGATTATGGATGATAAGTTAATTTCACTCTCGGCTTTCAATTTCTGAACAAGGAGTACACCTTTTATCCAAATATTGCTTGGACCCTAGCCAAATTCAAAATATCAGTCTACACAATTATTATGATCATGGATGATTAGTTGATGTGACTCTAGGACTTGAATTCCTGGAGAGATAGTATGGTCTACTAGGTTTTTTCTATTATTAATTTGGCCGGTAGCCAAATTCAAAATCTCAGTCGAGCAGCAAAATCACACACTAACCTTGAAGCATTTCCCGCCCCATCGTTTCAAAAACTTTGTGGCAAAATCTCCCACCGAGGAGTACCATTTTTCTGTTATTATTATTTGGTCGGTAGCCAAATTCAAAATCTCTGTTGAGCGGCAAAATAAAACACTCACTTTAAAGCATTTCCTGCCCCACCATTTCAAAAACTTTGAGGCCAAATCTCCCACCGGAGAGAACCACTTTTCTATTAATTATTATTTGGCCGATAGTGAAATTCAAAATCTCTATCGAGTAGCAAAGTCAAAAACCGACTTTGAAGCATTTCCCGCCCCAGCACTGTAAAAACTTTGAGGGCAAATCTCCCACAGGGGAGTATCATTTTTCTTATTATTTGGCCGGTAGCCAAATTCAAAATCTCTATCGAGCGAGAAAATCAAACGCTAACTTTGAAGCATTTCCCGCCCCACCGTTTCAAAAACTTTGAGGCCTAAACTCCCACCAGGGAGTACCAGTTTTCTATTAATGATTACTTGGATGGTAGTCAAATTCAATATCTCTGTCGAGCGGCAAAGTCAAAAACCGACTTTGAAGCATTTCTCGCCCCACCGTTTCAAAAACTTTGAGGCCAAATCTCCCACCGGGGAGTACCATTTTTCTGTTATTATTATTTGGTCGGTAGCCAAATTCAAAATCTCTGTCGAGCGGCAAAATAAAACACTGACTTTAAAGCATTTCCTGCCCCACCATTTCAAAAACTTTGAGGCCAAATCTCCCACATGGGAGAACCACTTTTCTATTAATTATTATTTGGCCGGTAGTCAAATTCAATATCTCTATCAAGCGGCAAAGTCAAAAATCGACTTTGAAGCATTTCCCGACCCAATATTTCAAAAACTTTGAGGGAAAATCTCCCACAGGGGAGTATCATTTTTCTTATTATTTGGCCGGTAGCCAAATTCAAAATCTCTATCGAGCGAAAAAATCAAACACTAACTTTGAAGCATTTCCCGCCCCACCGTTTCAAAAACTTTGAGGCCTAATCTCCCACCGAGGAGTACCACTTTTCTATTAATTATTATTTGGCCGGTAGTCAAATTCAATATCTCTATCAAGCGGCAAAGTCAAAAACCGACTTTGAAGCATTTTCCGCCCTACCGTTTCAAAAACTTTGAGGCCAAATCTCCCACTTGGGAGTACCATTTTTCTATTATTATTATTTGGCCGGTAACCAAATTCAAAATCTCTGTCGATTGGCAAAATCAAACGTCGACTTTGAAGCATTTCCCGCCTCACCGTTTCAAAAACTTTGAGGCCAAATCTCCCACCGGGGAGTACCACTTTACTATTAATTATTATTTGGGTGGTAGTCAAAGTCAAAATCTTTCTTGAGCGGCAAAGTTAAAAACCGACTTTGAAGCATTTCCTGCCCTACCGTTTCATAAACTTTGAGGCCAAATCTCCCACCGGGGAGTACCATTTTTCTATTATTATTATTTGGCCGGTAGCCAAATTCAAAATCTCTATCGGGCGCCAAAATCAAACACCGACTTTGAAGCAATTCCCACCCCACCGTTTCAAAAACATTTAGGCCAAATATCCAACTGGGGAGTACCACTTTTCTATTATTATTATTTGACTGGTAGCCAAATTCAAAATCTTTGTAGAGCTACAAAATCAAACACTAACTTTGAAGAATTTCCCACCCCACAGTTTCAAAAACTTTCAGGCCAAATCTCCCACCGGGGTACCATTTTTCTATTATTATTTGGCTGGTAGCCAAATTCAAAATCTTTGTCGAGCGGAAAAATCAAACACCGACTTTGAAGCATTTCCTGCCCCACTATTTCAAATACTTTGAGCCGAAATCTCCCACTGAGGAGTACCACTTTTCTATTATTATTACTTGGCCGGTAGCCAAATTCAAAATCTCTGTCGAGCGGCAAAATAACACACCGACTTTGAAGCATTTCACGCTCCTCCGTTTCAAAAACTTTTGACTTTAAAATTCCCATTCTACCCATTGTTCAGATGCCATATGGGCACGCTAAATTCGATAGCTTGGGGGCACAATCATAATTATTTTTCTATTCACCTCCATAGTCTAAATTCGCGCAGTTTTTCCAGTTGGCCCTCCCAAAATCCCAGGCTTTTCTCCCATGCCCTCATCTCCACGACCATCGCGCGCACCACCCAGCGGCAATTCCATGGCTGCTGGAGCCGATTCATCAACGCCCACCCTATCAGATCTAGTTCACCGGGTCTCTCTACCACTCCACCAGAGTTGTGGTCTCGCTGACCGTGCCTATGGCATCGTCAACCACCCATGCTGCTTCCCCGCCGCCGAAAGCTATCCAACCATACTGGAGCAGCTTCACCGTTGTCCACCAGACATGATCTAGTTCAACAAGTTCCATGTCCACTTCTCCAGACCAGCTACACCCTCGGTCCCCTGGATGTCACTCGCATGGTACCGACGATGCTTAGACGCCTCTCCGACCAAGGTAACCAAATCTCCAACCTGTTTTTGTTTTGTCAATGGTATAGTAGGTTTAATCATGTCAGAGTGAACTACATTTTTGTAATCATACTAGTACATACAAGTCACTAGGAACGCATGTTCTTCGTGCTAGTACATACAATGTCATTAGACATGTTAGTTTGCATTCGCTGCTCTACAAATTTCAAGTCATGCACATGTTTTTTATATTGTCGTGCACATGTTCTTATCTTAGCCACTCCGTACAACAGTAATTGCCTGCTATTGTGTAGTTCTTGCAAAATATAATGTCAGACGAAAATATTAGTGTGGATTCCCTGCTCCACAGTTACTAACTCTATCTGGTTATTCTAGAGCTAAGTTCCTGTTATTATTTCCTCCCTGGCATCGTTCTGCTATCCTGTAGTACCCGTTCAAACTCATCGTACTAGTTCGATTATAATTTTGTTGTTGTCATCTGGTTCTTCAAAATCTGCAACACTGATAATTTTCTTTTTCTTTGCGTAGAGCTCAAAAAGGCAACACTGAACATGTTGGTTTGCACAGCCTAAAGGTCCACCAGCAATGCCATTATATATTTTCTGTATCTGGTGCTGGTTCGTCCTAATCAACGGCATAATTATTCTTTACTATATAGTTCATTTGTGTTTTCCATTCCTACTCGACAAGTTCTGGTATGCTGTGGTTATAATTTCTATGTGGTTCATTCTTAGCTACAACAGTAACTACATGCCATTGTGTAGCTCACCGCAAATTCCGAGTCACCCAACGTCTCTTGCATTCCAGGAGATACCACTGCTTCCATATATATTTTCTGAAATGACATGGCTAGTTTATAATAAAATTGTAAGAAACACTTGTTTGATTGCTCATTTCATTGTTGGCATACTTGTCTAATGTTTATTTGTCCTATTCTACAGGTTCACATGCCACACCATTATATCTTGTATATGGTTCTAGTTCGTCCTAGGCAACGACATAGCTATCCTCTACTATATAGTTCATTCATGGTTTGCATTCCTGCTCTACAAGTTCGTATTATGCAGTTATAATTCCTATTTTGTTCATTGTTATCTATGAGTAGTTTGTCTTCTTTGCTGTAATAACTTGTTATTAGTTAGTTTCAGACTGCAATTATTGCTATCGCCACCAAATAGGGGACTGCAAGATCATGTCTCTAGGTGGTTTTCCAATGTAGCTATCACACTCAAAGGGAGATGCAGTTGATGGATTGATAAAGCAAATTGAGGACTCTGCTATCAACTTGATTGGCAACTAAAATGCTTAATTTTCTTTTCCTTTTGTTCATATTATGTAATATTTTTAAGAAGTTTGCAGCTGATGTAATATCTAGATAAATCGCATGGGCCATGTAGGCATTTAGTTGACGTCGTCCATGAATGGCGGTACCATAACTTCACCAGCTAGGTCGATCAGGTAACTGTATAGGGTTTTGTTATTTGCCCTTCTTGTATTGCGCCTTCCATGAATAGTAAAAGATGCTCACTAATTATACTCCTTTTATGATATTTGCATGGGCTTCAGAATTACTGAAACAGTAACGGCAACTAGGTAGAACAGTAACATGCCAAAACAGTAATATGCCAAAACAGTAACATGCTAAAACAGTAATAGGCCAAAACAGTAACAGGCCAGACCAAAACAGTAATAGGACAAAATAGTAACAGTCTAAAATAGTAAAATGCTAAAACAGAAACATACCAAAACAGTAGCAGGCCAAAACACTAGCAGACCAGAATAGTGGCAACCCAGCACAGTAACATGTTAGAACAATAACAGACCAGAAAAGCAACAGTAGAACAATAACAGGCATGAAAAGTAGCAGGCCAGAACTGCGACAACTAGCACAGTAATGGGCCAGAATAGTAAAGGACAGCAACAGTAACGGACATGAATAGTAGATGGCCAGAACAATAACGAGCCAGAATAGTAAAAGGGCAGAACAATATCGGACCTTCTCAAAAGTGGGTCATTCGTAGGCGGCCCAGGACGAGCTGTGCGAACAGTGATGGGCTGATCGTGGGCCTTAACAGTATCGGGCCTACTTGACGCAAGTTGTTAACGGGCCACATAATATTCGAACAGTGTGGGCTTTTGTAGGCCGAAATAGTAACGGGCTTGATATTCTCTGGTCGTTGCTGGTCTCTTCTTTTGGGCCCATTTCAAACAGTGCAGGGCGAAACAGTAATGGGCCGTAATCTTATTGGGCTCCCCTAATGGGCATGACCACTTAATTATTAGTAGGCCTTGGCTGGGCCTGGCTTCTACTATGGTTTATGTGGCCGTTAACGGCGGTAACTGGGAATAATGGTGTTTGCCACGTGGCATTTTGCATGACATCAGCAGTCAACGCGGCTGACGAACAGATCTATGACAGAACAAGTTTTTGTGGCTGAAGGGTGCGATCTGCCACAGTCAGAAAAAACGGTGGTAGATTCTTTTGTAATGGGGCTTTTACCACGATGGGCATCCGTCGTAGAATACTTTTTCAGCCACAAAAAATGGGCCTTCAACCACGAAAATCATCCGTTGTAAAAGTGTAACACCCTCGAATCGGCCCTATACAGATTTCAGCGCTTCCCGCCAAACCCGCATAGAAACGATTCAAGGACGCTCACCAGGCACTTTCGTGCGGGTGGAAAACGAAGTAATACCATTACACAACATTCCTCGATGGGACCCACAGAACAGATATATCCTCGATGGGACCATTACAACAATGACTCAACGAGTCAAGAATACAGATATACAATACAAAGATCCAAATCACCTTGAAAACGTTAAAGCGTCCGAGTACGGACAAGATGCAAATGGGGCTAAGAGCCCTGAAGAATAACCAATGGCATCCATAACCCTGCCTAGGCCAAGCCGGAAGGGTAACCCTGCTAACGACATCGATCTCAAACCTGCTAAAACAAAAGGGGTGCCGACAAAAAAGAGGAGCGTCAATACTTAGGCCAGTACACAGCGAGGCTAGAATTCGGCGGCTCTCGCCTACATAGGTATGGTGGACTGAAGCGGCAGCGCAGCATGCACTAAACAACCTATAGAGACACGATACAACTGGCGGCTATCAGAGAGGGGTAAGAAAGACCTTTTCGGATCCAACCTGAGACTAACACCAAACATACCCATCCTGGTATTTCCCCCTCAAGACCAAACGAGGAAGTTAGACCGAGGAACTCACACAGTTGGCAATTTTAGTCATTCTGTTATAGTTGCAGCACTTATTAAACAGATATAGATAGCATGAGTCGTTCTGAAGCATAAGTAGTGGGCCGTTTTAATTGCCATTCCGTTGTAGTTGGAACATTTACTAGTCAGATATAATTGTCCCGAAGAATCCCAAAACCCAACAGTTGTTGGCACTTTTATCACATTCCATTGGAGTTGCAATACTTACTAGGCAGGTATAGCAGGACACGATACACCCCAATTCCTCTAGTTGTTGATACTTTTATTATCCATTCCATTGTAGTGAAGCTGATTACTAGTCACATATTAAGTCAAATTTATAGCACTGCTTTAGTTATGCTTGTCTATGATCAAGATACTGTGCTCCAAGTCGTCCATAACCGCAGACATGGCTTTCAGAAAGATTTACCCTGCAGGGGTGCACAAATAGCAACACGCACACGATCAACCTCGGAAAAACCAAATCAAAATCCAACGAGGCTTTCACGACAAAGCAATCATAGAATTCATAAATATTTCAAGGGGCCACCCCATTAAGCTACCCGCAACGAAGTTGGCCAGCTCCGAGACGGACCCAAGGTTTGCGCCAATGGCTATAAGCGACTGGGAACCCGAAAGTGTGACTGGGCTTGTCGATACCGCGAAAACACTCCGCAATTCCTGAACAGTATAGGTGCTCCATGCACAATCGTAAATAAAGCAGTAAAGCATGGCATAAGTACAGGATAGTAATAAAGCCCCAAACTAGTTTGTGGCCCCAAGAAATAAGAAATGAATCAAGCTCTGGCTAAGGGGATTCATGGTCCCATATGCGGATAGTGCGATAGTCAAGGAACAAGTATCAAGTACTCGGGGTCCTACGGGACACAAGTGAGCGTGGAAGAACCAAAATAACATCTATTGCCCACCGATGCCTCTGCATTAGTTATATCTAGAAATTTAATATCAAGTTGTAATTAAAGCCATGATCAACTCCACCATAAACATCTGCCAGCATTCCAACAACTGTGGTACTTGACAACACGAGATCGCACCTGAGCAAGCAACTACGACTCACAAGGCCAGCTATTTACTAAACACAGGTAATAGGAGGTGTCCAAGGCAATATAGAGGTTGCACGGGGTATAACTGGTGTACGGAAACTAAAGCATCGCGACATGGATAGCAATAGATCAATAGGAGGAAATAAAGACTATAAATGCAAAATAGGTAGAAGGGGGAGAGATGCTCGCCTGGGAAACACTGCCGAAGGATCATATCCGGAGAACTTGTCGATACTCGCATCAACTCATCGGCCTAATCCGCGAAGAAGAAAATCACTAAAAGAAACACCGGATGCACTATTTAATACTACGGCAGAAGATCCGGCATGCTTATGATATGATGCATGGCATGGCACAGATGTGGTGCAATTAGGCAATATTAAGTGGAACCGGGGTCCCGACAAATAATTATACGGTTCAAGTTATTTAGAACCCCTGCAATTTCAATGTTGTATTAACGGGGCGAAACATGGCATCGATTCGCTACACCAATTTAAATGGAGTCCGGAATAAGACAAAAGTATCCCGCATATCGACTCCATATTTAATTATGAGGTAAATCGGCATAATGCCCCCAAACCATAGACAAGTATGCATGCAGGAACAATTTAATATGCGACAGATGGTAATGTCATATTATAAAAATAGGGGCTTAGGGTCACACATCTGGGTTTGGAAGATCTTGGGTTCCGGGGGTCCGGGGTCCGGTCTCAGGGTTTGACGAGAATGGCGAGGTTCGGATACAAGATGGAGAACTTGTCGTGTTGAGACGGAGAACTTGGGTTCCAAGCGGTCGACCTTGTCGTCGATGGCAAACTTGAATGGATCCGGTACCGGTGGTCTTCGGGTCCGTGTAGACGGTCATGGCGTCCGGGATGAAGATCTTGGTGTTCCGTGTCGGCGACCTTGGCGTCCGGGTCCTCGCCGAACTTGGTGTCCGGTCCTCGGGCATCGGTGCGGGAAGAAGGTCTTGTCGTACCGGTGGCGATCTTGGAGGTCATCGGGTCGGGGTCTCGGTGGGATCGGTCTTCGGTCTCCGTGAAGGAGACTTGGCGTCCCATGGTGGCGGTCTTGAGGTCTCGTGGCTTCGGTTGAAGGGAGGATTTCAGGAAGCATGCTCTTCGGTTGTACTCAGGCAACCTCAACACCACACCATCTCTCATCTACACCAACTCACATCCATCACCAAAACGCCACCACTTCATTACTGCTTAACCAGTAGCCAATCAACAATAGAATTTCCTATACAACACCCCATTAGTTACACACCAGCACCACACCACATCCATCACCTCGCTTCCACCTCACAACACCAAAACGTCATAGAGCAGCGGGGCCTCAAACAATCTTGGCAGGAACACAGGGAGGGGCCGCGACCACAACTGCTGGAGGCAAGCACGGCCGATGGTGAGGCATGAGGATGCGGTGCAGGTCGGGCAGGGTGGTCGTGTCGTGCTTGGCAGAGGGGAGGCTCTGCGGGGCCGGGGAGAGAAGGGCCCGGCAGCGCCACGAGGTAGAGTCGGAGAGGAGCGCGGCCGGAGCGGCTCGGGAGGCACTGGGTGGATGGTGAGTTGGACCAGGGCGGCGCCTGGGCGAGCTTGAGAGAAGCATCGTGGGGAGGCGCTCGGGGCGGCGCTCGGTGAGATCGAGGTTGATGAGGGGTCGAGGCAGCCGTGGGCGGCGTGGGGCCTTGTGCTCGCAGGGGCACCGACGGGGTCGGGGTGATCCGGGAGGAGAAGGACCACGGAGCTCCAGGCGACGGGCACGCGGAGTGGTCCCTGGCGGCGGAGCATGGGCCGAGGAGAGAGGGACAGAAAGCTTGTGGCCGAGAGAGGTGAGCGACGGCGGAGTTGAGCGTGGCCCGCGTGGCTTGACGGTGAGGAACACCGGCAGGGGTGGGGCTCGACGAAGGAGAGGCCGGCGGCGGCGGCTCTGCTCACAAGAGGAGGCGCATCGAATGGGAATAGGGGATTGCGGTGGGGATCGGGAACGTGTGGAAGCGGGCGTGAGGAGGACGAGGCAGGGGTCACGGTATCTGCAAGGTGGGGTCAGGGCAAGGACGTGGCCTGGGAGGGAGTGGTTGGTTGACCACGAGCAACCAGGGAGAGAGGCGCGTCGCGAGCGACGTGGACAGTTTTGTCGCGAGGGGGCGGAGGATCCGAGGTGGTCGGGGCTGGCTCGCGCGGGATGTGGTGCGGCGGGACGCATTGGCCGCGGTGAGGTTGTCGGTCGCGCGCAGCGTGTTCGGTGCGTGTGTACCGGGTAGGTGGGCGGGGTGCCACGCGTTGCAGCTGCTGCGCGCGGGCTGCCTAGGGGAGTGGCGGCGGGGACTGGGGTAGGTTGGGTGGTTGTTGGTCTTAGGGTTAGGTTTAGGACTAGATGGGGATTAGGGTTTTGGGGTGGTTCGGTCGGGGTTGTAGGCTGCTAGCTGCTGGGCTTTGGACCTGGCGGCTTGCGGCCTCCCCTAGAAAATATTTTTACTAATCTCTTTTATTTTTAACAAGGCTTTTGCAAATAGTTTTTAGAGAAATAAAAGATCCAGAAGAGATCGTTGGGTTTTGATTTGAAAGAGAGAGGGGGTTATTTAGAAAACAAAATAGGCTTTTGTAAAACAGCTTTAGGCAAACATGCATGATTGTATGACGATGATCAAATGCAATGTGGCATGATGACATGAGCATGCGGTCATGATGATGCACAAACAGAAATAACAAGTGATTTTCTAGTAGTGATTTTAGCGGGGTTCTACAAAAAGCCAACTTTTCTTGTAGTGTTGGAATTGCTTGCATATGTGGTTTGCTTGTGCTTACTTGTTCTCCTCAAGTCCTAGTTAAATTAGTGGGTTCTGCTGGCTGATCTTGTTACTGTGAAGCCTCCCTATGAGAGTGCACAGTAGCACAGGTCACATCCATGATCTGCTACTTGATTGAGTAGCTAAAGTCTTATGGTTAGCTGCCAATGATCCATAGGCTGAGGCCATAAGACTTGACAAGAACATCTATTTATTGTTTTCTAAAGAACTCTAGGATGATCTTTGCATACCAACTATATGTAGATCTGAGGGTCTCCATCCACCCCAATTTATATTCCAATTAAATCTGATAAGAACATATGCTTGTGTCATATGAAGCTCTATGATGATTCAACATAGAATTTCTATGTAATCCTGAGAGCAAACAATCCTTCTAATCCTCCTATACAAGATCTAGTTGAAGGGTAGATGGGTTTGGTTGCAGTGTGTTACTATTTCCATTGTTTTCCCAAAGATGACAGTGTAAAAGCTAAAGAATCAGGTCCTACCTAATCTAGCTTATGTAGTCTTGATTCTTACCTATTGTTATCGGATCTTGTCCACCTCCAGGTGTTGCTGGCCTCCTGCTCCTCCTTGATCCGCATATCTACTTCACCTGATGCAACTACTAGAGGTGGGGAATCTTTTTCTTCTACTGGATCAGCTGAGACTGCTCCTTTTTGCTATCCTAGTCATCTTGTACTTTCTTCTAGCATCTTAATATCTAGGTCTTGCGATAACCTATATCTCCTGGTAAGCCTTCTTCTCTTTGTTGACCATCTCCTCCTCTTACTTTGGTGCTAGCTATTTTTGATGATGAACTGGGATTAAGTGGTGTTCTCGGTGTATAGAGGAAGTGGAGATGTGGATATGGTAACATGGTAGTGTAATGTTGAGATGAAAGTGTGGTGGTGTCGCTTATCTGTTGTGCTACACCTGCCTCCTTCCATTTTCCTTCCTGATGCTCTATGTGCTATGTGCAGCACAGATGCTGCATGTATGAGTATGATGCTTGCAGCTGGGCCCCACTAGGTGCAAGTTTCCACAAGTGGAGACTTGGTGTTGTGGATGTGCTTCGGCTGACTTGGTATTATATTGACTTGACCCTTATTTATGTGCTGCCAAGTGGGTTATTTAATGGCGAAACTTGCCCCTCGCTATTGCCAAGGATGTATTACTAAGGCAGAACATACTGATAAGAACAGATTATCCATTTGGCTTTATTTTTATATACACTCAATGATGACCTAGCAATGCAACTCATTGCCATAATGAGAGTACACTAACCCATAACCACCTTTACTCTTTATTTGTATTTCTTTTGTGTTGTTTTAGAGGTACAGGAAGAGGATCAAGAATGATCATAAATAAGATTTAGTTTTAGGGTTTTATTTTTATATCATTCTATTGTAATTTCATTTCTATTAGAACAATTTGTAAATATTGTGTAATAATTGGTAATAAAGATATTCTTTTATTAATTTATAATTTTTTATTCCTTTATTTTAAATAAACAACGTAATATGTGTATTAAATAATAAAGAATTTTTTATTTTTTATTTGTGGTCTTCTTTTGTTTTCTTATTTGTAAGGCAATGTAATACTTGTATTACAATAATTTTTCATTTTATATTGTAATAAAGAATTCCTTTATTTATATAATTGCAATTTCCTATTTCATTTCTTGGTACTCCCTTCATCCCAAAATATGAGACGCCTAAGAATCTGTCAAAAGTCAATATTTTTTAAGTCTGATCAAGTTTATACACAAACATATGAATATTTACAATATGGAATCAATATAAATAGATTCAACCTAAAGTATATTTTACTAATGTTCATTTAATATTATAGATGTAGATATTTTTTTTCTAAATATTTGGTCAAAATTAGTAAGATTTGACTTTTGACTAATCTTTAGGCACCTTATATTTTGGAAAGGAGGGAGTATTATTTTATTCTTCAAATATTATTTAATTAATATTGGAATTTTTCTAAATTCTAAGGTATTCAAATTTGAAATTTAAATCTGAAATTCAAATATAAATTGAATTATTTCCCCAAAACACAGAAAATACAACAAGGTCATGTCGAAATTCAGAACACTCATTTGATGACCCCAAACGTCAGTCATCACAATTAGAGGAACCTCGATCACTTTGTGTTTTAAACAAATGCGTGAAAATTCTCCAGATTTTCTTATGCATGGATGCAATGCACACACCTGATCTCGGGATATTTTTAAGCTCTAATGCTGGGATATTACAGTGGACTTGCTAATCTAGGTTTCTCTAGAGTTCCACATACATACCATAATAAACGTGTTGGACCGGCAAACGTCAGAGTGCGTCTAGGCCGCTCTATGGACTCAATCGCTTAGCGGAATCTATTTCCATATGTGACGGTGCAGCACATAGTGACACTAGTGTCGGATCACGTAGCTTTGACTATTAAAGGGAAAGCCGAGATGCCATGGAATGGGAGGAACTGATGTCATCAGTTCGAGGTGATGTGGGAGCGTGATCATGCTCTATCCGATGTAATACAGTGTGCATGGGCGTCGACAAACTATATGAATGGAGCAAAGTAAAATTTGGTAGTGTTAATGAGGAGTTGGAAAAATATAGAAGTCAGTTAGAGGAACTAACTCATATGAACATGGACAGAGAGGAGATACGTCGGGTGACTGATAAAATGGACGAACTTTATACTGGGAGGAGATAGGCTCCAATGCTCCAGACTGACGTTGCTGAAATAAGGGGATAGAAACACCAAATATTTCCCTAGTAAGGCAATTTGGAGGGCGAGGAAAAATAGAATATGGAGGCTAGTTGGAGATGATGGTACTATTTATGAGGATGTGGAGTCCATGCAACAGCTTGCTAATGAGCATTTTAAGAAGTTGTTCATGACTGACTCTAACCTGGATCCGATCCCTGCCATCGATTTCATTAACCCATGCATTAGTGATTACACAAATGAGAAGTTATGTGTAGATTTCTTGGAGAAAGAAATATCTGACGCTCTGTTCCAAATTGGCCCCGTAAAGATGCCAAGACTAGATGATTTTCCAGCTAGATTCTTTCAGCATAACTAAGATGAGCTAAAAGAGAATATCATTGCATCCCTAAATAAAATCGGACGAGAATCGTTCCATAAGGTGCAAATAGTACCTCCATTGTGTTAATACCAAAAGTAGCTAATCCAAGTAAGATCACTGATTACGGACCGATTAGTCTTTGAAATATTGTGTTAAAATTATTTCTGAATGTCTTGTAAATAGGCTCAGACCTCTACTAGATTACACCATCTCGACATCTCAGAGTGCCTTTGTACCGGGCCGCATGATCACTAATAAAACTCTCTTGGCCTTTGACTGTATTCATCATATTAAATTTGAGAAGGATCCAACAAAAAGCTTATGTGCCTATAAACTAGATCTTTCAAAGGCATATGACAGAGTCGATTGGATCTTCTTGAGGCAATTGATGCAAAATATGGGTTTCTCTTGCCGTTTCTTGGACTAGATTATGACCTGTGTTACTTTGGTCAAATATTCAATAATGGTTAACATAATCATCTTGGATTCATTTGCACTGACGCATGGGCTTCGGCAATGTGATCCATTGTCTCCATTCTTATTCCTTTTTGTTGTTGACGGTCTTTCAGGTCTTTTACCTAAAAAGATTCAGGACAATTTGGTCTCCCCAATTAAAGTGTGTCACAGGGCGCCTGATGTTTCAAATTTATTATTTTCGGATGACACACTGTTATTCTTTAAAGCAACTCCAGATCAGGCATCCCAAGTCAAGGACACTATTGCTGCGTATGCATCATCCACTAGCCAGCTTATCAATCCTGAAAAATGTTCTCTTTTATGCGGTGATGCATGCTCAGAGGAGGTGAAGCTGGGGCTGACATCTCTGATATTTGAGGAGAAGTACTTGGGTCTTCCAACACCAGATTGTCATATGTTGAGGGGAAAGCTCCAAAATCTGATGTCCCGGTTAACTAAAAGATTGACAATGTGGGGTGATGGACACTTGGCCCAGGCTGGAAGGAAAGTATTCATGAAGTTAGTATCTCAAGCACTACCTACCTATATCACGGGAGTTTTCAAACTTCGCTACTCGGTGTGTGATCATTTGACAAAACTAGTAAGGAATTCTTATTGAGGATCAAACGATGCAAAAAGAAAGGTTCACAGGCGAGCTTGGAAATGATTACAGAGGCCGAAAAATCGAGGAGGCTTGGGATTCCGAGACTTTAGAGTATTTAACCAGGAACTCCTCACGCGCCAAGCATAGCGTTTCAGACAATTTGTGTGCGCGGATTTTAAAGGCCAAATATTATCCTAACGGTCGTCTCGAGGATACGGTATTCACGGGAAATGCATCCTCTACGTGGCAGGAAATCTAACATGGTGTCGAGATACTAAAGAAAGGCCTAACTTGGCGAGTGGTTAATGGTGAGAGTATTAGGATGTGGAGGGATTCCTGGATTACAAAACCTCCAACTTTCAAACCCATGTCGCCAAAAAGAAGGTACAGACTTCGATTTGTCTTAGGCCTAATTGAGCAAGGTTCCTAGAAGGTGGATGTGTTACAACAGTACTTCATGCAGTCGGACATTGCTGAGATCCTAAAGCTTAAACCATCGGTGTAACATCGCAAAAATTTAAATTTTGGTAAAACAACTTGATTGGATTGTGTGAGTTTGTTGAAAATTTTGAATGAAACGAAACTTTTGAGGACCTTTTAAAAATTTCTAAGCCGCATTAAAAAGAGTGGATTAACATGACTATCCCATGGGCTAGGAAATTCATACAAATCCAAATTATTTATCTCCTATTTCATTCGCACCCATTTTAGATTTTGAGACATTTAAATATTTTCCAAACATTTATTTCACAAGAGAGGGAATAATATGACATTGCCAAATATATGTGTTGGAGAATATTTTATCTTTGTTTGGATCTTAAATAGCATTTTGGATTTTTTTAGGATATTAATAATAATTTCCAATCTAATGAAAATCAAAAGAGGGAAGATAAGATGACTTCTTCAGTATTAATGGTTGGAAATTCATTATATAATATTCTAATTTCTATTTGGATTCTACAAATGTTTTATACATGTTCTTCTCAATTCTGAGTTTGAAACAATCTCTTTTGAACAATAAAATAAAGTCTTAGAACTATTTTTGAAAAATGCATAAGTGGCCACGTGAGGCCAAAGTGCATAAATATATTTTTGAATACTAAATTCGGGACTGGACATATATTTCGACCACTATATTCCTTGAGCTCATATTTTTCTGGTTTTATGTTTAAAAGATTTTAGACAGTACTAGATATTCAAATCGTTTCGTACGCAAAGAAAAAAATAGATACCATACGTGCACCTGACACGAGAACATGGCTTGCAAAACCAGGTCACCCACGATTGCACAGAGTCACATCCAATCACTGCCCTCCCCTCTCACGTTGTATTTTTTTTCTTTTAACAACATGGACCCACCTGTCATCCCTTAGCTATAGGAGGAGACCAACGTCCTCACGAGTTATCTCATATCCGAGGCCGAGAAAATCTCGCCTTCTTCGGTTGATTCGGCCAAAATTGAGACCCTTGCTCCACGCCAAAGCCCTCCATATATATATCTCCTCCTTCTCCTCGTTCGATTTTTTGTCAAATATCTCTGACTAGTCTGCCGAATTGGTGGAAACCAATCTCACCGACGAACTCCATTGTTGCAGCTACAAGAACGATGAGAACGATGACTCCGCCGCGTACAGAGAAGCCTCTGATCTTTCCAACTCTTTCCAATCTTCATTCACTGGAGCTTTGCCAAGGACGCCATCGTCTTCAACGAGCGGAGGAGAAGCCGAAGACCGGAGATCACCAGGCGTGTCCTGTTCACCACCGAGCCCTCGCACTTCCGCGTTCGAGTTCACCATCGTCGTCTTTCTGAGCGTCTGCACCAGTTGGTACGTGATAAATAGCTTTGTCTGTCCGGTCTCTGAATAAACTATCGAAGTTAGTTGATTAACAAACATATCATCCAATGACCTGGAACTTCGCACTGATTTCTTTCTTTCTGTTTAACCTGAACGCACGTATACACTATAGTATCGTATCAGGTCTGGATCGCGTATCAAAAAAAATCTATGAACGCATGCCCAATAAAATCTGGATCGGGTACACGTCTGCTCTCAACTTTGAAATTCGATCTAGAATTAAATTCTCTATCTAGGATCACTAGTTTTTCAAACTATCAAATTTTCGAACCTATCAAATTTAAAATTTGAATTAAACCTTTTTTTGATCATATCTCCAGATTTAAAATGTGTGTTAGCGTAAATATTTTAAACCCATCACCATTAAAAAAATATCCTCTGACATAAAGAACATCCATGCTACCGTTGTACGAAATAAATACATAATTTTTGTACTATAGTGTGTTTTGATTTTATGTGCTTGCATGTCTTCAATTGGGTTCTTGATTTGGATTTTGTGTTCACTCGTTGCTATTACTTACACCGTAGATTGCGAGTGAATTACGGAGAGTACTACTACATCAACGACGTATTAAATCATCCCCTACCATAAAAGGAAAGTTACACCTCTTGTTCATATATTGTCCCAATTTTGATTCTATGCATGATTAGATCTTCAAAGTCTGTACTATGCATGAGTAGGATATTCTAGTAGAATTTTTAGTATTATGCCATGCGTACAATTTGATTGTATGCATGATTCTATGCATGATTAGAATTTTTAGGATCTTCAAAGGCAAGTGCGATGATTTTGTATTATGCCATGAGTAGCTCTATACTTAGGACTTTTTTTCCTACCTACTAGGTTACCACTGTTTTTGCTAAGTACTGCTTGCAATGATGTACATATATATAAAGTATCATTGGAGGGTTCGAAAGATTGAAAATTTTCTAAGTATAAAGCTCTCTCGAGCGAACATTTTCCTCTCAAAACCCCCTTCAAAATAAAACTAAGTTTTCTTCTGGGCGGAATGGTTGTCGGGTCAACGAGTGAAATTTTGTGGAGGACGGCTTCCCAGGAATCAAAGAAGTCTACCATGTTTCAGAATTCAGAAGCTTCCAGTGCAACCATAATACATATGGGCTCTGTCTTGGCCTAGTACTTAGTAGGAAACCTCACCGGGGTACCAACATTTGGAGGTTCTTGACACGGTTGGATCCAGCTGGTAGGGGGGCTACTAAGGGAAAGCCTCACCATAGTCTTGTTTGTAAAAGGACTTGATCGTGGATTGTGGGGAAAGTGCAAAACCTCTTGATAGTATTGCAATCTGATCGATCAGCCGAGTTCAGGGAAAATAACACTTTGAGCATCTGAAGGATGGAGCCTCTGAAGGATCTTCATCTCTCTTTCCAACTTAAAGTTTTCTAAAACCCCATGGCGTGCATAATATCACTAATGGGTGGGATTTTGGGGACTTGGTGTGTCATATCCAAGTAACTTGGTGCGTAATATCCAAGTGCTACATGGTTTGTAATGTCCAGGTGTTAGGTTGATTGGACACTTGGTGCATAATATCCTCCTGTTCCACTCGACCCTATATTACTTTACAAATGTTTACAAAGTAGGGTAAAACACCTTTTGTTTTCTTCTTACTTTCTGAAAATTGGCTTTATGCAAATAAACTACAAAGCCTACTCCTAGCCTTGCATGTAGAGTTAGTCTTAATCTTTCCTTGGTATAATTTACCAATACATTCAAAGTATTGACCAACTCCTTTGGCTGCACGTTTCATGTGCAGAATTTGGAGATCGTTGAAAGGTGCGCTAGGATCACGCGGTCTTCACTCAACCTGCCTATGGCATTGATGGGACTCCAAGTTGTATTATTCCGGTTCTGTTGTAATAATGTAAACTCTGGATTATTCGATTCATGTAATAAAGACTTGTGTTTTACATGATATTTCATCAACTGTGAGTGCTAGCTAATGATCCAGGGACTAGCATGTTAATCACGGGGACTTAGGATCTTTATCAGATCCTGGGTCATAACAATCGGTTAGGCTACAGGAGGATCATCTAGCTTGGGCACCTAAAAATCATGGTATATTAACGGTTAAGAGCGCATACAGGCTTGGCATGGAAGAACTATGGAGGTCGACGACTGAATCTTCCATCTTTGCTCCGAATGGCGATAGGAAATTTTGGGACGGCATTTGGAATTCTGATGTGCTACCAAAGGTCTAGCACTTTGCTTGGCACCTTGTGACTGATGCACTGCCAACATGGTTGAACAAACATAGGAGAACTCTAGAGACCTCGAGATTGTGCCCTATCTGTGGGACCGAAACCGAGGACAATTATCACCCTTTCTTTAGGTATCCAATGGGTAAAACGTTCTGGAACTATATGGGGGCAGAGGTGGAATTTTCCTGTTATATCATCGATACAACTTATGGGTATGGGCTGGCTGCTGAATCTAGTTGGGAGCTTTCCAAGAGAGGTTGTTAATAAGGTACTCTTAACACTCTAGAGAATTTGGCATGTCTATAACGAGAATGTGCACGATAAACAACTGCCGCCCATGGAAGTTTCCCGCCAATTTGTGCTCAATTATATGCAACCTTTGATGCAAATCAAACACCGCCCTGGTGAGGACATTGTCAAAGGAAAATTCATCATGGAAAATGCATCTTTTCATTTATGTAATGTTATCAAGGATGCTAGGACTAATCCATGGATGGCACAAGATAAATATTGGTGGATCATTTGGCTCTATAGGAATAGTGGGAGATGGGAGCATACTGAGAGACGACACGGGGGGAATCATCTTCTCATCATGTAGACATATTTTTCATGCTAATGATGCATTGGAAGCCGAGATAATTGCATTAAAGGGGGACTATACTTGTCCTTGCATTGCAATACATCACCACTTCTACTAGAGGTTGATAGCCTGGAGATCGTCAAGCTGCTGAAGAAAGAAGACATGGACCGTTCCGTCCATATGTCTCTGGTTCAGGAGATTGAGTCTCTAATGAAGATCCGACAAACGATCATTACCCATATTAGGAATATCAAAATATTAGATCCATTTATGGCAAATTAGGCTATAATAAATAATCGAACGGCGGTATGGTTAGCATCTGGTCCAGATGGCATAATTGATACTTGCTAGAACATTGTATTTCATGTTTCAGCCTAAATTCATGACAAAATGCTTGGAAAAGTAGATACATTTGAGATGTATAACTACACATAATGAAACTTCCTAGGGACCTTGTGGAGTACCGACGATCTATATTGGGTGATTATAGCCTTCTTTTTTATTATCTGGTGCATGTTTAATTTTCATCATCCTATAATATATTTGGCTATTTTTCCATTGCATTAGATATTCGATGGTTGGACTATTTATGATGATATAATTATAAACTAATTGTGATGACATGTCTTGTTGTTATGCATTTGATTTGTTTTGTTATGCAAATCTCGTGTGAATTTGAATATTTTTCAAACATGGAATTAAAAGTTGTCGAAGTGTCTTGGGTTTGGGTATCAAATATTTAAATATTATTGTTGGATTTTAGACATCATATGGTGTTTACATATGACCAAATAAATAAGAAACCTAAAAGGTAAAATAAGGTTAGGTTATAAATAGAGGCTAGATCCATCCGTGATGACGAAGGATGGGCGCCTTGCACTAGTCAAATCGGCGCTTTTGGCGATACCTCTCCACCAGATCATTGTGCTTGGGATCAACAAGCAAATGATCAAATATATCCAGAAGATGGTGATAGGGTTCTTATGGGCTAGGAGAGCATAGGACAATGGTGGAAACTATCATGTGAACTAGGAGAAGTTAAGTAGGCCTAAGTGCTATGGAGGATTGGGGGGGAGGGGGGCGGACCTAGTATGCATTGTGATCAACCTTCGAACTAGTTGGATGTGCAGGATGCGTACAGATCCGCTACAACCTTGGCATGACTTGGATATGCATTTTCCAACACTGAACTCTAGGTCTTTCACGCATAAACTATGATTTCAATTGGCAATGGAGCTACAATTCTATTCTGGTTCGATCAGAGACTATATGGGGATACCATCAAGGAGACGATGCCAGAGCTCTTTGCGCTAGTCTCCAAACATGCTAGGAAGCGCCGCACGATGAGTGAGAGGCACTACTAGAGCGTTGTTGGATTATTGACATACATGGCACGTTGAATCCGCTTGCCCTATGGAAGTATGTATAACTTTGGAGTTTGGGTTATCGAACAAGCCAAACACAGTCCTCTGGAGGTGGACAACGGATGCCCTTTACTCTGCCAAGTATTGCTACTAGTTTTTCTCCTAGGGATCAATCACTTTGAGATCCAGGAAGTTGAATAGGCTTGCCTGGGTACACCCTAGTTCTTCATTTTGCTTGCTTGCTTGCCAAGCCCGATGTTGGATGGTTGAGCTGCTTGCAAGATGGGGGTCTAGCTCAGCCTCTAAGCTGCCCCTTGTGCGACCAATTTCCTGAAGCCATGAGTCATCTCTTGGTAGGTTTACCTTCTCCAGGGCGATCTAGCATGATATGCTCTCCTAGATTAGAGCCATGGCCGGTGAAGATGACTTCATGGATCAGCGGCTGCAGTCTTTGTTGGGGTTCCGCGTATCAAAACAATAAATTTTACCCTACGCCCCTAAACCCCTGAAGCTGCCAGGACCTATCTATTAGTAATACAGTAACGGGAGGGGCTTTTTGCGAACTTACCCTTGAATACCGAAAAGCGTTGTCAACGCTTAGGACAGCGTGGTTGATGTAGACGAGCCGAAGCCGACCTCAAGGTCGTGATGAAGTCCTTGCGCTCCTTGGCTCCAATGACTTGAGTGCCTCTAGTGCAACACCTCGCGGGGAGTTACACACGTCCAGTGCCTAACGATGACTCCCGCTTCCCTGATCCAACAGTAGTTGCAGAAGTAGAGCTCCCGGATCCGAATCCCGCAGCGCGACGGCGCTCCGCGCTGAAGATGTCTCTCGCTCGTGCAGTCCAGACTTGGGACCACGGTCACGAGAGAGAGAGGGGGAGAGAGAAAATATCAATTAGAGGTCCTCCCAAAAGTGGGGAGACCTTTATTGATTATTGGTGTATTTATCTGGCCAAATACCTCACTCTATATAGGGGGAGGAGAGGGTACACCCTTCCTCAAAGTCCTGGGGTGGGACTAAAGGAGAGGAGGAGGGAGGGGGTGGCCGCCAGCCACCTAGTGGGCCACACGCGGGGGGGGGGGGGGGGGGCAGGCCCAGCCGGCTAGCCCCCTTGGCCCCTCTCCCTCTCTCCTTTCCCTAATGGGCCTTCTCCCTCCGGAAATTGGCCCATCAAGCCTTTTTGACCTTTAATTGATTTTCTCTTTGTTAAATAATTATGAATAAATTTTTAAATCAATATTTGACATTCATTCACATATTATTCAACCTCCGTGGCTATGGAACACCTCCACTCCGGACATCCTCCGGACTTACCGGAACCCTTCCGGTTTTTTCCCTACTCTTCTTCGGTGATTCCACCGATCCTATAAACACTCTCTAAGCATCATCAAGCCCTTAAGCGTGATACCCCACGGTTTGGGAACACTCCAGACATGGCCTGGACACTCCCGCACCAATGATCGATAGAGGGACCTAGATGGCCATGTGACCCCTGTGCGTTCCACGAAGATCTTTCGTCGTTTGAACCGAGACAGTCGTGTCTTATTCCCTTTGTCACTCGATACTTGCATTGCCTGAGATCTGACCAATAACAACACCATGTCGTGTTTAATCTCATTACCAAACAATGCTACTTGACTTGTTCCGACAAGTGATATCCCCGTGATCAAATCACACGCTGCACAGCTATTGGATATAATCTCTCCGAGTGGGCCCTTGAGTATCTTCCAGTCACATGGACGGACAAATCCCACTCTTGACATATATTACCTCTATGGTTTCCTCCGAGTACCTGAACACATCTTTATAACCACCGTTTTACCAGATGGCGTTTGATGCTATCTAAGCACTCTCGGGAGACAGTGATTGATATAGCCTCACGGTCTAAGGAATAGTCTACGAAGATCCATTTATATTCATCGTAACTTGAAATTTGTGACATGATCGGGTCACAATGTTTAGGTTGGGTATTAGTTCATCATCTCATTCTCGGAATGAGATGACCTCATTTCCAACTGGCATAAATGCCACATGATTAGTAAACATGATCATGTGTTGACCAATGAACCAGTGACTAGAGTTTCACTGGGAACCCCTGGTTGTTTGTATATCACATGTGTATTGATGTTTCCACTCAATACAGTTATAGCATGATATAAAACTTAATCATAGACTATATGAAATATGATAATAGACAATACTACTATTTGTCTCTAGGGCATATTTCCAACAGTCTCCCACTTGCACTAGAGTACAAATACACTAGCTGCATTTGTTCTCGATCATTGGCACCATATACCCGGTACCCTGAACATGCTTGCTCATGGAAGAGGTTGAGTCTTGGGTCCGTACTTTACAGTCCCAAATCCTTTGCAACTTACTAATGTCACCTGGATTGACATTAATACTTTATTATCACATGATAGCATCTGTATGTATGCATCGTCGCCATGGCAGCAGAATGAGGCATGATTCTAGGAGCCTATAGTCACGTTAGATCAACCTCGAGGGATTTCTCATGGGCACTGTGCCCTGGGACACATCATTCTACATTAAAAGCAAACTAGCCCCGCCATAACATTATACAACACTTTAGATGGTACCCTTATCTATTATTATAAATGTAGCCATCGAAACACTAGTGCACTCTGTGCAACTTTCGATGTTTTTGTTCACCTCGATTCCTACTTGACTCTAATCGGTATTATGGGAGTTTCCAACATATTCCCTTATAACATAACTCTTTATGTTCTAAGATATGTCATCCTTTATGGATTTGGAAAACATGTCTGCAGTTCTCTACTAGACACTGCGGACAAACTCAGCTCAATGTTCTGTGATTCGAACTTAATCACTTTTAGACGTTCCTTATTGGATTACATATCATGTTAAGTTATCATCATGGTTTTCTAAGATAGAATGTATGTTTCAACATAGTGGATGATGATCATCCTTTTCTTTCTATCAACCATTGATGATCAACTTAATGCTATTCATAATTTGAGATATTACGGACCATTTCCTTAATTAACTTCTATTCTGAAACCCTTTTCAGAATCCCTTAAGGAATACTACAAAATATCATAATATACTTATTATCAACTTCTACATCTCATAAATCATTATTTATAAGTATTTGCTCTTTTATTCTTAACATATTTGAGTTAATATACTTATTATCAACTTCTACATCTCATAAATCATTATTTATAAGTATACTTAAGAATTGCTCCTATAAGCTCCCACTCAAAAATAAGTTTCTACATATTTGAGTTTTAGACTTATATTCCTCCCACTCAAAAATATGTCAATCACATATTGTTTCAGGAAGAGTTTCATAGCTCCCAATCAATTTTATGCAACTTGTATATCTACTCACTATTTTGAACAACTTCAAAATCCTTTAATCAAATATCAAACTTGGAGATTTACTATGAGATGCTAGTACTTTACTAGTTTTAAATCCACTAGACATTTAGCACATTTGAATCAAATTCATTTGAATTTGTCCAATACCTGACAAATCGTGCTTTTGTCATTCACCCCCTTTTCCACTATGGCTTTGCAATCATTTGTGAAAATTCAAGTAACTCCTTTCACTTGTGAGATTCAGCAACGAGTTTCTTTCTAATCTCAAGTGAATTTTGTTTCTAGGATTTCTCATAATTCTAGTTTACCATTATTTCCTTTGTAGTTCGTAGGTATGTTATATTTAAAGAATCATGATAAATGATTCACAAATGTCTCCATACAAGATATGGATTACATTTTGAATCCTACTTCATGTAGTGAAAACACAACTGGAGAAAACATAATGATCAATATCATTGATTCTTTCCTTCTGTGTAGAGAATCGTTCAGGAACGTTGTCCGTTGCGCTTCTCAACACTCTTATGCAGGCTTTTGAATCCTCGTCGTGTTTTACACTATTTTCCATATGCCCCATAATTGAGAAATATCACAAAAAGTGAACTTTCTCAAGAATGTACCAAAATCCAAGCAATACATGTTTTGCTTCTCTTTTTGTTTAGCTATGGATTTCGTGTTCAAAGATTCCAATGAATACTCTACAAGGACTTAGTCACTATTGTTTTGGTTATATCAAATAACCCCAAAACTTTCACGAATTCAAATGGTTCACTACTTCTAATTGAGCGCTAACTATTTCTATCTAATGGTCTCTACATCCACACTACAACGATTTATTCGGTGCCTTCTATTCAACCCCTTTGATATCTAATATCACATTGTGATGCTTTGCAGTTTTGACGTTTCAAAACACTTTGCATTTCACAATTTCTTTTATGCCGTTCTTATAAAGTTAAATCTCATTACTATTGATCAAATCACACAATTGGATTCTCTTTTATATTTATATCCTTTGTTGATGAAACATTTTGATCAAATCAAATAGTTTCAGATTCATGTTTCCTTTGGTAAACTTATTTACACATTAAAACAATCATTTAATGATAATTACCATTTTCGTTAAAATCCATTACATCGAATATGTATTCTATTTAACAATTCATTAAACACTTTGTATTCGCACGATGTTCAAGTTATTTTGCCGAACTTAGGCATGATTTATATATGATAAGAAATTGAATGACTTTCACATATTATCACATAACTTTGAATTTAAACAATGGTTTTCATTCAATAATGAATTATCATTAAGGTGGGTATTTTAAACAAGGCATTTTAATGTTTTACAAATGTTCATGCAATATCAAGTAGTTTCAAACAATAAGGATAATTCACACGTAATCAAACAAGATATGAACACGAATAGAAATCATTCATAAAAGTGGAACAACCGTTTGTTACAAACTCATATGAATAACCGTCTCACAAAGTGTGAGACACACTAAAGAAGTTCACAATCTCTTGATTACATTAATCATCCTAAAACACAAACTAAATGATAAATGTCGAGGGAGAGTGTCGTCGGCCATCATCATCATGCTCGCCATCAACACACAACTTCACCTCCTCTCCAGCAAGCACCTCTCATGCAGAAGGACCTGTTTTTAGCAAAACAGAACAAGTATCAGATATACTTAACACTGCAAATGTGTTTGCAAGATTATAACATTTATAAAACTGTATATAAAAAATATACCTTTGTCGTTGATGACCTCTCCGGTGATTGGTCCAACCTTTACTTTCCTGAAACGTAATATGAACTCATGGAAATCCAATGTTTCCGTATCACCACTCATGATGCTACTCCGGACATGTCCTTCGTAGATGGGAGGTAACGACCGAAGCAGTACGTCTATCGCAAATGGATCAGCCATCCAGTAATCCATGAAGTGGACCAGTCTTGTGTGTGCATCAAGCATGCGCTCCAAGTGACCCTTAAGACATGTATGTTCCTCCATCTATATGGAAAGGAAATCTCCAAGCAGCTCGTGCTTCCACATGCGCACATGGCCTATGAACTCTGCTCTCAGCTGATCCACCATCGAATATGGATCAAGATCACCCATGAGCGGATGTAGTTCGTCCACCATCCCGTAACGCATTATTATCTGAATGTAGGTGGACATCTCTTGACGATAGTAGCGGTTTGCCAGCTCTTGTGGTGTTTCATAGTAGTCTGGCTCAGTCAAATCCATCGTGCGGCATATGTAGTCTAACACATGATTCCTAGTAAAGAGATCATTTAGGTGCACAAGCCAACTAGGGAAGTTGGATCCATCAAGTCTAAGTTTCTCACCCTTTACCCAATCCTCAATGACAAAGTAAGCTTCACGGTGAGCCATCTATATTTATAATTTGCAAAAGGAATTTAGACTAAGTTTATAATTAAATGAGTTAATAATAACTCCACTTAGAAACACATATCCCCAAAAGGGTTCCTAGTGATAACACGACCCCTATCAGCCACATCTCCCCCGATTGATCACGGCCATCGATGTTGGTTCAAAAGTGGACGCTAAACATCGGTCACATCATTCATGCGACTCGTGCTCGATCTTTCGACCATCCGTGTTTGTGGTTACGCTTCTCTAGCGTGCTAGGCTCGCCAACTCAACCTTAGTGTATTCGCTATGCAACATGGCTTACACCCACTGTATGTGAACGTAAATATGTCTGACACCTAGGCCTGTAAACCTGGATCGCCTCATACCAAAGAACTTTCTTGGTGGTGCACACTAAGGGGGAACACAATCATTGGTAATTTTAACTAGGATCATCTTATTAGGCTACCGTCGAGTATTTAATAATAGCACACAATAAGACATACAAACAATAACATTGAATGTAAATGCCATGTGATATGGTCCTTCACGTCGTGATCTCCATTCGTCGTCACTGGGTTCCGGCGCCAGGGTTCCGGCGCCGTAGACACTAGGGTACCGGTGTCATTCCGGCGTGGTAGTTCGTCACCTCCATGACTATCACCTACTATTTAACAAAAGCTAATCACTTTACCTTTGCCACAACCATATCACAAAGCAATAACCCCCTGCAAAACAAAGTTAGACGGCTCTACTTTATCTTTGCATGTTTTACGTGGCTGAATGGGCTTTCGCACAAGAACCGTTCTTACCTACGAACTTTCAGCACAACGCTGATCATGTAGTTGTCTCTACTACACCCCTTTCGGGGCCCTCTATTGCAAATGACATACCAACTAATGCGAGAGAGACAGATACCCCCTAAGCCACTTTATACGGTACAAGCCGTATGTCAAGCGTGGACCAGTCTCGCGAATGAACGCGTAAAGTTGGTTAGGGGCCGCTTCATCAAGCATTACTGCGGTATGCACAAGTACACGTAGGAGGGTAACAACTAAAAGATTAACAACCACACGCTACATCTCGTGTGTTCTACCCTTACTAGCATTATTACACATAGATCTAGCTCTGATACCACTGTTGGGGTTTCGCGTATGAAAACAATAAATTATACCCTACGCTCCTGAACCCCTGAAGCTGTCAGGACCTATATATTAGTAATACAGTAACAGGAGGGGCTTTTCGCGAACATACCCTTGAAGACCGAAAAGCGTTGTCAACGCTCAGGAGAGCATGGTTGATGTAGACGAGCCGAAGCCGACCTCAAGGTCGTGATGAAGTCCTTGCGCTCCTTGGCTCCAACGACTTGAGTGCCACAAGTGCGACACCTCACGAGGAGTTACACACGTCTAGTGCCTGACGATGACTCCCGCTTCCCTGATCCAGCAGCAGTTGCAGAAGTAGAGCTCCTGGATCCGAATTCCGCAGTGCGACGGCGCTCCGCGGTGAAGATGTCTCTCGCTCGCGCAGTCCAGACTTGGGACCACGGTCACGAGAGAGAGAAGGGGAGAGATAAAATATCAATTAGAGGTCCTCCCAAAAGTGGGGAGACCTTTATTGATTATTGGTGTATTTATCTGGCCAAATACCCCACTTTATATAGGGGGAGGAGGGGGTACACCCTCCCTCAAAGTCCTAGGGTGGGACTAAAGGAGAGGAGGGGGGAGGGGGTGGCCGCCGGCCACCTAGTGGGCCCCACGCGGGGGGCTAGTCCCAGCCGGCCAGCCCCCTTGGCCCCTTCTCCCTCTCTCTTTCCCTAACGGGCCTTCTCCCTCTGGAAATTAGCCCATTAAGCCTTTTTGACCTTTAATTGATTTTCTCTTTATTAAATAATTATGAATAAATGATTAAATCAATATTTAACATTCATTCACATATTATTCAACCTCCGTGGCTATGGAACACCTTCCACCTCCACTCCGGACATCCTCCGGACTTACCGAAACCCTTCCGGTTTTCTCCCTACTCTTCTTCGTTGATTCCACTGATCTTATAAACACTCTCTAAGCATCATCAAGCCCTTAAGAGTGATACCCCACGGTTCGGGAACACTCCATACATGGCCGGGACACTCCCGCACCAATGATCGACAGAGGGCCCTGGATGGCCATGTGACCCCTGTGCGTTCCACGAAGATCTTTTGTCATTTGAACCGGGACAGTCGTGTCTTATTCCCTTTGTCACTTGATACTTGCATTGCCCGAGATCTGATCAATAACATCACCATGTCGTGTTCAATCTTGTTACTGAACAATGCTACTTGACTCATTCCGACAAGTGATATCCCCGTGATCAAATCACGCGCTGCGCAGCTATTGGATATAACCTCTCCGAGTGGGCCCTTGAGTATCTTCCTATCACATGGACGGAGAAATCCCGCTATTGACATACATTTCCTCTACGGTTTCCTTTGAGTACCTGAACACACACTTATAACCACTGTTTTACCAGATGGCGTTTGATGCTATCTAAGCCCTCTCGGGAGACAGTGATTAATATAGCCTCACGGTCTAAGGAATAGTCTACGAGGATCCATTTATAATCATCGTAACTTGAACTTCGTGACATGATCGGTCAAGATGTTTAGGTTGGGTATTGGTTCATCATCTCATTCTCAGAATGATATGACCTCATTTCCAACTGGCATAAATGCCACATGATTAGGAAACATGATCATCTGTTGACCAATGAGCCAGTGACTAGAGTTTCACTGGGAACCCCTAGTTTTTTGTATATCACACGTGTATTGATGTTTCCACTCAATACAGTTATAGCATGATATAAAACTTAATCATAGACTATATGAAATATGATAATAGTCCTTACTACTATTTGTCTCTAGGGCATATTTCAAACAGTCTTCAGTATCTACCCATGAGCCATGTGCAAGGGAATATACTTGTTGGTCATGTTGGGAAAGACGCAAAGCCAGGCCGAAAACAAAAACTTTTCTGCTACGGCAAGGTCTTAGGGGAGCCACCCCAAGATCTGGCCAAGGTCAAAGGTAATAGCTTGTACCTCTCGATGCGCAGGTGCAGAAGCTGAGGAAGCGCGTCGCAGTGTTCCATATGTTCCCCTTCTCTCGTCTAGCTCTAGTGAACTCAATCTTGGCACCTCCTCGTTATCCACTTGCTCCTCATCCTTCCGCCTCTGACTCTGCCGCTTAATGCTGCCGACGAGCACCGCATATGTGGTGCCTTTGTTGTCTCACACACGTACAAGGTGGAACAACAACAAGTGAGATGCTAGTTTCTGTCTTGCCGCTGCGGGATAGGAAGGTTGAATTACCAAGTCTAGCGAAACCCTAGGAAGCAGCACTATATTTTCTTGTCTGCTCCCACCAACCTTCCTTTATATAGACGAGTAGGTGAGGGAACATAGCACTTGTGTCCCTCGTTCCTAAACCCTAGCCCTAGTCAAAGTGGATATAACCCATTGACATGTGTCCCTGTCCGAACAAGTCCAACATGTCGGCTTGTGATTGTCGGATCAACATGCGCCTAGTTCCACTCTCTTAAGTGTGCAACCCCATGATGAGTCCAAAAATGAAGCATATTTACCTTTCGTTTTTGCATAAATAGAGTAGGGACTTTTGTATTTCACTGTGTTTGCACACACCTTTTTGTCCTTGTTTCGACACGATCCCAAATCATTAAGTCTTATATGAACGTATCAACTAGAATTGTCATATTATGCTATAATATGGTATTTTTAAGTGATAAAAGTCATTTCATGGATTTTCCTTCGCTCCTAGGAGAACACAAAACGAGGAGAAGTCACCAGAACCGATAACGACTAGTGGTATAGGCGGAGCCCGCCTGCACTGTCTACTCGTACTGAGTGGCAGCGCGTCCGCCTCGTCAAATACTTTCTCCTGGCGAAGGCAGCAGGGGATCTGACATTCACAGCCACCAGAAATCATGAAAAACCACATCTAAAAGTGATCTGATGGAGGAACTTGGCTAGGGGAAAATCCCTGCTTCACGGATCATTGGAGGACATCACATCATCGCCTTCACCATCAACCGTTGCATCTCCATCACCATCGCTACCCCCATCTCTCATCCATTAGGTCTTGTTGTAATTCCAGATTCAATTGTTGTTTGCATTAGATCTACCTCCGTACTTTTATCCATCCATTTGATTATAATGATGTTATTGATTGCTTCCATGTGTGAGTAGTTCCTTTGTTCTTGGGGAGATGGAGAAACCCTAGCACTAATATGAACTTGCAATAAAGATGATCTATTCTTGTGTCTGTATGATTGGTCGGTCTATGATAAATTAATGGTTTCTGTTTGATCTCTCTCTTTCGATCGTATTTGTAGTCGGCCACATATCATTTGCCCTCGGGACTAAAGGGAGGGATAAATCCTTTGGACGTCTTTGGGATCGTTCCTGGAATAGCTTCATGACAATTGACGTTGGCTCGTAACCTACACGGTCAAATGAGGATAAAGGGAGACTCCCTAAGCTAATTATGATATCCACGGGGAGACCCTTAATTGAAGTGGTTTGTATGGGTGATTTCTCTCAGACATCACAGTGGTTATTTAGAGGTGACCTCGCTCTAGGCTCAATAAAGTGGCTTCCTACGAGCCTTGTAGTGAACTTCTTATTATGGAGCTCTCTCCGCATATATCATAATTAATAATAATAATAACATGCTAGTGGTGTATCCTACATCCCTGAGAACATTTTATCCCTATTGAATTACACCACACTTTCACACAACCTTGTTACTTGCTTTCTTTTACTCGTTTTAATTACTTAAACCTTTCAAACACCCTTTACTTGAGATCAAAGGCACCTTACAAGTATCCTTTGGTAGATAGTAACGAGGGACATAAAGACCTTTACCATTAGTTCTCTATGGGTTCGATACTTTTACTTTGAAACTAGCTACAATTGATCTGTGCACTTGCGGTCATCAAGCTATTTTCTAGCGCTGTTGCCGTGGAGCTAAGCGCCTTTGGTATTTGTTCTTAGTTACTGATTATACTAATTGATTTACTAAAGTTGTTTACTAGTTTCAGGTAAACATCATGCGTGAGTACCAACATATAATCCAGCTGGAGGCTATAAAGAACTCCGGTTCGCCTATGGATGCTTATTTAAAACCCAATAACCCGAGAGGGTATGATATTAACCCCATGCTTTTGGATCTTCTGCATGCAATTTTTTTCACATGGGATGGTACAGAGGATCCGTACGAGCATGTAGGATTCTTTGAAGATATTTGTGGGATTTTCCATCTTAATATACTAACCGAGGATGAGGGTAAATCTGCTCTTTTCGTTCAAACTCTTATTGATGAGGCTTGTTCTTGGTACATTCAAAGTTCTACGAAGATTATTAATTCCTGGGAGAGCTTAGCCTCTTCAGTTTTAGTTGATTTCTTTCCCAGGACAAAAACTCTTGGAGAAAGATGCATTATCACAAATTTCAAAGGAAAACCCAAAGAAAGCCTGCATGAAGGATATAGAAGGTTCCGGGGATTGCTTGACTATTGCCCCAATCACAACTTCCCGCCTTGGTTGGTAATACATAACTTCAACATAGTTTTGAATAATGACGATAGAAATGAACTCGATTCCCTTACCAATGGGTCATTCACTGAATTTAGTGAAGAAAGAGCCTGAAATCTGCTAAACACAATGAATAGGATAGAGAAAGCTTATTGTGGGGCTGAGCTTAATAAAGAGAATCCTATAGAATACAATTGTTTGAAAAGATTTCTAGCTTCAGGGAAGATAGAAAAAATAAGTGGAAATTTTAATCTTGACCATCACATGGTTGTTCAAATTATTAAAACTTATGCTAAATATTTGTAGATCCCCAAAGATTGGGAACGCTATACACCACCTATGGAGGAGAAAACCTCTAAAACTTGACACAGAGACAAATACTCGCAAATGCAGAAGAAAATGTTGGATGAGGAAGACACCATTCTTACAAAAGTAATAGAGAGTAAGGGTGAAAAAAATAAATGGATGGGAAGGTTAACTAAGGACCTGGGAACCATTAGAAAGAACATTGGGATAGTAAAAGAACTTCTGGAACCCAAAATGTTTAAGGCTGAAGTGACCGTGGTAAGTAAAGAATCCTCTAAAATGATAGGAGGAATGCTTGATGGTAAAAATATAAGTCAACAGAAACTCCCTTTTTGTTTAGGTTGAACTACGTATGTAGGTTTTTGTGACTTAAGTTCTTCCATTAATATCTTGCCTTATGCAATCTATGAAGAAATACGTTGCCATATCGATGAACATTACCTAGTGCCATCAGAAGCTACTTTTATGGTTTCTAATCGAACTTTGCAGCAGACTCAGGGGATACTTCGCAATGTATGTATTTCTATGGGTGCTTTTGTGTACCTGGTTGATTTTCATATTATTGAAATACCCTTGAATTCCTCCTGCCCGGTCATTTTTGGTAACCGTTTTTACAACTCTATGAGCATTGATATTGATAACAAAAATAGGCTTTGTCTTTTGATGGCTCTATAATATAGACATCTACGTCCACATTTAAACTGGATATTATTCATATTTTTGATGAAATATCTCTCTAAACCCTGCCACTAATGCCTACTGATCAAAGGGCATGCAATATTTTTCTTTCTATTTTTCCCTGCGCAGATAATGATGTTTGAAAATGGGACAGATGATTTAACGACCAATCAAAGGATAACAACATTAAACTCAAAGATACAAGATTTCCAACAACCCGAAGAAACCAGGAGTCGTGAAGTGGAGACAGATGCTTTAACGACCAACTATACGGCAGGAATAAAATTTCTGCCGTATAGTTCTAGTCGTATAGTTGGTGCCGACACCCCTAGGTCAAATAGAACAACTTTCGTGAAGGGACCCATATATAAAGAGGCCTCGGGTGACGAGAAAAGAGAGCTCTTTCTGATCATCAGCCACCCCCAGATCTCCATCCACAACACCGAAGAGCCGCCGGAGGAATAGACTTAGATCTAATCTCCAAACCTTTCTCCACCATAGCCATATTCCACCACTTGTAATAGTAGATCTCATCTTTGATTGGCGGCATTGTAAGACTATTTGCTATTAATCTCATGATTTCCACTACAATGTTTATGAACTTTGATCTCATCTCTATGTGTGAGTAATTCTCCTTGGGCTAAGGGCTTCGGCCTAGCCATGTAGCTTTTTGTGTATGTTACTTAGCATAGATGGGATCAAGCATTAGTTTTTATGACATGATGATTATTGTATCCTCTCTTGCCTCAATCTAAGGACTTGTGAGGTACCCAAGACCCCGAGGATTGAGCCATGTATAGGGAGAATGAGTAATGACTAATCTGCAGGTTGGGAACCCCAGTGACATGAGGGGTAGTACGGCTGTATGTGAGGGATTTACTTGGGATTAATGGTGACGTCACTATACATATCATTAGTTCTCTTTCTTCTATGGATGAGACTAGTAGGTTATTGCTATAAGCGGTTGCAGAGGCAATAGCAATTATGGATGCACTGCCCACATATAATTTATCTTGCTCTAACAATTATATGCATACTTTATTATTATCTTTTATTCCCATCAGATGTTTTGCATAGCTACAGGTGAAACCGAACACCCTAGGCCCTCTCTCTCCATCATCGACAACAACAAAAATACGCAAACTATTAGTCTGGTAGAAACACAAAAGGAATTCTAAAACTCCCGAAGGTCCATTAAAGTAACTTCACTATGCTTCTGCTTCCCAAGGATTCGATAAACCTAGGTCTACTAGGGAAAAAGAGATATACTAAATCTGTAATCCGGATCAATGGTATCAACCATTTTTCTAGCGCCGTTGTCGGGGAAGCAATAGCTACAGTAGTGAGGTTAGTAGGAACCTTGCTAGGTTTAATTCTTGTTTTTAATTTTGTTAGTTTGCTTTAATCCAAAAAAATTAGTTAGTCTTTAAATACTTGTTTTTACTATGATAAGTATATATTTAAGAAAACCCAAAAACATAAGAAATATGGCTAAAAATAAGCTTGGGGACTTTGCAACTCCCAACAATGATTATTTGCGTAGTCCTATTACTCAGCCAGCAATTGGTGCTGATGCCTATGAAATTAAGCCCCATTATTTATGTTTGGTTCAACATAATCAATTTGGAGGCTCTGCTGTTGAGGACGCAGGTATGCACTCGAATACTTTCACTGAAATATGTGATATGATGCGCATAAAAGATGTTGACCCCGATGCAGTCAAATTACGCTTATTTCCTTTCTCTCTTAGAGGAAGAGCAAAAGAATGGTTGTTATCTTTTCCTAGAAATACTATTACATCATGGGTGGAATGTACTTCTTTATTTATGACTAAATTTTTCCCACCTGCAAAGACTATGCAACTAAGATCTAATATTACTGGTTTTATACAGGAAGAGCGTGATCCACTAGCGCTTGCATGGGAGAGGATGAAAGAATGCATGAGAAACTGTCCCAGTCATGGGATGGAAGATTGGTTAATCCTCCATTTATTTTAGAATGCTCTTAATCCTGTGTCTAAGTATATGCTTGATACTATAGCTGGAGGAACATTTATGGGTAAACATACTACCGAAGCAAAGCAGATGCTAGATAATATGCAAGACAACCATGCCCAATGGCATGTGGATAGATCAAACATGAAGAAGGTGAACTCCGTCTCACCACAAGAAAATGAAGAACTCAATGCTAAGCTGGATGAGCTCATATTAGGTGTAAAAGGTAAGGAAACCCAGGTAAGAGCTATCCTATAAACTAATATTGAAGAAGTAGACTTCATAGCTTGTAATGATTACAACCCTACTTGGAAGAAGAATTATAATCCTAATATTCAGAAACACTATTCTAGTCCCGCAGGTAACTCTAATAATAACATGGGATCAAGTAATGGTAGTCTCCAAGAAACACGTAAGTCTTTTATAGAATCACAAAATGAGCAAAACAATATCCTTGTTAAAATAACGGAGAACCATGATGCTATGCTTGGTAAATTATCTAACCAAGCTGTAAGTTTGAGGAATGATTTGCAGGCTCTCCAAGAAAGAACGAGGATTGTTGAGGCACAACTAGATCATATAACCGAGAGTAAAACTCTCATTCTAACTAAATTTGCAGGTAAAGCTAAGCCCAATCCTGTTCAAGACCTCAAGGTGATGAGAATCCAAAGGGAGGAGCCTCGAGAACTTGATTATAGTAATGCTCCTTTACCAGTTACACCGTCGAAGATCTTGTAAAAAGGATCAACATTAAGATTCTGGTAAGTGAAGAAAATGATGAAGCCATGTATCAACACTTCGTTAATTAGGTAGCAATAAAGGTACGCGAGCTTGAAGAAGAATATAAGAAAATTGTTGAAAAATTACCTGTTAAGCTTGATGATATATTTGAGCCTACTATTAAGATTAAAATTGGGACAAATGAGATAGCTGCACTTTGTGATCTAGGTGCAAACGTTTCAACAATTCCAAAAAGTCTTTTTAATAAGTTAAATCTTGGCTCTTTTGAAATCATCGAGTTAAAATTACATCCTGCAGATTCTACCTACAAACAAGTTGTAGGAATTAAGGAGAACACTTTAGTATACATTAAAGCCTGTCCTGCTCTTATTGATTTTGTTATTGTTGACATGCCTGAAGATGCTACTTCTATTATATTAGACCGTACATTCTTAAGAACTATTAAGGCTTTGATTAATTTACATGAAGGGAACGTGAAGCTTGAATTGCCTTCGCGAGATCCTTTTGTTATTTATTTCCCTAGGAAGAAGAAAGCCGAGCATGATAAAAAGGAGGCCATCACTTTGAAGGCCAACTATTTTAGAGTGGGTGTTCCACTCATCTGGCCTAAGTGAGCAACATCAAGGTGAAGCTATTGACCATAAAGAGCGCTGCATGGGAGACAACCCATGTGAAATAAAGGTTTGAGTTAATTTTTAAGTTTTAGTTTTAGTTTATGTTTAATAAAGAGTGCTAGAAAGCTCCAGTTGAGGAGAAGAAGTTCGGTAGTACTAAAAATCCTGTTTTATTTATGCTGTTGTTGGTCAAAAAATTTACTGTCAATTTTCTTTCAAAAAAGGTGTTTTGCTAAGTTTTAGAATAATAAGTAATTCTCGAAGAAACGGAATTTTTTTGATGGATATAGAGAGTAACGACCAACTATACGGCGGGAATAAAAATTCCAGTCGTATAGTCCCGGTTGTATAGATATGTTTGCCATCGACAACTTTTCTTTCGTAAGTACTGATGGTTTAACGACCAACTATATGGCAGGAATAAAAATTACGGCCGTATAATTTTGGTCGTATAGATATTGATGCTTTCGAAATTTTCTTTTCCAAGTAATGATGGTTTAACGACCAACTATATGGTAGGAATAAAAATTCCGGCCGTATAGCTCCGGTCGTATAGATATCGATGCTTTCGTACAATTTCTTTTCCAGGTACAGAGAGTTCGACGACCAACTATACGGCGGGAACAAATTGTTCTGGCCATATAGTTCTGGTCGTATAGCTGCGTTGCTAGGTGAAAATCCTAATATTTTGACAGCAGGCCAGCTATACGGCATGAACACATTGTTCCGGCCATATAGTTCCACCCGTATAGTTGTGTATGACCATAAAAATGCCACAGGAGGTACCTCCAACCCCAAAACTTCAATCCTTTTTCACTCTTCTACCTCCAAACTCTCTCAAAACCTCAAGAGATCTTCATCTCTACTCAACTTTGTTCGATTTCGTTGCACAGGAGTGATCTATGGTATGTTTCTCCTCTGATCCTCCAATTACTTTTTGCAAATTCATCTTTGATCTATCATCATTATCAATCTAGAGTGAGACCTACTATGAACCATTGCCATGATTCTCTTGCCTAGATTATTATTTAGAGGGGAATCTTTAGTGTGCTATGATGTGGAATATGTTATGCTTATTATTGTTGGATCAAAAGGTTTTATTTTTGTCTTTCTTTGTTATTTTAGATGATGAACACAAGGATCCAAACTCGTGCTCGTGCCGCCGCTAGCACTTCTCGGTATGTCACTCAAGAATGCATGGGGACACGGTTCAGGAATGAGCTCCACCATGATCGCCTCGACAGGATCAAGAATCGAGAAGTAAAGGAAACCAAGTGGGTTTGCCCCATTATATTGAACCAACTCAGTATTTCCAATGACTTTAATTTACTTTGCCATAGGGTTGGCCTACAAAACTTTGTATTCAATGAGGTGCCTACTTATCGCGGGTTAACTCTTGAATTTCTAAGTTGTTTGCAAAGCACCGTTAAAGCATGGAATGGAGAGGACATGATTTCTTTCTGACTTATGAACAACAATTATACTTTATCACTAACTGAATGGTGCACATGTTTTAATTTTCCAAACAACAATGATAATGACTTGCACGCATCTTTTACTGGCTTAGACCCTTCCCCGAAACAATATTATAATAGAATGAGCTTCACTTCTAGAGTGAGCAAGGGGAAGAATATTCAACATCCTGCAATTCGCTATTTGTTCTATGTTATTGCTAACACTTTGCAGGCACGAAATGAGTTCAAGAGACTCAATGAGGAGGACATCTTAATCCTCACAAAGTCTGCTTTCAACAACTGCAACTTTTCACTTAACTTGGGTGCGATCCTTGTGTGCTACCTGGAGCACCAATCCTCCCAAAGCCAAGGACCAATCACAGGTGGAGGCGTCATCACTGTGCTTGCCATTTCCCTAAGCATTGACCTATGTGAGTTGCAACATGTGCTTGGTGAGTGACGTGTTGGTTTCTCTACATTAAAGGCTTGTGGAATGCTCACTAGGAGAGGTGGTTTTTATTATTTGCATATTGCTGGAACTGGGCATCTCTACCCCACTCCTATGCCTAATGGTATTTTCTCTATCGAGGAAGGACTTTGCTATATGACTTGCAGGTTGAGCAACACCAACCCGAGGAGGAGATTCCGGATGAGGATGAGGACCAAGAAGACGAGTAGCCACCAACCCGGTTCGCTACATACCAAGACTTCCAAGAACTTGGAGGAACTGTGGAGAGAATGCAAAACCTCCCCTTGAACCTCCGAGAATCAACTTGTAATTTATCAACTCAATTTGCAAACTGGAGTTCCAACTTTTTCCTGCCACCACAATGATTTGAAGAGCTTGCAAAAGCCTAAGCTTGGGGAAGTTTCCTCATTTATCTTTATTTGGCATTCATTTGTTTTTATTTCGAGGTTATGTTTTTATTTCGAGTTTACATGCACTCGTGTTGGTTTCCCCAACACTTTATATTTAGTTATTTATATTTGCTTTCGAGATTTTCTAGCCGAGCTTTGCCGCCAATTTTCTATTCTTTAATTCCCTCTCTTAAAAACAATAAAAAGATTTCTCCTTTTATCTTTATTTTCCCTCTTTCTTTTCTTTACTTTTCGCCTCGAGGTTCTCATGTATTTGTAGGAGAGTGATAGACTTCGAATTTCCAAGAAGAAAATAAATAGGAAAGAGAGAAATGGAACCAAACATGAGAGGTATGCCTTATGACTCCCCACTTTTGAAGTTTGAGAAACCCATGCCAGTTAGTAGTAAACTAGCCATCAACCCGTGCACCTACACGGGCTAGATTTCTCTCTATATCCATGTACATACATTTCTTGGACATGAGATAATAATTTGGTGATAACTTGTATTGATTTTGTATCAAAATAGTTTTAATTAGTGCATTGCTAAGTCAAATCCAATCGGTACAGCACAAAGTTGAAATTCTTATGGACACAACACCATGTTAAAATTAATTCTTTTGCACACGACACCAAGTTGAATAGGATAAGACTATAAAACATAGAAGTGAGATGGGAAATAATAAATATAATACTACATAGTGTACAATAGAAGGACAAACATGTAAGACCAAGTATAAATAGTTGAACTAACGACTGTCTAAGAAAACAAATGTTAGCAATATCAGGATTGCAATAAGATGAGAAGAAAATTTAATAGACATATGACTATACGTCTCATGATAACTAAAAAAGCACATCAAATGGCGGAAAAAATCCTATGATATATAGAGGTTTCGTCTAAATTGAATAGAAAAACTCACTGTCGAGCAATTATTCGATTTGAATTCATTTACAACATATTTGAGCATAAAACTGAATTTACCGACACAACATAGGTGTAACGCAAAAGAAGCAATTGTATCATTATACACAATATGAGACAAACAATTTTGAAACTCCTATTCAGAGTGTCTTGTGGTTACATTGAGCTAATCATCTTATGCGTGACACTCTATCGCAATTTTCCTAAATAAACTTGTATACTTTTCTTAAATGACTTTAACCTATTTGCTAGGTCAAATAAACTATTACTTCTTGTGCGGCCATACATCCTTGATGTGCCTCTGCTGTAGGAAAGGATAGACTATAGCAAGCATAATCCATACAAACCAAGGCATAATCCACATAGACCGGCGCAAGCGGCCCTGCTATGACCAGATCATTTTCCCCTGGTCTTCTACTATAAATCGCCACTACAACCTTCCTCCAAGGTAAAATTAGGGACTATACTATTGTGTAGAAAATGGGAACATTTTTTTTGAAAATATAAAAGAATAGATCCAAATTATCTATAATACACTTGCTCGAGGTAAACATTTTGTTCAGAGTCCATTAAACCATTTGGATGAATTATTTCATCAGACCTAGATGGCTTGATAGATTCCATAGAGTCTACAACTGGTCAATTGAGAGGAGTAGTAAAACAGTTACTGCTACTAACTATGTCGGATAAAAGCTATACCGTGCATAAGTATCCCCCAATAATTGTTTTGGTCACATATGGACTTGGGTGCTATAAATTCATGAGAATATAGTTAGAGTTCCTAGACGTTATGCAAAATTATGAACAATAAGATATAATTGCTAAAACCGATTACAACAATGCAAATATAGTTTAAATGTGAAAAAAGTTTATAAAGTAGCGATGAGGAAGATTATATAATTTTTTATGGTGTCAAGCCTACGTTTTAATTAGCTATGCAATATGGGGCAAAATGTGTATGTCATGTAGCACATTATGTGATTTCTCATTACCTTCCGCTATCATTTCTGGAGGAAATGTGCATACAAAAGTTATGAGAAGAGAAATGAAATAGCCATATTGTTACAAGAGGAAGTTAAAACTATTTTGGTAGAGAAGAAACAGCATTGCCATATTGTTTTAGTTAGACAAACCATTGGCCAATCAACAGATAAATAATTCAGAAAAATGAATATGGTAACATTGACGGCCAATGTGACATACTTAGTGCTCGATTCACTTCTCAATCAAACCACTTATTCAGGGGAAACACAAACCAAAGTTGGAAGAAGATAAACTTCTATTTTTTATATGTTTGTCGAACGATATAGAGATCGGGAGGTGGGATGGTATAAAACACTTCCATCATCCAAGAACGGGGTATTTGGTAACTTAGACCTAGTAAGAAATAAAAGATAAATAATTTCAGAATCACATATAAAGGCATGTGCATTTGTGGATATTATTTACTTATACAACAACATGATTTCTCATTTGTTCTTGAAGAGCACTGAACCTTAAATCAGATAGTCATATTTTCCAATATTTTTTTTATTTCTCTGCAACAGAAAGAGTGAACCATGTGGAGATAAATCAGTGCCATACCTTGCAAACTCAAGCTGAATATTCAAGAGAAATTATGGAAAACATGTAAAGGGGCACTTTGGTAGATCGTAGCTGAGCATACCTTAGTATGTCCAACGATCTAAAGTCTAGATACTCCAGACTACTCAAAAATCAATGGAGGAAAATATATATTTGGTTACAACTGAGTTTAGATCATTTTCATCTAGAGACGTTATTCTGCTGCTGCTAGAGACGATGGAGAAAATCAAAGGAAGACGTCATGTGCTCCCTGTGCATAATCACGACATGATCAAGGACCAAGCCGATTGGGCCCTGTATATAGTTTTGGAATTGGGATTACTTACCTATTGAATTAGGGCATAAGTGTGACGGGCGACGAACTAAACTTGGAGAGTTTCTGCTACGCCTGTCCGCTGCAATACCTACACCCGTTACGGAGGACTCCCGCGGCCTAGTGTGCTTCAAATCATTGTTTGTCACCCTCCTCCTATGGCCCGGTCAGTTACAAAACAAATGGTTGACTGCTGGCTGGTTGGGAGATACGGATGATTGGTGTATTCTGTAGATTCATTGCACAACCACTTGCAGAAGTGAGGCGGCAAGGAAGGATCAGGAAGAACTTCTCTAGAAGAAAATGAGGAGATGTGGGCATGTTGGAGAGTACGTTATCCGCATCAAGTCTGTTCATCGACTAATCTGCCTAGTCTGATTAAGTTGAGAACATGGAGGAGGAGTGAATACCTTGAGTAGGAGCTCGGCGAACGCCTCGACTATTAGTCCATGGGATGGACGGAGGCAACATAGCAGCACCGGAATAATCTAGAGCAGCAGATGAGAGAGATAGGAAGACGAGGGAGATAGGGCCTTATTTTCTAGTGGTGGATTCTTTTTTGTTAGGATACGAAGCGATAGCATCGGGGAAATTTATTTTCTTTAGGAGACTATAAGCGCTACTGAGGAATTGTGGAAGGACATAGACGGTAAAATCGGTAGCCACCCTGGAAATCTGATGGACTATATGTTATACCGCTAGGTTAAATGCGAGAGCTTATAAATATAAGATGTTGAGATGTTATATTGGTGGAGCGAATCTTTGTATTGTAGTAAAATTTTGTTTGGATGTGTATTTAGTTGGGTACGTTTTATTCCAGCTCTTGTAGTTAACCAAGTCTTTTCTAAAAATTTGCTAAACAATTGTAATAAGAAAAAGTCTCACAATTGAAGGCTTGGGCGTTGTAGCGTTTAGTCTTGAAGGCTTATTTCTAGAGACACTCAACACCATGGAATATAATGATTGACTTGATAACTCTCTTTAAAATGATTTGTTCCATTGAATTAATGTTTAGCGGTTTTTGTGAGGATGCAAAAGTTCGACTTGTGAATCATAAGAATGATATAGTGTCACATCCCAAAATTCTCCTAATTTTGGAATGTAAAGTTAATAAAATAACTTGGTTGAATTGTTTGATTTTGTTGAAATTTCTCAAAGAAAAAAAACTTTCTGTTATGATTTTCCTTCCTTGAATTCAGAAACTTGTATGAGATTGGATTAACATGACTATCCAACTTGTTTTCATTTTCTTTTCAACTATTTGATTCCTTAAATATCCAACCATGCTTAGATGATTAAAGAGAGGGAATAAAATGACTTTCCCAATTATGGTGGAGTGATATTCTAATTTCCCTATTTGACCCTTAAAGTCTCTACTTCGATTTATGAAACCATTCTAGATGCTTTTCACCACTTGCTTGAAAAGAGAGAAGATAACGTGACATCTTCATTTTCATTGGATGTTAAGAATGTGTTCCTTCATGTTACATGATTGAACTTGTTGTTTTGGGCATTTGTGGCATTGTGTGTTTTGGTTGAGTGCTTAAAATAAAACCCTAAGAAGCTATTTAGAAATATTTCATAGTAGCCATATAAGGCCAAATGCATAAAACCCTATATCCTTTTGATAATACCTAAGTAGCTATATAGGCAAAAAGGCGTGAATTGAGTTTTAGTTTTAGGATTTGTGTGAATGTTTGCAAAAATGAAAATCATGAAGCATTCATAAGCATTTCTTTGCATCCATGCAAAGTTCCCAAAAATTGAATCCAAATCCTAATATCTAGATCCGATAGTTGATTTGTCCAAATGTTCCTATAAGGAATATATGGATACTTATAAATAAATCATCTCCAAACTAGTGAAAATGTTACAAATATGATCTTATAATGATCTACGAAATTTTAGAAAAAATTAGAAATAAGAATCATGTCATTTGGAGTTCGTATGCAAAAGATATAAAGAAAATACCAAAATAGAAAGAAAAAAAACGAAATGGGCCACCCGACCGGCCCACTCAGCCGACCGAACCAGCCACGCGCACGGGAGAAGGATCGATCCCACCTCCGCTTTAAAAAGCGTGCGAAAATCTGATTTCTAAACCTATCTCTATTCAAACACTTATAACTTTTTATCTATAACTCCGAATTGACTTTTGTTTGTTTCTACTTGTTCCCTACTTCATGATCTATCTTCTAATCATCCTAAAAGCGTAAATAATCCATCGGAGCCATAGCTATAACACTTTTCCTTCCCGAAATCCCGAATCTACACCCTACCGAATCGTATTTCGCTTCTAAACCCATCTAAACTTCGTCGGCTGCCTTCGGCTTCAATACGAAAGTTGTAGATCTCGTCGAAATCTTTAAATTCCGATAAACCTCACCTCTTTTCATCCACCACAGCCGGAGAATTTCGCAACGCAATATTACAGATCTGATGGTGTAATTCCAAGATCTCCTCGCGCTCGTTTATTGAAATCCAAATTTCTTTGGTGAAAAGGTAGATCTAATCATCCTCCACAACTTTAATGTTCAAAGTTTTTCGATTTGACCTACGGATTTATCTCTCTAACACAGATCTACTTCTAGTCCTTTGTTAGGCAAAATCGGGTCTATTTTGAGCCAACTTCTCTTCTAGCCACCGGATCTCATCCCGACGGTCGAGATTCAATCGTCCCGATCGGTTGCCTCGTCACCGCCACGTCATCGTCAGGTCAGCATCTAGTCCCAGTCAGCCTGCACGGTCAACCTGTCCAGTCAGTGGAATATTCTCTGGAATATTCCGTTCGAATTTAAAATTGCAGATTATAGATCTAACTTGTAAAATCCATAGAAAATTCATGCTATGTCCAAACATCGCAAAAGATATACTGTTGGAATCACAAAATCGTGTAGAGTATTAATATATAATTGTATTAGATATTTACTGTAAGTATTTGTCGTGATTATTTAAATGGTTTAATACACTATTTGGAGCAATTAATTCACAAAAAATAAAATACAACTCAGAAAAATACAAATGATATACCCCTGGATTCACAAAATTGTATGGAACATGATTCTGGAATAAAATTACAAGTTTACTATATAGATTACTGGCGAATAATTAATTAGTATTATTGGCCTTTTAAATCATTAAATTCATAGTAAATAATCTACATATCCGAAAAATATGAGTAATATGTCCCTGAGTTCATAAACTTGCGTAGTTTTCAGATCTGTACTTAGTTTTGTTTGTTGTCAGTACGATCTGTTCAGATTTATTAAACTCCATAAAACACTAAATAAATCCTAGAAAAAGATCTATAATTCCGATTAAGATGAATCCAATTCCTCCTGGTCCGTATTAATGTCCTCTATCCAGTAAAACTAATAACCTAATTTAATTAGACAATTAGGACAGAAGTTGAAAGAGAACTACTAAAGCCTTTTTTTGGTCATCAAGATTTAATAACAAATACCCTATTGCATTAAATGATCTCCTACATGCCACATATGATCTAATACCATTCAAAGAACTAATATTAAATCATCATGCATGCTTGTGTTCATCATTGTTGTGGTTGTTATGTTTCTAATTGTGTTGATTGGAATTGTTTTGTCCTCGCGTTAGATTGTTCAGAGAGTGTGATTGCTGCAGAAGAATTCAATCATCACCCATAACACAAACATAAGGCAAGTTACACCACTTGTTCATGTTATGTCCCAGTTTTGACTATGCATGTTTTACTCTTCAAATTCTGTAGTATGCATGCGTAGGTTTTTGGTAGAATTTCTTAGTATTATTTTGCAAGTACGGTTTTGTAGTATGCCATGAGTAGCTCTATACTTAGGATTTTCTATCCCAATAGGTTATCCTGTTTTTCTAAGTTATGCTTGCTATGCTATATACTTATATATATCAAATACCGTCGGGTGGGTTCGAAAGACTCAAGAATTTTTCTAAGTATGATAGCTCTCTCGAGCGAACTTTTCTTCTCCAAAACCCCTTCAAAATAAAACTAAGTTTTCTTCTGCGCGGAATGGTTGTCGGGACAACGAGTGAGATTTTGGTGGAGTACGACCGCCCAGGAATCAAAGGGAAGGCTCACCGGGGTACCAACATTTGGAGGCTCTTGGCACGGTTGGATCCAGCTGGTAGAGGGGCTACTAAGGGAAGGCTTCGCCCTGGTCTTGTGTGTAAAAGGACTTGATCGTGGATTGTGGGGAAAGTGCACAACCTCTCAAGAGTATTGCAATCTGATCGATCAGCCGTGTTCACGGAAACAAAACAACATTGAGCATCTGAAGGATGGAGCCTCTAAAATATCTTCCTCTCTCTCTTTTCCAAACTTAAAGTTTTTATAAACCCCAAGGCGTGAGTAATATCGCCATTGGGTGGGATTTTGGGAACTTGGTGAGTAATATCCAAGTGTTAGGTTGTTTGGGCACTTGGTGAGTAATATCCTCGTGTTCCATTCGACCCTATTTTACTTAAACAAATGTTTACAAAGTAGGATAAAACTCTTCCTATTTTCTTCTTACTTAGAGAAAATTGGCTTTATGCAAATAAACCCCAAAGCCTACTCTAGCCTTACATGTAGAGTTACTCTTGTTCTTTCCTTGGTGTAATTTGCCAATACATTCAAAGTATTCACTCAACCTGCCTGTGGCATTGATGGGACTCCAAGTTGTATATATTTTTCTTCTGTTGTAATAATGTAAACTCTGGATTATTCGATTCATATAATAAAGACTTGTATTTTACATGATATTTCATCGACTGTGAGTGCTAGCTAATGATCCAGGGACTAGCATGTTAATCACAGGGACTTAGGATCCTTACTTGATCCGAGGTCACTACATATAGCTTTATGCGTGTCAAACTTCATGGGATGACAACAACTCCGCTAGCCTACGAACGATCTTCATGGAGGAAACTCCTAGATTTCGGCTATGAGTGGATCAAACATATGTAGCATCAATGCTATAATGGGTAAGATTCTTGGCACTCCCGGGTAGCTGTGTTCATGATGGAATCACTCCTCTAGCTGATATGAGTAATCATTGTGCAAAAGGAACAAAAACCTTAGTGATGCCACGAGTGTCCATCACAGCCCCATAAACTAATATATTTTTTGGCATGCTCTCAATTACTTAAGAACCGAAATTCTTGAAGGACAATGAATATAAAAGTAGTGCTTGAAGAGTCTTAATTTATTGATGCGGGAGAATTGAGATACTCTTTTGTATATGCTTTTCATGACAACTCTCACACTCTCAATTTTACATGATTATACTTTATTGTTGAAAGGTAAGTCTATGATTTTATTACATAACATGGAATAAAGTTTACTCATTTGAATCATCCATGTTAACAAAAATTTTGCTGCGCTATAAGGATGCATAAAACCCATATGATATGCTTGCCATTACTCTATCTATGCTGAAGTTTTTCAGATTTATAAATTGGAGGAAACATGAGACTACCAATCATGAGTAAGATCATCATCTCGTTATTTCAGTTTAAATTTTGCTACTCTATCTATGCTGAAGTTTTTGATATGCTTGCCATTACTCTATCTATGCTGAAGGTTTTCTTGCTCTAGGACGATCAAGTTTAAGCTTGGGGAGGTTAATGGCTCTGAAATATAGCCATCTACGTCCACATTTAAACTGAATATTATTCATATTTTTTATGAAATGTCTCTCTAAACCCTGCCACTAATGCCTAATGATCAAAGGGGTATGCAATCCTTTCTTTCTATTTTCCTTGCACATATAATGACGTTTGATGATGGGAATCACTACATTAAAGCCAAGGGTTCAAGATTTCCAACAACTCGAAGAAACCAGGAGTCATGAAGTGGAGACAAACGCATTAACGACCAACTATATGGCAGGAATAAAATACCGGCCATATAGTTCCGGTCGTATAGTTGCCATCGACACCGCTAGGTCAAACAGAACAACTTTCGTGAAGGGGTCCCTATATAAAGTGGCCTCGGGCAATGAGAAAAGGGAGATCTTTCTAATCATCAGCCACCCGTAGATCTCCATCCACAACTCCGAAGAGCCATAGGAGGAATAGACTTAGATCTAATCTCCAAACCCTTTTCCATCACCATACCATATTCCACCACTTGTAATAGTAGATATCATCTTCAATTGGTGACATTGTAAGACTATTTGCTATCAATCTCATGTTTTCCACTACAATGTTTGATCTTTGATCTCATCTCTATGTGTGAGTAATTCTCCTTGGGATAAGGGCTTCGTCCTAGCCATGTAGCTTTTTGTGCATGTTACTTATCATAGATGGGATCATGTATTAGTTTGTATGACATGATGATTATTGTATCCACTCTTGCCTCAACCTAAGGACTTGTTAGGTACCTAAGACCCTAAGGATTGAGCCGAATATAGGGAGTATGAGTAATGACTAATCTGCAGGTTGGGAACTCCAGTGACAGAAGGGGTAGTACGGTTGTATGTGAGGGATTTACTTGGGATTAACAGTGACGTCACTATGCATATCATTAGTTCTCTTTATTCTATGGATGGGACTACTAGGTTATTTCTATAAGCGGTTGCGGAGGCAATAGCAATTATGGATGCACTGCCCACATATAATTTATCTTGCTCTAACAATTACATGCATACTTTATTATTATCTTTTATTCCCATCAGATGTTTTGCTCAGCTACAGGTGAAACCGGACGCCCTAGGCCCTCTCTCTCCATCATCGACGACAACAAAAAGATGCAAACTATTGGTCCGGTTAAAACACAAAAGGAATTCTAAAACTCCTGAAGGTCCGTTAAAGTAACTTCACTACGCTTCTGCTTCCCGAGGATTCGATAAACCTAGGTCTACTAGGGAAAAGGAGCTATACTATATCTGTAATCTAGATCGAAGATATCATCTTTACAGTTTGGGGAATAAGTTTTAGAAATAAATTGCAGCCAATTCACGAGGATGCCCTATGAAAAGAAAGTTGAAATTAAAGAGGAGAGGACTATTGAAGAATTGACGGCACTGTATTTTTGCACTCCACAATCTGAGTTGGAGAGAAGGTTGGCTAGAAATGATTCGTTTCCAAACAACTCTGCAAAAGAAGATTTGGATGATCTCCTCAACACAGCAACAGAAATTGAGACTCACCTTATAAATGAATTTGAAGAACTTGAAAGGAATGGGGATGAAGATCCGCCACCCCTCGTTTTAAAACATCTTCCTCCATGCCTCAAGTATGAATTATTGAATAAGAAAGGTAAGTGCCCAGTAATTTTAGATGATAAACTATCTCATGAAGATAACTAGAAGAATGGCCCACGCGTTGCGGCAGGATTTATTGAATGCATCTTGAGCTATTATATATCAGTGTCTAGTATGGAATATCACTTTCACTATGGACAAAATAAACTGATATTAACACTCTATACACTCTACAATATAGCTATACGATCATGTCGCAAGATTCAAAATAACTACTAATGACACAATATTGGAATAAGAATATGGAATAACAATATAAGTATATAAATAACAGACATATATATTAATATGGAATGATAATATAAATAATATGTAAGTAGACATGTCCAGAAACGTATCGATTGTATTGCAGCAAAATATAGAGGGCTAGAGCCTAGAGGCACTACCCGGCTATATAAAATCCATTCAAACATCAGCAAACAGAGTCACAACAAATATCTACAAATATTTACCAGCAAAAAAGCTTGAGCAAATATCTGTGTTGAATAAGAAAAAAATCCAGATTACAGGGAGCTTCTCTAGAACCACAAGAGTCCCCATTGGCATCCATCAACAAACAATTCAATAAACTGGGCGACCAATAGTAAAATCAACTTTTGTATCAATTTGACTGATGAAATTAGGAATAGGTAAATCTCAGGAATAAAATCTACATAGTCGTAATGATATTCCGAATCATCTACTAATACAGATGGAGTCAGGTCAAAATATTCAGAAGAAAAAATTAAACCGAGCGAATATTCTTACCATGCTAGGTAGTTGACGGATCATGGAACCATAGCAGCTTGAATCCGTAGAGTTCAAATAAAGTTTCAAATCAATTTACCAATGTTCACTGCACCTCAAGAAATTCTAAACCCCATTTATAGTCCCATCAGGAGAATCATAGCCAACATCTATTGGCCACATGAACTGAATCATCTCTAGACATACTTAAGATCTCATAGCAAAGAGGAAACATGAAGGTTGTGATTAGGAGAATCAGTAACCTGGTACATACAGGTATTTAAAGGTCCGTGGTGATAGCAAGGGCTACAGATGCATCCCGAACAACAGGGATGAGTGTCGACAATGGGACTTCACATTCATCCAATCAAATACAGTGGTTTCCCATGCGTAAAATCCGATGAATCTCAAGCAGGGGCTGGAACAAAGCTGTAGGGAGAACGGGAATGGAGAACGCCGTCTTAAATTGTAGAGCAAATCCATCAGTTACTTCTCTAGTGATTCAATGGGGAAGATGAGGAGGGATGGTGCCATGGTGGAGAGCAGAGGAACGGGCGAAGCATGCCACAGATGGATGGGAGGGAATTAGGGATGGGCAGGGAAACCGTGTATGCGTGGACTTTTCTTATGGTAGAGTTCTTTTTCACGGGAGCCAATATGGGAGAATGTTGGACGGACTGCTTTTCATCGTCACGGCAGAGACAAAATAATGGAGGGCTCCGTATTACAATCCTACGATTCTGCTTAACTGATGATGTGGATGTGTTGCATGTCAAGATAGACAACTTAGTAGGGCTTTGCTTTATAAGACGATATAGATAAAAAATTGGTAGGTACTTATCAAACAACGTGAAGCTTTTGGATACACTCTTAACGATATAAAAGGGATAGATCCTTCCATAGTAACTCACAAGATACCTATGATGGAAGATGCTAAACCTTGTGTTGATAATCAAAAAAGGTTGAATCCTAATAATGAAAGAGGTAGTAAGAAAAGGAGTTATACATATGTTGGATAGCGGTATTATCTACCCAATCTCAGATAGTAAGTGGGTGAGCCCAGCTCATTGCATAGCTAGGGAAGGATGTGTAACTATAATTAATAATGATAAGAATGAATTAATTCCCGCTAGAACAATAGCAGGATATAGAATGTGTATAGACCTCAGGAGGTTGAACAAGGAAACAACAAAAGTTCATAAACAAATTCCTCTCATTAATAACATTATGGAAAAGATGTCTGGTAATTCTTAGTTCTATTTTCTTGATGGTTATTCGGGATATTCTCAATCGCTATTCAACCTGAAGACAAATAAAATACCACTTTTATTTTTCATTATGGAACCTATGCTTACCGACTAATGCATTTTGGGTTGTGTAATGCAGCGGCTACTTTTCAAGGGTGTGTTTTGAAAATATTCGACAGTTTTATGGAAAGTTCCATGAAAGTTCTTATGGACAACATTGTTGTATATGGAATTGCTTTTGAAAAATGCCTTTACAATCTTAATAGAGTTTTGCAGCGATGCAGACAGACCAAGATGGTCCTCAATTGGGAGCACTGTCAATTCATGGTAAGGGAAGGTATAGTTTTGGGCATAAATTTCTGAAAGAGGAATTGAGATTGATGGTTCAAACTTGGTCACCCTAGAAAAATTGCCGATACCACAAGACATTAAGGGGGTAAATAACTTCCTTGGCCATGCTGGTTTCTATAAGCACTTTATAAAGATAGCTGCTCCCCTAGATCGCCTCTTAGATAAGGATACTCTTTTTGCCTTTGATAGAAATTACATTAATTCTTTCGAACAAATAAAAAAGGTATTGATTTCTGCACTAGTTATCCAACTACCAAATTGGGATGAGCCATTTGAAATTATGTGTGATGCTAGTGACTATGCCATTGGGGCTATTCTATGACAAAGAGATGGATCGAACCTTAACGCCATTCAGTATGCTAGTCAAACTTTCAATGAGGATCAAAGAAACTATGCAACCACTGAAAAGGTTTTTTTTAGATGTTTTCTTTGCTTGTGATGAATTTAGACACTATATTATCAATTCAAAGGTGATAGTTCATACAGACCATCAGGCTTTTAGACACCTTCTAGCTAAGAAAGAGCTAAACCTCATCTAATTAAATGGGTCTTGTTACCACAAGAATATGACCTGTAGATAGTGGATAGGAGAGGTATAATCCTGTTACCAATCATCTACCGTGAATGGAAGGGATCATAGAGGACCCCATTCATATTAATGAGTCTTTACTAGGGGAATATCTCACAGTTATAGAGCCTAGCGACCCTTGGTTTGCTGATTATGCTAATTACATTGTAGGAAAGTTTTTTACCAAAAGGGATGGATTACAATAAAAGAAAGAAATTATTTAATGATTTAAAACATTACTTTTGGGACGATCCTTACTTATACATGCATGGTATAAACAAGATGATTATGAAATGTGTACCCGACCACGAGGCGTTCTCAAGGCTTGTCACGATAGTCCTTATGGAGGACATCATGTTGGTGATCATACTACAGCTAAAGTCTTGCAATTAGGCTTCTACTGGCCTACCCTAGTTAAAGATGCTCATGAATATGTTAGGAATTGTGATGCTTGCCAACATATGAGTAATATTGGTAGAAGACAGGAAATGTCTATGAAATATAACCTAGTAATCGAGCCATTTGATGTTTGGGAATGGATTTTATGGGACTGTTTGTCCCCTCTAATGGTTATAATCATATTCTTGTTGTTGTAGACTATGTTACTAAATGGGTAGAGGCTATACCCACTTCTCATGCAGATGTAGCCACTTCCATCAAGATGATCAAGGACATGATTTTTCCTAGTTTTGGAGTACCTCGGTTTTTAATTACTGATGGTGGAACTCATTTTATGAAAGGTACTCTTGGCAAGATACTTCAGAAGTATGGAGTCGACCATCGTGTAGCTTCACCTTACCACCCACAAACCAGTGGACGAGTGGAATTATCTAACTGGGAAATTAAAGTCATACTTCAGAAGTCTGTGAACATGTGAAGAAAGGACTGGGCTTTGAAGCTTAACAATGTGTTGCGGGCGTATCATACAGCTTTCAAAATTCCTATGGGAATGACACCATACAAAATGGTTTACGGTAAAACTTGTCACCTCCCTTTAGAACTTGAGCATAAGGCTTGGTGGGCTATCAAAACCATGAATTTTGATTTTAAAACTGTTGGGGAAAACAACTCTTAGATGTCCATGCTCTGGATTAACTCAGAAATAAGGCCTATGAAAATTCTAGGATATTCAAGGAAAAGGTAAATAAATGGCATGATAAAAAAATAGAGGGCAAGGAATTTAAATCTAGAGATAATTTTTTTCTCTCTACAACTCTAGGCTTAAGATTTTTGCAGGTAAGTTAAAATCCAGGTGGGAAGGATCTTATGAAGTCAAAGAAGCGTACCCTTCGGGAGCAGTAAGGTTGTAAAATACTACACCCTCTTCTTCATCCAGGATCTTTAATGGGAAACGTTTGAAGCATTATAGAATTGGAGAAGTCAACGCGGCTGAGTTAATCTCCTTAATCTCAGCTGAGGAATATAATAAAGTGAGGTAACAAAATTTGAAGTTGATTAATTTTTGCTGCTTTGATATCCTTTCAGCTTGTTTTGCCTCGTTCTTTGTATCCCTTTCATTTTTTGATCCCTCTGAACTATTTTTCGACATGGTATGGGCGGGTCGTATGGGCAGATGCGTCCATACCAATGGTCATTAAACATTTGGATCCCCGCATGCCCTTTTTTGCATTTCGGTACGACCGGGCAGTACTGGCAGATACGCCTGTACTGTAGGTCATTACTGGCTCTATTTTCCTCCGCATCCTGATTTTGTATTCTTATTCTAAAAAAATAGAGAAAGTAAGTCGGTAAGTTGTCAGTATGGGCGCACGGTACGGACGGGACTCGCCCGTACCGTTACCCGCGACCGACTCTGCCCCTTTTATCCAAACTCTTATGTTCTCTATTTGCATCTATTGTCTTTCTCTTATTTTGTCTTTCACCATTATATTTCACAATGAAACCTCAGATTTCACTTGATTACTCAAGGACTATGCAGCCTTTTCATATCAAGCCGATTTGGACTAAGAAGGGAGATGTCTTGGAAACACAAGCAAAGAAGAAGGGATCCGAGAGGGATACTTCATCCTCCTCAACTCACGAGTCCTCGCAAGTAGTCTCACTCCCAAAGTGGGAAGATATGTTCCCACCCAAGTTGGAGATGCTCAGGCACGTGGAAGAAAGGAAGAACAAGGGAGAGTCTCCACTCAACCCTTATAGATATAACATTCATGGCTCTTCTCTTAAATATCCTCCGGGATCCTCTCTTGAAAAGAGGGAAAACGAGATGAGATTCGAGAAAAGATCGAGAACCATGAAAAGATTTTTGAAGCTTGTGTGGAAACTATTGGGGAAGGAGTTGACTCTTACTGGATGATGGGTAAAGATCTAGAAAATAGGGTCAATGGCATTGACGGTAGAGTGTAACTCCTGACCAAGATTATCATGGAGATGGCCGATGACAGGAACATGCTAAGCAAGATAATTATTAAACTGCATACCGGCATCATATAGATGTCCACCTAATTCGCATGTATTTCTCATGCTGGCAGTGTCAAGGCTGACGAAGAAGAGGCATATGATAACTTTTTCACTCCCAGGAAGGAGTAAGTAACCACAAGGAATTATTTGATCTACCCGGTTTGATTCCAAGCTTGGGGGTATCTATGAGGACCTTGTAATATGTTCTTATAGTTTCAGCATGTTTACTTTCCTGCACGCATGTTAGGTTTTAATTCCAGAATTTGCATTAGTTGCATCAACTTCGGGTTCCCTTTTGTTCAAGAGAAGATTTATATCCGTTGAGTTGTGAGATTTTATGATATTTGAAGTTGTCTTTTGATCCATGATTATTATATTAGATGATTGAACTAGGTTGAGTGTTATGATACTTATATAGCTATCATGATTTTAGGGACTTCCACACCAATAAAAGTATTGATTAGGCTATGAGAAGAAGAATTTTGGTAACATATTATAGTCACGAGTTTTGAAAGCCATAAAAGTAGTGAGCATGATCAAATAGCTATACTAAAAAAGAAGAGGATAAAGCAAAATAAAGTAAAAATAGAGAGAGAGAGAGAGAGAAACAGAAGAAAGAAAGAAATAAGAAAAACAGCTGTCAAAAAAATCAAAAAGTAGAAAGAAAATATAAAAAAAAGAATGATCATGAATCTTCATTACTGAATCAAGTGCTCTATTATTTTAAACTTTATGATTATATGATATGTTAAATTACTAGAAGCTTCTTATAACTACATTAATACTAAAAGGGTGTGGAAGACTCTAAGTCATTTGATGTGGAAGGGTATGATAATGCCCCCAAAGTATCTCTAAATCAGATGTTGTATTCCTGTTTCAATTTCTACCTCATTTATTGTAATGACTCGTCCTCATGAACATGATGATCTTGTCCATAAGCCACCATCTTTCTCGGGGACGAGCAAGAGTCTAGCTTGGGGGAGTTGATGAGTCCAAAATTGAAGCATATTTACCTTTCATTTTTGCAAAAATAGGGTAGGAACTTTTGTATTTCATTGCATTTACACGCACCTTTTTGTCCTTGTTTTGACAGGATCCTGAATCGTTAAGTCTTATATGAACATATCAATTGGAACTATCATATTATGCTATAATATGATATTTTGAAGTGATAAACTCATTTTATGGATTTGCATTCGCTCCTGGGAGAACACCAAACAAGGAGAAGTCACTCGAACCAATAACGACTAGTGGTATGGGCGAATCCTACCCGTACCATCCACCGTACTGAGTGGCAGCGCATCCGCCTCATCAAATACTTTCTCCTGGCGAAGACGGGAGGGGGATCCGACATTCACGGCCACTAGAAACCACGAAAAACAACATCTAAAAGGGCTCTGAAGTAGGAACTTGGCTGGGGGCAAATCCCTGTTCACGGATCATTGGAGGACATCACATCATGCCCTTCACCAACAACCGTTGCATCTCCATCACCATCGCTACCCCCATCTCTCATCCATTAGATCTTGTTGCAATTCCAGATTCAATTGTTGTTTGCATTAGATCTACCTCCGTACTTTTATCCATCCATTTGATTATGATGATGTTGTTGATTGCTTCCGTGTGTGAGTAGTTCCTTTGTTCTTGGGGAGATGGAGAATCCCTAGCACTATTATGAACTTGCAATAAAGATGATATATTCTTGTGTTTGTATGACTAGTCGGTCTATGATAGATTTATGATTTTTGTTTGATCTCTCTTTTTAGATGGTATGTGTAGTCGGCCACATATCATTTGCCCTTGGGGCTAAAGGAGCGAGAAATCCTTTGGACGTGTTTGGGATCATTCTCAGAATAGCTTCATGACAATTTGCATTGGCTCGTAACCTACACAGTCAAAGGAGGATAAAGAGAGACTCCCTAAGCTAATTACGATATCCACGGGGAGCCCCTTAACTGTGGTAGTCTGTATGGGTGATTACTCTCAGACATCATAGTGGTTATTTAGAGGTGACCTCGCTCTTGGCTCAACAAAGTGGCTTCCTACGAGCCTGGTAGTGAACATATTATTATGGAGTTCGCTCCACACATATCATGACATAAGAAGTATATTATCTTAATCAATAATAAAATAACATGCTAGTGGTGTATCCTACATCCCCGATAACATTTTAGCCCTATTGAATTCAACCACGCTTTCACACAAGCTTGTTACTTGCTTTCTTTTACTCGTTTTAATTTCTTTTCTACAAACAATCAAAAACCTTTCAAACACCCTTTACTTCAGATCAAAGGCAACTTACAAGTATCCTTTGATAGATAGTAACGAGGGGCATAAATACCTTTACCAATAGATCTCTATCGGTTCAATACTTTCACTTCGAAACTAGCTACAATTAATCTCTACACTTGCATTCATCACCCCGCAGGCTTACAATAAGCTAGAAACAACTCAGTAATCATTCAGTTAGAGCAGTAGCTCAATGACTTTCTTACTAGAGCTGATAACCAGTAGCAGCCTCTAGCAAGACTTGCCTACTCCAAGTTTACGCAAGTGCCCTCAATGTGACTATATGTTCGAGTCCCTTAGCCTCATGATATTGTGATACACCGCAGGGGAGATTCTGTCATCCCAGTGCCGGTTTACTCTCTTCTCGTTACAGTGATAACTGATTCCCTCTGACTCACTAAGTCAGACTACCTCGGCGAACACTTGATCGAGTAGCGTCTGACCATGCTTCTGAATCATATCACACGAGAGGGCCCAGAGATTATCTCTTTGAGATGGAGGGGAAAATTCCGTCTTGGCCGATCCACGTCACGCATCTTACTTCCAAGTCGGCCCAAGACTACCCTTATGACTCCCTGATGCGCTCGACTTTCGATGTAGAGCTCGTTGGGAACCCCAAGAGGAAGGTACGATGAGCACAGCAGTAAGTTTTCCCTCAGTTATGAAACCAAGGTTTAATCGAACCAGTAGGAGCAAGGAAACACCCCAAAGGTGTTACTAACTGAGCTTTGGCAGGGCGCACTACCGGTGCTAGTAGCAACGTGGAGACCTGCACAACATAACCACAGAACTTTGTCCCCAACTTGCGATGAGGTTGTCAATCTCACCGTGTTTTGCGGAAAACAAAGGATTAAACGTATCGAATGGAAAGAAGTAAAAGTTTGCATAAAGTAAACACAAAGCAGTAAAAGATTGTAGATTGTATGTAAAGAAAAAGTACTGGGATCCATAGTTCACTAGAGGTGGCTCTCCTTAGATAAATAACATGCTGGGTGAACAAATTACATCGGGGCAATTGACAAACACCGAGAAAGCAATACATGCATATACTAATCATCTTGACTCCTCTCACACTTGATTGGGCATTACAACATTATACATAGACCGCCATCCAACTGCATCTATGACTAATAATCCACCTTCAGGTTATCATCCGAATCCCCTCCAGTATTAAGTTGCAAGCAACAAATTATTGATTTCCGAACTGCGTGTAAAGTAAACAATACGATTGTTCTATGAACAAAGGATTGTTGTTTTCTCCCTACTAGAAACATCACACCTAGTACCTTAGAGATTTCTGTCACTTCCCCAGATTACCAGAGGCATGAACCCACTATCGAGCATAAATACTAACTCTTCGAGTTGCTAGCATCTACTTGGCCAAGATAGCTACTAACAACGGTAAGCATGCAAGATCTCAAATAACAAAGACATGATAGAATCAATAATCAATTTGAAATAGCATCTCAATATCCATCGGATCCCCGTAAACACAACATGTATGAATTACAAATAGATGATCTTGATCATGAACGGAGCTCACAAGATCTAAACATAAAAGCACAAAGGAGGAGAAACTAGCCATCTAGATACTACATGGATCCGTAGTCCAAGGATGAACTACTCACGTATCACACCGGAGGCTTGCATGGTGATGAAGAAGGCCTCCAGCGTGAATTCCCCTCTCCAGCAGGGTGCCGGGAAGAGCTTCAGATCCCTCCCGATCTAGGGATGGAGATGACGATGGCTACAGACTCTTTCGTGAATTTTTGATCGGGTACTTAGGGTTTTCGTCCCGAGGGCAATATATAGGCGGAAGGAGAGGCCGAGGGGGTGCCGGGAGCGGCCATACCACCCCCTGGCGCGGGCCAGGCTTGTCCACGCGGCCAGGTGGTGTGGTGGCTCCCTGGCCCTTCTCCGTCTCGTATTCTGGCACTTGATCCCTTCCGCAAAAATAGGCACTTTGGCTTTTGTCCCGTCCAATTCCGAGAAAATTCATTTTTTGACTTTCCTGGAACCAAAAACAACAGAAAACAGGCAGCTGGCACTTTGGCTCTTGTTAATAGGTTAGTCCAAGAAATCATATGAAAAGTACTCCAAAGTTGGAACAAAACACAAGAAAGTGGATAAAACCAAGCATGGAACATCAAAAATTATAGATACATTTGCAATGTATCACTCCCAGTTACGATGACTATTAGATGGAGTCAAAGCCGGCTTTTCCACAGCTCGGATCATGCGATCCCCTCAGGTCTAAGGGTTCTATTGTGTTAGTCGGAGCGTATGACGGTGTGCTCACGTCCTACTAACCTTTGGTTTGGTCCAGCTATCGTACCTCTTCCGACTAGCCAATTCAAGGCAGATAGAATCTCCATGCTCATGACACGTGAAACATTGTCATCTTCTGACTTACAAATTAGTCTCGGTAGTGGGTTTCCCTCCCAACCTCAAACAACTAAGGAGAAACTTGCTAGATCTAGATACAAGTATGTGGTTCCATACCTACAACAATTGTAGTGACACATACAACTAGCTCTAAGACGGATACTGGGTTACAAATACAAGGCGGAATGTGAGCCTCTAGGGAATTATTCCTAACAGTCTCCCACTTGCACTAGAGTCGAACACTCACACATCTCTAGGCCTTAGGCATCTCATGCCCATCACTCTTATGTGCGCCTCAAAATTAGGTTATGGAAGTGGCTTGGTTAACGGGTCCAGAACATTTGCATCCGTGTGTACCTTTCATAGCTTAAATTCTTCGTGGTCGACGAACTGCCAGATCAGGTGAAATTTCCTGAGTATGTGCTTGTTCTTATGGTGTTCATCTGGATCCTTAGATTGTGCAATAGCACCATTATTGTCATAGTACACGTCTAATGGACTGGACGAGCCCGGAACAACACCGAGTTTAATCAAAAACTTTCTAATCCAAACCCCTTCTTTTGTCGCCTGTGAGGCAGCAACATACTCAGCTTTCATAGTAGAATTGGCCACCAATTCTTGGTTGGAACTTTTCTAGCTCACTGCACCTCCATTCACTATGAACACATAGCCGGATTGCAAGCACGAGTCATCCATGTTGGTCTGAAAGGCAGCATCTGTGTAACCCTTTACACCTAGCTCTACCTCATTGCCATAGACTAGGAACTCATCTTGAATATGTCTCAAGTACTTAAAGATATTATTTACATATGTCTAGGGCCTTCGCCAGGATCCGACTAATATATGCTCATCTTGAATATGTATAGGAAATATCTGGCGTAGTACATATCATCGCATACATGATCGATCCTACTACCGAATCATAAGGGATTGTAACACCCCCGGGATCAGGGTTAAACAAATCCCAGACCTTAGTCTGACATAAGCTTAACCTAGAGCTCAAGGATATTCAGTAATAAATCGGTAACACAACAATAACCCTACGACATAAAAATTAGTACAGCAAGCTCATAACTGAGCGAAGAACCAAAATATTACAAGCAGAGGTCACTAACCACAAACATCAAACAATGGAAGGAAATTATGCTATTAAGTATAGCAAACTTAACAAATAGCCTAAGAGGCCTAAAGCATAACGATGACGTCCCAGCCCATAGATTCCAGGATGCCGGCCGGGAACCCCAAGCTACTCATCGGTGTCGATGTCATACCAAACTTGTCTTCAGGGAACACTTATTCTGCTACAAAAGTATCAACAAAGCAAGGGTGAGTACAGGGTGTACTCTACAAGACTTATGGCTGGTGGGGTTATTTTGCATAAAGCCAACTTTGTTTATAAAACAAGAGGGAGAAGAAGCTCGTCTAATCAGAATACTTTAAAAGGGGATAAGAGAGCGACATCTTAGAAGAATTGATCATCATCTTGATATCCACCAAAGTAATCCTCATATCACAACTAGGATCTCCCCCTCATACCCATGAGGAAGCATCGATGACCCACAAGTATAGGGGGTGTATCGCAGTATTTTCGAGGGAAATGAAACCCAATTTATTGATTCGACACAAGGGGATCCAAAGAATATTTATAAGCCTTAACAACTGAGTTGTCAATTTAGCTGCACCTGGAAACAATCTTGCTCACAATAGTTTATCAGTAGCAATAGTTTTGTAGTAGGAATAGTAAAGTAGCAGTAGTAGTAAAGTAAAGACAGTAGTAACAATAGCAGTAAACAATAGTATTCGAGTGCGGTAGGCATAGGGATGAATGGACGGGCGTTGCATGGACAAGACAATTCACATAGCAATCAGAACATAGGGCAATTGCAGATAAATAAGATAAAGAATCCAAGTACTAGATAATCCTAGGCATGTGTTCCATATATAGTCATACGTGCTCACAATGAGAACTTGCACAACATCTTTTGTCCTGCCAGCCCGTTTGCAGCGGGGCCTTGATGACCCACAAGTATAGGGGGTGTATCGCAGTATTTTCGAGGGAAGTGAAACCCAATTTATTGATTTGACACAAGGGGAGCCAAAGAATACTTCTCAGTCTTAACAACCGAGTTATCAATTCAGCTGCACCTGGAAACAATCTTGCTCACAGCAGTTTATCAGTAGCAATAGTTTTGTAGTAGGAATAGTAAAGTAACAGTAGTAGCAAAACAAAGACAGTAGTAACTAAAGCAGTAAACAGTGGGATTCAAGTGCGGTAGGCATAGGGATGGATGGACGGGCGTTGCATGGACAAGATAATTCACATAGCAATCAGAACATAGGTCAATTATAGATAAATAAGATAAAGCATCCAAGTACTAGACAATCCTAGCCATGTGTTCCATATATAGTCATACGTGCTCGCAATGAGAACTTGCACAACATCTTTTGTCCTGCAAGCCCGTTTGCAGCGGGGCCTCTAGGGAACTACTGGCAATTAAGGTGCTCATTTTAATAGAGCACCGGAGCAAATCATTAACACTCCATGAACACATGTGATCCTCACATCAAAGCCTTTCCCTTCCGGCTACCCCGATTTCTGTCACTTCGGGACCATAGGTTCCGGACAACGACGTGTGTACACAACTTGTAGATAAGACCAGAAACAATACTATCATAATGAATCAATAATAAGTTCAGATCTGAAATCAGGGCACTCGGGCCCTAGTGACAAGCATTAACCACAACAAGGTTGCAACAAAGTCATAAAGCACTAATAAGAGATACTAGGCATTATGCCCTAACAATCTGATGCCATTACATGAACAATCTCATCCAATCCCTACCATCCCCATAGGCTACTGCGGGGGATTACTCACTCATAGATGGGGGAAACATGGATGGTCGATGGAGAAGCGATGGTGATGATGATGGCGATGATCTCCTCCAATTCCTCGTCCCGGCAGGGTGCCAGAACGGAGTTTCTGGTGTTGTTTCGTGGAATCTGGTGGTGGCGGTGGAGCGGAACTCCTTCTGGAAAAACGTCGAACCCCCTAGAGTTTTTAGGTCAGAAGGCTTCTTATAGGGAAAGAGGGAGACCGAGGGGGTGTTTGGGGCGGCCAGACCACCCCTGGCGCGGCCTGGGCTAGCCTAGTAGTTCCGCTCTAGGTTGTTATCTAACTTTCGTGCTCTTTGTGAGGCTTGAATTTTTGTGCTTCTACCCCAGGTTGTTATCTAACTTTCGTTAGATCAACACTTTTTGATTTGAGCAACAGAAGGTCTTTGAAAAAATTTGTCTTTACCTGCTGGTCTGTTTTGACAGATTTCTGCCATTTTCTCCATTTGCTTCTTGTTGGTTCCTTTTTGAGTTCTTTTGGGGAATTGAGCTTTTTGAGGGAAGTGCTACAGTATGTAGTGTTTTAATGGAAGTTTATTTGGTGTTAGAACAGAACCTTAAGACTTATTTATCTTGAGTACACTAATGTTGCTAATAAAGATTGTGTGAAGTTTTGTATGAATGAAAAATCTCAGGTGTATGGAAGGAATGAGTAATGAGATGAAGGATGGACTAAAGCTCAAGCTTGGGGATTCCACGCGTGTCACCCCAAGAAATATCCAAGAAGTACAAGCGTCAAAGCTTGGGCATCCCCTTCTTCATCAATAAAAATCCCAGGTTTCTTCCAAACGCTTCATTTTTATTGTTTCATGCACAGTTGTGTTGTTCTTGGAGCGTCTTCTTTTTCGTTTTTGTTTTGGTTTTTCGTTTGCTTTTGTTTGCTTAGTTTTTTGAATAAATTGGTTGGACCTCCTCTTTCATGCATTGGTTTTCAAATAGTTTGGTTTGGTTTGGAAAAGAGTTGGAAAGTTCATGCTTAAGTGGTAAAGAGAGCTTGTTTTTGACTGTGGCCTATGCTTTGTCATGCCATGCTTGATATTGTTTTGGCTTTATGCTTAGTATTATTTTCTGTAGCATGACTTGTTATAAACAATTGAGATTGCTTAATGTGCCTTGTATGAATTATGCATTGTTTTAGCATATTAAAAGCATAGTATAGTGGTATTCTCCTTTGATGCTTTATTTGGGTTGACTTGGCGCATGTTCACACCATGTTATGACTATGTCAAGTCACCATAGCCTTTATGATCCTTTAGTTTTCAACCTGTATTATCACATTATGCTTTGATCAATGATGTTTTGTCGCTCTGCATGATTATGGCCATTATTGCTCTCTTAGTTTGTCCCTCCTAGTCTTTTGCTAGCCTCCACAACCAAGTATGAGTTCCACTCATGCATCGAACTCCCTAAACCAAGTTATTCCAAAATAGTCCACCATACCTACCTACTATCTTATGCTATTCCAAGTATATTCATGTTTTTGTTTACCTTCTGAATTAAACTTGTTATGAGAAAACTAGTGATTAAAGATCTCACGAACTTAATGGCACACTCTATTTTTCTTGCCCTTAATAAACTTGAACCATTGTGTCGTCTATGTTGTATATGCTTGCACTTATTTGTTGGGAATTAGCAGAACCATGCTTTCATGGGGAACGCTTTCAACATTGCACTTGGTACTTGTACCTAGTTGATATCTTGCTCTTTTGTATATGAATGTCATCGGTGTGAAATGAAAGGGGAGCTTGTAAGTCCATGGAGTTATATATATGTGTTAGAGAAACGCCTGGGCCGCTGGTCTAATCCATTCTGACATGGTGGAAACCTGCAGCGTAACCATAATGAGCTGTCTATGAAGCATTCTTCTTATAAAAAAAGAGTCCTATATTGAGAAAAAAGAGAAAAAGAAAAAAAGAGATTATGAAAAGAGGAAAGAGAGAAAAAAACACCATATTCCCATGGTAAATAAGAAGATTTCTGAGATGCTCGTTGTCTACTTGCCTTGTCATTTTGATATGGGGATTCTTCCGTATCATCGGGCAAGGGGTACCCGTTGGTGGTTCTCTATGATACACATGTACTTGCGATGACAAGAACTTACCGGTGACTAAACTTGAGTAGCATCAGGAGCGGCCCTCATATTCAAGGGACATGAGATTCCTAACTTATACTTCGTCAAGCATCTACAACATAGTTTGTTCACTTTAACCTTAATCACTTCAAGATGCTTATGATAGGGGCAATGAGAGCTGAAAGCTATAAGTACCATAATTTTTGGAAGCTCTTTATGAGACTTGAATCCCTATTTCCTTCTATGAAGGCCCTTCTTCTACCATTATATTGACTCTCCACCTTCTACCTTTATGCACCTACTTTGAGAGCATAGTGGCCATTCTTAGTTGTATGTGAATTGTCCCAAGACTTCTTGATTGATGCATATCTTGATATTGCTTGTTTTAAACTATTTGTATCTAGTCACTCTTGTAAACTTTGAAGGTGTCCTATGCATTTATGTTTGATACTCTATGACGGACAAGGTGAATGCCACTATGCTATGTTTTCTTTATGTGAAACAAACAAACGTCTTGCAAAGCATTGTTATTCATGAATCTTTTGTTTGTGCCTTTTCATGTTGCATCATAGTTTCTTTGTCTTATTTCTAGAACTTTGTCTTTCATGTTATGTTGAAGTACTATGATCCTAGCTATGAATGTTTTACAAATACATTGATCAAGTTTATGATGGTGCATGTCACCTAAAAAATATTCTTTCTTTTTATCACTTACCTACTCGAGGACGAGCAGGAGTTAAGCTTGGGGATGTTGATACATTGCAAATGTATCTATAATTTTTGATGCTCCATGCTTGGTTTTATCCACTTTCTTGTGTTTTGTCCACACTTTGGAGTACTTTTCATATGATTTCTTGGACTAACCTAGTAACAAGAGCCACAGTGCCAGATGCCTGTTTTCTGCTGTTTTTGGTTCTAGGAAAGTCAGAAAATGAATATTCTCGGAATTGGACGGGACAAAAGCCAAAGTGCCTATTTTTCCGGAAGACTCAGGAGCCATAATACGAGATGGAGGAGGTCCAGGGGCTGGCCACACCCCCCAGGCGCGGGCTGGACCTGGCCACGCCAGGGCATGGTCTGGCCGCCCTAGGCTGCCCCTCAGTCTCCCTCTTCGCCTATAAGAAGCCTTCTTACCTAAAAACTCCGGGGGGTTCGACATTTTTCCAGAAGGAGTTCCGCTCCACCGCCACCACCAGATTCCACAAAACAGCACCAGAAACTCTGTTCTGGCACCTTGCCGGGATGGGGAATTGAAGGAGATCATCACCATCATCATCAACATCGCTTCTCCATCGACCATCCATGTTTCCCCCATCTATGTGTGAGTAATCCCCCGCTGTAGACTATGGGGATGGTAGGGATTGGATGAGCTCATTCATGTAATGGCATCAGATTGTTAGGGCATGGTGCCTAGTATCTTTTATTTGTACTTTATGACTTTGTTGCGACTTGTTATGCTTAATGCTTCTCACTAGGGCCCGAGTGCCATGATTTCAGATCTGAACATGTTATTGATTCATTATGATAGTATTGTTTTTGGTCTTATCTGCAAGTTGTATACACACGTTGTTGTCTGGAACCAATGGCCCCGAAGTGACAGAAATCGGGATAACCTGAGGGAATAGCTTTGATGTGAGGATCACATGTGTTCACAGAGTGTTAATGCTTTCCTCTAGTGCTCTATTAAAAGGAGCACCTTAATTGCCAGTAGTTCCCTTGAGGCCCTGCTGCAAATGGGTTGGCAGGACAAAAGATGTTGTGCAAGTTCTCATTGCGAGCACGTATGACTATATATGGAATACATGCCTAGGATTATCTAGTACTTGGATGTTTTATCTTATTTATCTGCAATTGCCCTATGTTCTGATTACTATGTGAATTGTCTTGTCCATGCAACGCCTGTCCATCCATCCCTATGCCTACTGCACTCGAATCCTACTGTTTACTTCTATTGTTACTAGTGTCTTTACTTTACTACTGCTGCTACTTTGCTATTCCTACTACAAAACTGTTGCTACTGATAAACTGCTATGAGCAAGATTGTTTCCAGGTGCAGCTGAATTGACAACTCAGTTGTTAAGGCTTATAAATATTTGTTTTTGGCTCCCTTTGTGTCGAATCAATAAATTGGGTTTCACTTCCCTCGAAAATACTGCGATACACCCCCTATACTTGTGGGTCATCAAACAGCGTCAGTCCATGTTAGTTGCATCCAAATCACACAAGTTTAGAGGAGAAAAATAGCAAAAGTGTTCGGGAAAGTAGATATGTTTTGGACGTATCAACTCCCCCCAAGCTTAGCTTATTGCTTGTCCTCAAGCAATTCAGTTGAAAACTGAGTGCGATAAAAGAAGTTTCACGAACACATTTGCTTCATATGATGTATATATTCTTAGCATGTGATCAACTACTTAGACAATTCATAAAAAGAGTATGCAACTAAGTTTACTTAATAGGCATGGCAAGCTATAAATAGATTCCAACTTAAAAATAATAAGTAGCATGAAGTATAAATATAAGCAACATTACAATGCTCATAACAAGGTATGATAGAGTGGTATCTCGCTTGCCTTTGATTGTGAATGCCAAAGCACCTCTAAAGTTCAGGTGAAGACTAGAAGTAAAGATGTCAAAGATAGAAGCATCAAAGTCATAACACACATAATCAAGTAATGAGACAAACACAAAGAATGACAACTATGCTTTGAAGAAAGTGCTCATAGAATATGTGGAGACTCAACAAGGAAATGAAAAGGTTTTGAATAATTTGAAAGGCTTCCAAATGCTGAAAGTAAGGTACTCATTAGCTTTGATCTCTCATTGCCCCTATCATAAGCACCTTTAATATGGTTAAGGTGAAAGTGAGGTCCAATCTGAGTTATATGCTTGACAGACTATAAACTAGAAATCCCATGTCCCTTGAGTACGAGGGCCGCTCCTCATGCTACTCAACTTTAGTTACCGGTAAGTTCTTGTCATCTTAAATACGTGTGTATCATAGAGAACCGCCAACAGGGTACCCCTTGCCCAATGATACGGAAGAATCCCTGTATCAAAATGACAAGGCAAGCAGACAATGAGTATCTCAGCAATCTTCTTATTTACCATGGGAAAATGGTGCTTTTTTCTCTCTTTCCTCTTTTCATATACCTCTTTTTTTATTTTTCTCAATAGCTATCTCTCTTTTTTATATAAGAAGAATTCTTCATAGATATCATTATGGTTACACTGCAGGTTTCCACCATGACGGCATGGATTAGACCGGCGGTCCAGGCGTTTCTCTTACACACATACATAACTCTATGGACTTACAAGCTCCCCTTTTATTTCACACCGACAAAATCCGCAAACAAAAGAGCATGGTATCAACTAGGTATATATTTACAAGTGTTGAAAGCGTTTCCTGTGATAGCACGGTTCTGCTAATCCCCAACCTATAATTTGCAAGCATATAACTGTCATGGACAGTCAGAATGGTTCAGGTTTATTAAGTGCAGGAAATAAAGTGTGCCATCAAGTTCGTGAGAGCTTTACTAACTAACTTTCTCATAACGAGCAAACATTTTATTCGGAAGAAAACAAGGCATGTTGAATATGCACGGAAGTAGCAAATGATGCTAATAGGTAGGTATGGTGGACACTTTGGCAATATTTGGTTTCAGGGAGTTGGAAACATGAGTAAAACATACTCAGTGAAAGTGAAGGCTAGCAATAGTAAGGGAGCGATAAACGAGAGAGCAATAGCTGTCATAATCATGCTTGCGACAAAACATGACTAATCATGGTGTGAAAGTGATTCAAGATCCTCAAGGTAAAAATAATTCATCGAGGCTTAACTGATTATTTCAGTCATATGCATGCGTGAGTATGTGCCAAGTCAATTCAAATGAAACATTCAGAGGAGGATACCACGGTGTCATACCAAGTTATGAATAGAGTAATGCAAGCAAACATTCATATGACATGCTACAAACTATTAGCAAGCTGGAACTAATCATAAGAAAGCAAGAACTACTAAGCATCCAAAGATATCATACACCCTACATGAACAGACCAAGCATGCCCACAATGATGAGTATATGTACAAAAATGAAAACAAATAGAGTTCGTTACCAGCCTCTTACCATGCCTCAAGTTGTCATTAATCCTCATTATTGCTCTTCACTTGTGTGGCTTGAATCATAATATGAAACCAATATCCAATGAGGACTGCTGAACCCTGCAACAAACTCATAAAGCCAAATAAGAACGACAAATATTTTTGGTGTTTTCGATTTTTAAAGCAACAACCAAAAAGGAAAAACAAGCAAAGCAAAATCTTTTTGGGTTTTTCGAATAGTTCAAACAAAGCAAAAAGGGAAAACAAACCAAGGTGAAAAGAAAGATAAGCAAACCAAAGAGAAACAACAGAAATATTTTTGGTCTTTTTGTGTTTTATAATTCGAAAGCAAAGAAAAACGAAAACTAAAAGGAGAACGAAACATGAATATACAAAGTACCGATGCAACATGATAGGGAGATGAGTGCAATGTCGGTGTACCTCCCCCCAAGCTTAGGCTTTTGGCCTAAGTAGGTATCAATCCCAAGCTAGCCAGGATGAAGTGTCACCGTGGTACGACGAGGAGGTACCCTCGTCCTGGTGCGGGCTCGAGTACATCCCTCCGTAGTGCGTGGAGTAATCATAGGAGGGTACATCCTCCTGATTCTGCTCGTGGAACCCTAGCAAGCGGAGCTTCTCGTCCACCTTCTCCTTAGAGCGCGACCACGGTCTCCTGTGAACACTAAATAAAGAAGATTGTGGCAAAGGTATCTCCCTCTCATCCCCGTCAGTAAACAGCATCCTATATACTAGACCGTCCAAATCAGAATCAACAGTGACAAAATGATGAGTTTTCATAGCAACAAGGTCAAGCCTTTGTGGTGCCAATACAGTACCATTGGGTCCACTAAAATCCCTAATGCATTGACCATACGTGAGGCAATGCTGCCCCCATAGATAGGCCCCTAGCAGCTAGGCGGCGAGCAATAAGCGAGCCAAGGTTGTATAGAGTATCATTGTTGAGCACAGCAACAAGGAAGGCTAAATGATAGTTGGAGATATCACTTGTGTTCTCCCTACCAAGTACGCTAGTAGAAAGATAATATGCAAAGTATCTAAGAGCAGGGAGTAGGATATTTCTTATCTTTCCGCGTTGTGCCACGCGGTCATCATCATTGGTCACCCCTCGGTAAAGTTCCAGCAAATCAGTGGGTCGGCCTTGAATCTTCTTCATGGTCCCTGTCATGCTTACACCTACAACACTGCAAAATCTTTCCAATGACATGGTGAAGTGCAGGTTATAAATTTTGAAAGACACAGTTGACTGATAGGGCGTGTTAGTAAACACAAAGCTCTCAACAAATGTTTTGGTGACATAGCGTATTGCTCACTCTCATTTTGCATAAATGAGATCAAACCAACCTTTTGAATCAGTAGTAAGAAATCATCAAGAATCCCTGCATATTGTAAGAAAGTAAAACAAGGAAAAGTACATGGGTGAGCATCCCCATCATCCCCCTCATTACTAATACGATTTGCAATGAGGTCTTCGTTGTATGATGGACTAAACTGAGAGGCTGATCTTGAGGTCCTCGACCTCCCAGGTGAATCCCTCTCAAATATCTCTCCAAAGGTATGGTTGTTCATGCTTGATATTCTGAAATTTAAGCACCTATTAAACAAGTGATTGCAAAGTGAATATAATGAAGGGTACTACTCATAGGGACTTGTAAGAGGCCTAAACATGCATCAAAACTATATCTCTAAGCATCAAGCAAGCTTACAAGATCTCATAACCTGTCACCTACAGCAGCAAAATACTCAAGATATAATCCACTAAACACAAATCTACTTGGACAAGCGCAGGAGTCACATACCGGAGAATAAATGCTCCAAATTTCAGCAACAAAGATGGGCTGTGCAAGGAGATCGAAAAAATCGAGAGTAAGCATAGCAAGAACGCGATTTTGAGCTATGAACTAGAGCTTACTCGGGAGAGAGAAGAAAGTGGCAAGTGAGAGAGTGAGTGGAGGGCCAGGGGTGGCCCACACCATGCATGGCGCCACCTAGGGTAGGCCGTGCCACCAGGTGGTGAGCCTACCTGGTGGGTCCCCCTGGTACCTTCCAGGCACTCCTCTGCCCCTTTTTTCACATAAAAATTTAATATGAATTTTCTGGAATTTTTTGACACTTTATTTTTGGGCATTTTTAGGTATAGAAGAATGATTTTCTAACAGACAGATTTTTTTTGGAATGATGCAAGGACAAAGCAAAGCTAGAACTACAAAAGTTCTAAGACACTCTAACATGCAAGCAACTAATAACAGAGAAAACTAAATGAAAGCAAAAACTAAAATGAATAGAATAAAAGTAAACGGAGAGAATCACGGTGAAAACATTGTTTTGTTCAATGAAATCCTTTTGTTAACAAGGTTGATCAGGTCTTGTTACCAAAACAATTTCATATGAGACAAAACTTTGTATTCCACTAATGATTATGTTACCTCAACCTTGATAGCAATGGTCCCAATCATAATAGTTTCAAAATTTTCTCTTGGTATGGGACAATATATCTCTCCAACTTGAATGCCCTCAACATGTTCAATTGAATTCAAACCATAAGTCCTTTCAATCTTCTTGGGTAAATAAACAATATGTTCCTTGTCATTAACATTAAAGGTCACCTTTCCTTGATTACAATTAATAACAGCTCCTGCAGTATTAAGAAAAGGTCTCCCAAGAATAATAGACATATTATCATCTTCAGGCATTTCAAGCACAACAAAATCAGTTAATATCAAGCAATTATGAGCCACTTGAACAGGTACATCCTCACATATACCAACGGGAATAGTGGTAGATTTATCAGCCATTTGCAAAGATATATCAGTTGGTATTAATTTTTCTAGTTGAAGCCTCTTATAGGGAGAGAAAGGCATAACACTAACTCTAGCTCCCAAATCACAAAAAGCAGTTCTAACATAACTATTCTTAATAGAGCAAGGGATTGTTAGAATCCCTGGGTCTCCAAGTTTCTTTGGAACCTTACCATTAAAGGAATAATTAGCAAGCAAAGTAGAAATTTCTTCATTAGGGATCTTCCTTTTATTCGAGACAATATCCTTCATATAATTTGAGTAAGGAGGCAATTAAATAGCATCAATCAAAGGAATTTGCAACAATAGAGGTTTCATCCACTCACAAAACATATTATAGTGTTCATCTTCCTTTGACTTGTGTTTCTTTTCAGTGAAAGGCATAGGTTTTTGGACCCAAGGCTCCCTTTCACTACCATGTTTCTTAGCAACAAAATATTTGTTGGTGTATTTAGTATTCTTAGTGTGCTTTTCAGGTTCTTCTTCAACTTTTTCTTCATTTGGAGCTTCATTTTCTTCATTACCACTTTCAGTTTCAGCATCAGAGACAGATATACTATTAGGATCTATAGCAGGTTCAGAGGGTTCTACAATAGTCTTATGTTTCTTTTTCCTTTTCTTACGAGTAGAGCCACTATTTTCAGCTTGTTGAGAATCCTGCTCAATTCTTTTGGGATGCCTCTCAGGATATAGAGGATCTTGGGTAGCAGTACCACTTATAGTTCTAATTTCATAAGCATGTTTTTCTTTAGCAGCATTCACTAGCAAGTCTTTTTGCACTTTAATGAGTTGATCTATTCGAGTTTGAACCATTTGAAAGTGTTTAACAATCATTTTAACATCATTAGAGGTTCTTTCCACAATGTCTTTTAACTCACAATAGCTTTAGTGTTTTCCATTAGATGATTTTGCACCCTTTTATTAAAATTATCTTGCTTAACAATAAAGATATCGAATTCTTCTAAGCATTGATCAGGAGCTTTATAGTAAGGGATATCACCTTCATCAAAGTGTTGGAGAGAGTGTACCTCAATAGTGGATGAGTAGGGGATAGGCTTACATAATTCTTCAATAGGAGGTAAATTCTTGACATCTACAGCTTTATTTCCCTTCTCCTTAAACCATTTCTTAGCTTCCTTCATCACTTCATCATTTAATTCAATAACTCCCCTCTTCTTTGATGTTGGAATAGGCACTCGAATAGTTGGTTCACGTATAATTACTTCAGGTATAGCTGGTTCAGGTGGATTCCAATCCTCATAGTTCTTGCTTATTTTAGCCATTAATTCCTCAGCATCCTTGGGAGTCCTATTCCTAAAAACACAATCAGCACAACTATCTAGGTATGTCCTAGATTCTTTGGTTAGTCCATTATAAAATATATCAAGAAGCTCATTCTTAGGTAATGGACTTCCAGCCTGGGCATGAATCAAAGCACCAAACCTTGCCCATGATTCAGGCAATATCTCTTTTTCTCCCTGTTTAAAATCAAAAAGTTCCTGCAAAATAGCATGTCTAGCACGTACTAGGAGGAAAATATTTCTGCAGGAAAGTACTAATCAAGCAATCAGGGCTATCAATAGATCTAGGAGGTAAATTACTAAACCAAGTTTTAGCTTCTCCTTTCAGTGAAAATGGAAAAATCTTAGCAACAAAGTAAGTATGCATCTTAATATCATTAGAAAACAAGCCACCCATGGTAGAAAGCTCATTCATATGTGCTACCTCACTTTCATTCTTAGTCCCACAAAAAGGTTCTTTCTCAACAATAGGTATGTAAGATATATCGAGAGAGAAATCATAATATTTATCTTTAATGTTTATGGGAGAAGCAGCAAACTTAGCAATATGAGACAATTTGGGTCTAATAGTACGCCTCTCAAGGAGACTCTTAGCAGCGCTCCTATCATGGGTGTTTTTACATTCTTTAATAAATTCATCGGTCATCTCAACATAACCGTCTTGAATATCATAACTCTCACTAGACTCAGGTGAACTAACAGGTGTAGTAGTGTCTTCATTAGGAGTTTCAGTTTTTCCAGCTATAGTTCTAGCAATCGTAGCATCTAGGAAAGGACCTAATGAACCACTCTTATCAAGCGTAGTCGAAGCATCATCATAAGTATCAGAAGTTTCAGATTCAGCAGTACTAGCAGTGTGTGTAGCATGTGTATGTGGTGGTGTAATGAGCTTACTCATAACAGATTGTGAATCAAGAGCAACAGAGGTGTTCAGAACCATACCTCTTCTTGTAGTGGATGGTAAAATAGGAACCTTGCCATCACGAGACTTACATATGATGGATGGATAGCAGCGAACAATAGAGAATCCAAGTGAACTTGATAAATAAAGCTATGCTCCCCAACAACGGCGCCAGAAAATAGCCTTGATGACCCACAAGTATAGGGGGTGTATCGCAGTATTTTCGAGGGAAGTGAAACCCAATTTATTGATTCGTCACAAGGGGAGCCAAAGAATATTTATAAGCCTTAACAACTGAGTTGTCAATTCAGCTGCACCTGGAAACAATCTTGCTCACAGCAGTTTATCAGTAGCACCAGTTTTGTAGTAGGAATAGTAAAGTAGCAGCAGTTGTAAAGTAAAGACAGTAGTAACAATAGCAGTAAACAGTAGGATTCGAGTGCGGTAGGCATAGGGATGGATGGACGAGCGTTGCATGGACAAGACAATTCACATATCAATCAGAACATAGGGCAATTGCAGATAAATAAATAAAGCATCCAAGTACTAGATAATCCTAGGCATGTGTTCCATATATAGTCATGCGTGCTCGCAATGAGAACGTGCACAACATCTTTTGTTCTGCCAGCCCGTTTGCAGCGGGGCCTCAAGGGAACTACTGGTAATTAAGGAGCTCCTTTTAATACAGCACTGGAGCAAAGCATTAACACTCCGTGAACACATGTGATCCTCACATCAAAGCCATTCCCTACGGTTATCTTGATTTCTGTCACTTCGGGGGCTTTGGTTCTGGACAACAACGTGTGTATACAACTTGCAGGTAAGACCAAAAACAATACTATCATAATGAATCAATAACATGTTCAGATCTGAAATCATGGCACTCGGGCCCTAGTGACAAGCATTAAGCACAAAAAGTCGCAACAAAGTCATAAAGCACTAATAGAAGATACTAGGCACCATGCCCTAACAATCTGATGCCATTACATGAACGATCTCATCCAATCCCTACCATCCCTATAGCCTACAACGGGGGATTACTCACTCATAGATGGGGGAAACATGGATGGTCGATGGACAAGCGATTGTGATGATGATGGAGATGATCTCCAATTCCCCGTCCCGACAAGGTGCCAGAACGAAGTTTCTGGTACTGTTTCGTGGAATCTGGTGGTGGCGGCAGAGCGGAACTCCTTCTGGAAAAACGTTGACCCCCCAGAGTTTTTAGGTCAGAAGGCTTCTTATAGGCGAAGAGGGAGACCGAGGGGGTGTCTGGGGCGGCCAGACCACCCCCTGGCACGGCCTGGGCTAGGCCGCCTCCGTCTCGTATTCTGGTTCTGGGAGTCTTCTAGTGAAATAGGATTTGTGGCATATTTTCTGGGATTTTCCCCGATAGTTGTTTTTTTGCACAAAAAGTAGACACCAAGGCAATTCTGCTAAAAACAGCGTCAGTCCATGTTAGTTGCATCCAAATCACACAACTTCAGAGGAGAAACAATAGCAAAAGTGTTTGGGAAAGTAGATACATTTTGGACGTATCAAGCATCCTTATGCACATGTTGATCTGCCAAGTTTTACGATTAGGTTATAGTTCTCTATGATCTTAGAATTCGGTCACCAAGCATTCATAACGGTGAACATGGCTTTTCAAAAAGATTTAACCCTGCAGGGGTGCACAACTTTACACAGACGTACTAACCGACTCTTACTGCCAGATCATTAGCCCTCTTCCTTGGAAGGCCGACAGAGGGTGGTTAGACACAACCTTTACCTTGCTTTCTCCGAGACCATGAGTCATGCCCAAAGGATGGTTCCGCCGTAATGGGTCAAATGCCGAAGCCGGTCCCTAGAGATGTGTGTCGAGGTTGGTTTACCAGGGGCGCCATCTACCCCAAGCAACCTTGACCATGCTTACCTACCTGTATGAATACACCTCCTTCACTGCCTTTGAGAAGATCCAGAATGCATGTCGAATGGAATGCTCGAACTATGTGACTCATGGAATCTACTAGGCAAGTTAATCAGCGGAGGGGTTCCCAAGCCCCATGTGGCTATACGCTCGTCTTGGTCCAAAGGCAAGAACTCGGTTCCTAGTGGTGGCGAGCATGGGACTACAAAAACCACATCCCACCATGGCCTCCCATACAAGCCTTAGCATGTTTAACCTTTACCACTTATCTTACCTCATCAGTATACCTCGATCTCCTGTCATACTAGATTCTCTGCATTTGGTACATCATCTGGATGAACCAGCACTGACAACTATGCATGGCTAAGCAAGACACAGATAAAAGCTCTAGAAGTGCACACAAGCCAAACCTAGTTATGCTAGGAGCAGTGGATCAGGTAATATAAGCTCAAGTGAGTATTGCAACAGATAGGATACTCTATCTATCAATAAAATACCATAGTAGAATCGTATACAACATGGCAAGAATGAAATACTTTGAAAGTATTGGATTCTTTTATGTGTGGGGCTATGCTTTCCTTTGCCTATTGATACCCCGATATAGATCTTCGGGAGTCTTGTACTTGACTTGATTACAGTTGGTCAAGTATTGTTCGTCGATCTTCGATGGTGTTGATCTCGGTCTTCAATCTCAATCTCGATATCGTATTCTATCAGGAAGAAGCGAACACCGGAAAGAAATGGGGAACAACAATCAACACATGGCATCGATGCAATGCTCAAGCAAGGATGATGATATGAAAAGTTAATTAGTATTGTAATGAACCCCTAAGACATGCTTGACCATTTTAAACAGGGTCTGAGGTTGCAAAGCCTGATAAAGGAGGAACCCCGGAATCACCTGTGAGGGGTAGTTTGATCTTCTAATTAAACTTGTAATAAAAGTTTCTTAACAATGCATGACTGTGAGTCTAAAATGTAGATCTCATTTTTCTGAACATTTTGATATATTATACATATTTTTGTGACTTATAAATAATTAGTTATTGAATTTCTAATATTTATTCAATTTCTGGAAATTATTACAACAATTTCTGAAATTAACAAAACTGGGAAAACCTTTTTACACCGGCGCAGAGACTATCCACTGCAGCTGATAGAGGGGCCCTAGGGCCACCTTAGCGTCCACGCGGCAAGGTGCGACCACTTGCCGGTTTGACCGGGTCAGACCCGCGCGTATGATGTCGGGGTGACGTTGGCGTGACGTCACACCAGCGGTGGCACACAGGTCGGCAGCGAGGCGGTGCTAGGGGGCAAGCGGGCTAGCACGGAGGCGTGCGTTCAAGCCAGCGGAGCAAGGCGAGCGAGAGAGAGGCGGCGCCGCCCGGATTGGGTCACCAGAGTGACGGCAAGACCAACTACTGCGGTGGCGCACGGCGGAGCAACGGTGGGAGCGCGGTATAGAGATGGAGGGAAAAGGTGGAGTGGTCCTACAGGACCGTGTTCTCACCCTGGAGCGGATGGTGGCGACGGCGAGGCAAGGCGATGACCGGAGGGCAAAGAATCGACGACGGCATCTACAGCGGCCGGTGAGACGCTGAGCTCGATTCCGACGACCACGAGGCTCCCCGGCTTGCTTCCTTTGGCGAGGATGATCAGGGTGATGAGGCGGAGCGCGTGGCGTCGTCGGCAGCCCACGGGGAGGCACGGGGAGGCGTGGAACGGCGGGGATGGGCGGCTCTGGCCGGGCTAAGGTTCAGTCGCTGGGGCAAAACGAAAGAGAGAGGCTGGGGGGAGAGTGAGAGGCCGAAGGGAAGCGGAGCATGGCTCGGCGGGGTCCGTATCCAACTCTTCTTAGCCAAATCCATATTGAACTACTTCAATATCTTATCTAGATATATACTCTCACTCAAACCTATGAGTCTCCAGGATCTATCTCTATAGATCTTAATTCCCAGTATAAATGCTGCCTCACCCAAGTCCTTCATTTGGAAACACCTTTCTAAAGAATCCTTGGTTTCTTGCAACATTGGAACGTTATTTATGACTATCAATATGTCATCTACATACAGTAGCAGAAAAACAACGGAACTTTCACTAAATTTCCTTTATACACAAGAATATTGTTCGCTTTTAATGAAGTCAAACAATTTGGCCACTTAATCAAAATGAATGTTCCAACTCTGACTTGTCTGCTTCAGTCCATAGATGGTTTTTTGAAGCTTGCAAACTTTGTTAGGACTAGCTGGATTGACAAAACCCTCGGGCTGTATCATATACACGTCCTCGGTTAAATTTTCTATAAGGAAAGTCATTTTGACATCCATCGACCAATCAAAATATGCAGCTAGTGCTAACATGATCCTCACCGACTTAAGCATCACTAATGGCAAGAAAGTCTTGTCATAGTCAACTCCTTGAACTTGTCGGAACCCTTTCGCGACAAGCTATGCTTTATAGACAGAAATATTTCCACCTTGGTCAATTTTCCTCTTAAAAACCTAGTTTATCTTGATGGATCTTCTACCATCTGCCAGATCAACCAAGTTCTAAACTTGGTTGGCATCCATGGACTTTAACTCGGATCTCATGGCTCCAAGCCATGACTCAGAATCAGCACTTCCCATTGCATCCTAATAATTAGTCGTCGCATCGCCGTCCAACATAAGTACGTCTTCACATAGTCTTGCTGATCTTCGTGGCTCTAGAGCATTTGCCGGCTTAGGCACACCATCCAGTTCAACCTCCAAGGTTTCCTACTTGTCCTGAGTTGGTGAATCTCGAATTTCTTCGAGGTGCACCCTATTCCCACTATCTTTCCAGCTTAGAAACTCTTTCTCCAGAAAGACACTGTTTCGAGTGACAAACACTTTGCCCTCTTCTCGGTTGTAGAAATAGTAACCCAAAGGTTCCTTAGGGTAGCCTAAGAAAACTACCTTATACGACTTGGGGGTGAGTTTGTCGGATTGTAATCTCTTGACAAAATCTTCACATCCCTAAATATTAAGAAAGTCCAAGGCCGACTTCTTGCCCGTCCAGATCTCATGTGGTGTATTTTCTACAAATTTAGATGGTACTTTGTTTAATGTTATCGCTGCTATCTCTAGACAAAAACCCCAAAATGATAAAGGTAGATCCGTCTTACTCATCATTGACCTCACCATGTCTAACAAGGTTCAGTTCTGTCTTTCCGACACACCATTCCTCTAATGTGTTCATAGCAGGGTGAGCTATGGAACTATTCCACAACTGATATGGTCATCAAACTCATGGCTCATATATTCTCCTCCACAATCTGATCGTAGAAATTTAATATTTTTTCCAAGTTGGTTTCCACTTCACCCTAAAACTCTTTGAACTTTTCAAAGGTTTATGACTTGGACATCATTAGGTATACATAGCCATATCTACTGAGATCATCCGTGAACATGACAAAATACACATAACCACCTCTAGTTGTCGTTCTCATTGGACCGCATACATCACTATGTATCAGTTCCAGCAAGTCGAACAACCTCTCACACCTCTTTGCGAAAGGTGTCTTGGTCATATTTCCCAGCAAACAGGATTCGCATGTTTCAAATGGCTCCAAGCCAGACGAATCCAGGAGTCCATCACCATGGAGCTCTTGCATGCGTTTCCAACTGATGTGACCAAGGCGACAATGCCATAGATAAGTTGAACTAAGATCATTCGGCTTCAACCTTTTAGCATTCAAGTTATAGACTGATTTACATTCAAGATCAAGCACAAAAAGTCTAGATTGGACAAATGCATAGCCACGAAGCACATTATTCAAATAAAAGGAACAACCATTGTTCTTAATACTCGATTAATAACCTTGCTCCACCAAACATGAGGCAGAAATGATGTTTTGGCTTTGTACAGGAACATAATAACACTTATTTAGTTCTATTATAGATCCTTAATGTAACTGGAGTTGCATCGTCCCTATGGCTAACGTAGCAACTCTTGCTTTGTTTCTGACTCTGATGTAAATCTCCCCTCTCGCCACGCTCCTATGCCTTACCTGTCCCTGCATCAAGTTGCACACATGAACAACGGATCTGATATCATATACCCAAGTGTTGGGAAGATAAATGTCTATAACATTCGCAACAAGTGTATGGAGTCAGAATTCATACTTCCACTCCTGGCTTTATCCACATAGTATTTGTCGCAGTTCCTCTTCTAGTGACCCTCCGCCTTATAGTAAAAGCATACTGTACCCGGAGGTTTTGTCGGCTTGCCATTCACTGAGGCGATGCTGGGACTTGGATCCAGCATGTCGTCTTCCTTTCTTAGACCAATATTTCTTCTTGATCTTGGAAGCATTCTTTACGATCAACACTTGACTGTTGTCGCCTCTCTTGATGTCAGCCTCTACTGTCTTAAGAATCCCTTGAAGTTCTACCAGTGTCTTATCCATACTATTCATATGGTAGTTCAAAATGAATGTACCATAAGCACTAGGAAGAGAATTTAGGAGAATGTCGATGGCGAACTCTTCGCTCAAGGGAAAACCCAGACGATCCAAGAACTGCACATATCCAACCATCTTGATCATGTGCGGTTCCAGTGGATCTCCGTCTTTCAGCTTGCACCTAAGTAAGGATCTAGAGACATTGTACCTCTCTGTCCTAGCCTGCATCTCAAACATGCTCTTGAAGGCAACGATGATATCGTACACCTCAACATTATCGAATTTTTGCTACAGTTCTGGATCCATGTGAGCGAGCATGAGGCATCTGACTTCCATTGACTCATCCTGAGCCTAGCGAAAGGCAGTTCTTACAACATTAGGCTCATCATTGCTCGACTCGTCTGGAATCGGATTGTCCAGGACATACTACTTCTTCTCTTGATTGAGAACAATTCTAAAGCTACGATACTAGCTGGTAAAGTTTGTTCCATTCAGCTTGTGCTTCTCAAGCATTGTACGCAATGCAAAACTAGAAATTTGAATGGTGCTAGGTGTTGCCATCTGCAAACGAAAGATGCAAAACACTTAAGACAATGTATCTGTAACAGGAGAAGGCATATTAAACTCTTTAATCGTGCACACTCCCATCGAGACTGATATCCCTCTGACAATCGATAGTGATTCAGGATCCCGGTCAGTTATCCGACTAGTGAGCCTTTGCGTCACTACTAGCCGGAGAACCTTTCGAGTAGGCAACACCTTGCCAATCAAATCTCTATCTGATTCATGTTGGATTGTCTGACAACCCTCCTTACCATGAAGCCCAGAACTATTATGATAGCTCCGTCTAGCTACCAAGTGCCCTGCAGAGAGAGAGTCTGAATCTCTCACACTTTATCGAAGAGAATTGGTAGTGCCCCAACAATATGAGCCCACTAACCAAAATTCCTTGACTTGTAGTGTTGCCGCAAATGGTGGGTATTCCGACTAGACCTTCTTTGATCGAAAAAGAAGCAAATGAAACTTGCAAGTCGGAACCTTTCTATCTTGCACCAGCTAACCTTTAGCTGTAACTTTTGACAGGGTACAACTATCATATTCTTGTCCAACAAGAAAATCAACTTTAGTGGTGGATCATGGACGCCAGCCACATGAACTCCCACTTAGATCTGGACTAGTTTTGACCAACTTCTTGGCTAATACAAAGAAGATCTGGCCACTACCCTAGATCAAAACAGATCAAAAAGGAAAAATGAAAACATTGAAAAAGACCCAATCTTTCGCACTAGCACATCTCATGCATAAGAACTAGGCCAAAACCCTAGAGCAAGTGCTATGATACCACTGTTGGGAAGTAGAGCCAGGCCGAAATCAAAAACTTTTCTTCTCTGGCAAGGTCTCTAGCGAGCCACCCCAAGATCGGACCAAGGTCAAAGGCAATATCTTGTACCTCTCGACACGCAGGTGAAGAAGCTAAGGAAGCGCGTCACGGTGGTGAGGTACGTTCCCCTTGTATTGTCTGGCTCTGGCAAACTTCTCGATCTTGGGACCTCCTTGTCGCCGGCTTGCTCCTCCTCCTTCCACCTCTAACATTTACATGCGGCTTGTACCTCTGCGGCTGGGGCAACATTACTCCAGTTACGTGCGGCTCTGTATTGTTGCCCTGAAGATCCGGTTCTTGAATAGTCGTCTTCCCGACGGTCGGGACGGTGATGTGTGTCGGGTCCCTTCGGGGCCTAATATCACCCCAAGCCGGATCCGTGCGACATTGGTCGGATTTGGAGACCATTTTTCTACTTCCAAATTTCGGGGCCCTTTGTTGCTCTAGACCCTTGGTAAGTAGCTTTACGCCCAACTGAACTTGATCTGGGTTTGGGTTGTTTGCCAGGATATCTCAAGCTGTAGCAGTGTTTTCCACAGGCGTTCCATACACCAGATCTCCTTTGACGATGTCATCTCCCTCAAAGAGGGTTTTTGTGAACTTACGGATTTTTGTTAGCCCGCACGGGGCTGTTACGGGTCTTTTGATGTTGCAGGGAGTTGAAATGTCCCACAGATGCAATGCACTTCTTCTCTTCCATGAGGTTGTTAGCCTCATCCAGGAGTACTTGACGACGCGCTTCTAGGGCTTGGGCCCTTTCTTCCAATTCTGTAGGTGTAAGCTCTGCAGCAGAAGGGATTGGCGTAGTTAACGCATCATCGATAAGTTTATGGGCACCAGCGGTAACCACTTATCCATCCACTAGAGTTTCCTTTGGCTCATATGCGATTAGGTCTCCATCCAAGTCTTCTTCATATTCTTCGACAACTACTTCCTCCGCGGGAGGGTCTTTTGCCGGAGTCTTCTTCTTGTTCCTCTTCTTTGCTTTCTTGGCAGCGCCGGTAGAAAAGACAACTTTGGGTCCGTTTCTCGGAGTCATGCTCTGATCAGTACTTTCGAACATCTGGACGTCGGGATTATTTCTGAGATCCATGTCATCTTGCTGTCGTCAGATTGATGACAAGTACGCCATAAGGGGGTCCTTCGGCCGTGCGGAAGAGAGGGGTGTGAGACGTATGGTGTTCCGGGACGGTGAGCTCCCAAGTTTACCCAGGTTCGAATCCGTCGGCTTTGCACGGATCCTACTCCTGCTAGCAATCCAGTAATATGGTAGAGCCGAAATATGCGTTACAAGGGTTTGGCCTGTGCGAGTTGAGATTGTAGACTATTGTGGGGTGCCCTAAAGGCTGGTCACTAGGACGGCTTATATAGATATCTGACCTAGGGTTTATAGGAGAGACCTATTCGGATACGACTAAGAGTCGGTTACAGAGTACATCTTAAACTACAAGTAACACTACATGCCTATGTCGGTAAGTCTTCTTGGCCTTCTTGTAGCCAGACTAGAATCCGTCTCTTCTCCCTAACTTGGCAGCCCGTGAAGCAAAGCTCTAACCCGAAATGGGCCACCCTGGTCAGTGATGCATAGTGTGGATACTTGGAAAGTATATCCCCCGGAAGCCTCCAAGATATAGAGTCGGATTTCATCATCATATAGCTTGATCCATCTTCATCTTGTAGAATCTTGAAAGGTTCCTGAAAGATCAAAATAAAGGATAGGACCCGAGTCTTAAAAATAAGACAGACCTATGAGTACAATATTCGGGTTTCTAGCTTGAAATTCAAACTAAGCCGGAACTTGGTTTCTGACGTACCCTGACATCAGTCAAGGTCAAATCATGTCACTGACAGACATTCCTATCAGCATGACCATTGGTGGGTCTGCCTTTCGTGGAACCGAGGCGTCGTTTTAATGCATGTGCGGAGATCGAGGCGGCGTAATCCTCGCGAGGAGGTTACCCATCTCCTTCCACGACGCGTGACACGATTACTGTTCACTTTTGCATGAATCTTGGCACAGGCAAAGGATATAAGGGGTCAAGATCTCTTCCTTCCTCTTCACCAACGCCAGTGCTTTCTCCTTCCTCTAGACGCTTCTTGCGAAAGATCTCTTCTGCCTCCTCTAAATCCCACAGCGCCGCCCATCCTAGGTCACCGGCTACAGTGACCCAGCATACCACTGCATGATGTAGTACACTATAGTCGTTGACATAACACCAATGAAACACCGTTCACTAGTATTACATCCCTCAGAGTGGTACAACAAAAACACAGCAGGTACAAGACATGACTATAGATTACAACTTGACTCTTTACAAAAGATCCAGAGAACACTCTAGGTTAAAGCGAGAGAAAGAACTTCTTACAAAGAAGAACCAGAAATAATAACTCAGAAATATCTAGTAACTAAGACTAGTATCTAAACTATTTGGCTTGCCATTGCTGCTATTGCAATGCTCTACAGAAATAGGTTTTATGGCTAGAGAATCTACTCCTATCTAAACCGACACTTTATCTTCACTTCAACTGATGTATATGTTGACTTCATTGACTTTATTAAAGAACTTGAGTTGTCAATGATGGTTTCTTGAGCAGAAATTGATGTTGACGTCGTCTTCAATGGCTTAAAACCTAGCAAGGTTTAAGAAGGTACGGTTGAGTACGAGCGTAATCAACAAGTTCACTAAAAAGGAGTGTATGATGCACTATCTCTACACCCACGGACCATAGGTTGTAGGCAATGCAGGTTTTCGTAAACATTTCTTCAAAGGTTGCTTTTATTCTGAAAAATATGTTCGATAGCCTTCATAGGTTAACCAGAACTTCATGGAGTTCCTTTCCTGCCGAGTTCGTAGCTCCTTCCAGGAACAGGGAGTAACATGTCACAATTCTTACACTCTCCAGAGGTGCGTCACTTTTCCCACAATAGACCTTAGCTTTGTTGCACAATCGAGATGCATTCTCATCCACACTTCCTTGGTGTGGGGCCCAGTCTAAGATCCAAGCCAATCACTGCCCTCTCCGCGATCCCATATGTCTGCACGATCCTCCGGGCCGAGCTCCATCTCCGTTAATCCCCCAATTTAGGGCAAGCTATAACCCTGATGAGTTACCGAAGACTCTATGAGCTGGTGATGCCCCTGGCAAGCTCCATAAAGGTCTGACTATACCTCTGGTAGCCACTCATAGATAATCTAGACACCAAAATCATGGGGCCTAAGGGTGCCCACCCATATGCTGGATCCACACAAGGAATCCCAGTGTCACGATAAGGTCATCTTGCCTCCATATGAAAGGAAGAAGATACATCTAACTTCTCCGTCCCATTCCAAATCTCATGGTTGGCGCGTAATATACGACGCTAGAATCATTGGTGACATTGGTTGTTAAGTCCTAGATGATACTTTACTGTACAATGTTGTTTCCATTGCTAATTATTATAGATTAGCTGATCACCCTAGATCAGTAACCAATATTTCTAGTTAATTGTGAAAATAGTGTTTTCGACCTTTTTGAAATGTAGGTGATGACATAGTTGAGTTACAAGCATAGAAAATAATCAAAGGACATGAGCAAGTTGTGAACTTTCCTTTTGCGATTGCAAAATTATGCACTCACAGTCTTCAAGACAATAAAAGATCCAAATTATGTAAACAGCATCATTGGTCCGATAAAGAATAATGTTTAAAGAAGCAAGATGCAATAATGCATAAGTAATGTAATGCGATTTGATAAATGTGAAACCCCGGAATTGTCGTATCTAATCTAGGGTTTAGAGTTTGGGATGAGTTCCTTGGAATGTGTTGCACTTTTATACTAGTTTCACATTTTTGCGTCTTATTAAGGCTTGTTAGAGTGTGTGTGTAACAATAAGTAACACAACAAGTAGTATGCCATATTAAAACACTCAAATGGGTATGGTACCTGAAATATTGCTTAAACAAGATTAAGAATCAATTATAACTTTTAAAGAAGTGTTTAAGGTTTACTTTAATGTTGCTTAAAAGAATAACTCTTGAGGAAAACATTGTTTGACAAAGTAAAAAGTATTTATACTTAAAGCTAATACTTTCAGGTTTTCCTATTAACTAAGATTATTAAAAAGGAAGACATTACTACATTAAACAATCATAGTATAAGTGGATGCATTTACCTCTCTATCTTAGAAATTAATGGTTATACTTAACAAATAAATAATAGGTATTACTTCACTTACTTTGGAATTTGGTTTAAATCTTTAAGTGGTTTTCTCAAATTGGTGAAGGAATTAGTAAATAAAAGTTTGGTTATATTACAAGTGCATAGGATTCTTGTGATAAACAATATACTATTTTAATTAATTTTATAATTGGTAAGAATCTTTTAGGAAAGCTAAAATATCCTTAATTTGAGATGACAGTTTTAGTAGTTACATTTGAAAATGGTTTTACCTATTTTAACTTCACTTAAATAGTAATTGACTTGTTTTTATATTTTTACACTTCAAATAAATAATACTAAAAAGAATAGTAAAGGTTTATATATTTTTAATGAGTTAAAATAAAATAAAAGGGTTTAAATAAGATTTATTACACATTTACCTTTTATGTTACTTCAAAAGTATGAGTTGATATTTTTAGTGTGTAGAATTTATTTTTGTGATCATTTTAATATATTATAAGTATTTTTGTGATTTTTAAATAATAAGATATGATTTTTATAAGTTTTAGCACTTTATAATACTAAATATATAATAAATATTAGTTAAGTCGTACAAAAATAATTGAAACAAGTTTTAAAATATAAATTTTGTTTTTATAAGAATTTTGGTATATTATTTATATTTTTTTGATTTACCAATATTAAAATATTAATTTTCAAAGTATTATTACTTGTAATATCTTTATTAAATAATAATTATTTAAATAATTAACGCAATAATATTTGATAATAAGGTTAAAATATAGATTTTATTTTTCTAAGCATTTTGATATATTATATGCATTCTCTGAATTATAAAACAAAAGATATCTATTTAATAAGATTTATTCATTTTATAGAATTAAAAATAAATAAATAAACGTATTTATTAGGTAATGCTGATGTCAGCATGGGTCAAGGATTTTCTTACCGGGGCTATTCCTAGCCCCAGTCACTGACGAGTGGGGCTCTCGCCACGTCAGTTGCCACGCGGCGTGGATCAGTCAACGATGATGCCAGCATGACGACCACTCGCCGGAGTACGGCGGCGACGCCAAAATACTGCACCAGGGACCTTTTGAAGTTGTACATTCGAACGAGACCAATGGGACGAGGCTAACTACGCATGCACCACTAGGTTTTGGTCACCGGAATTGCTCCGGCGACAAACCTCTCCGGCGGCGCGGTCAGACTCACGTGGGCAGAGAGATTAAGGCAGCAATCGACCAAGAGAAAAGGTACTGGAGCACCAAGAACTCACCCTGGTTGCATTGGCGACGTCGATGAGGGTTAGCTCTGCCGGAGATGAGTGTCTGGACAAGGATTCCGGCGAACCCTGGCAGAAAGGAACGGAGAAATTTCGACGATTCCAAGCTCCCCTTGCTTCACTACTACCACTCTAGCAAGAAGGACGGCGAGGCGCTTCTCCTCGACCACTCCACGGTCTTCGGGATGAACTCTAGGCCACGGCGTGCTCCGGTGGTTGCGGCTAGAGTTTCGGCGGAGTGGGGAATGGAGATAGAGAGATATGGAGAGCGAGTGAGAGTGGATGAGATGAGAACGGAGAGGCGTCGGTGTGTCCTTCTTATCCATGCAGATAGCGGCGGCGCGCATTGCAGCGCACTGCTGATGACAGCGAACGACATTAAACGACGACGAGTTGCTCCAGTGAGCAGGCTGTGTGCGTGAGGATGATGATGACGTCAATTTTGTAGAAAACCCCCTAACAATTCTTTGTCTCAACCCGCGCTCCTCCTTGGGTCCCACGTGATAGTGAGAGAGATGGAGATGACCTGGGCTGGTGCTGGGCTCATGTTGGGCCATGGATGAGTAAGCGAATTGTGCTGCCTGCTGCTCACGAGCGTTGGTTAAGCGAGAAATTCTTCTGGGCCATGGGCCGAAGCGGCTGGCTACCTTTTTCTTTTCCATTTCGATTTTTCTGTTTTCTATTTTCTTTAATAAATTCCTTTATTGAATTTGAATTTCTTCAGGGTTTTAAACATGCAGAAAATTTGTAGGTCATGAACATTATTGTACAAATCAAGTGTGATCTTCTTCTCATCATTTCTTATTGCACAAGAAATGTCCATAACTATATGAAGGATTAAATAAAAAAAATATAATTGAGGGTTTTAGGGTTTGTTTCTTTTTAGTAAGATTTCAAATATGATTCTGATTTGACTTGACAATCTTGATGGTACTTGTTTGAAATGTGTATCCATGTATATAGAATCTTGTTCCCACTTATCTTCATAAAGGATTTATCTAAATACATTATAAGGAATTAATTTTTGTGGTTTTTAATGGGATGCTATAAGTTTCATAGTTCTCCATACTTGGGGATTTGCCAAATCCAATTCTACTTGGTTTGTAAAATTTAGAACTACCATAGAACACTTTTGGTTAGGAATTGATGAATCAATATCAATCATTGGTAGAGAAATACTAAGGTTTAATCAAATATAGTTACATAGGTTTTGAAAGGATTTAATAACCCATATTCACTTATAGATAGGAACAAGGATCAAGGTTTAGGAATACTACTTCTAAATCTATGAGTAGGTTTGATATCTCAACATAAAGTGAGATCTCGGAATTACTTATTAAGGTGATCCTGATAGTTCTATCATTCTAGGTTTCTCTTAGGGTTTATGATAACTAAGCAGACAAGGCTTCCATCTATAAACACTCAACTGGTACTCTACTTATCTCTTAGACTTTTCATTTGACTAAGAGATACTATCCATTGGCTGCCTAAAGATAGGAACTGGTTTAACTATCCTCTTCATTCAAAATTTTAGAACAAAGAGGTAGACTTGGTTCTGTTCATTACTTGACATAATCTTGGTTAAGGCTTCTAAAGAATCCTTACCTTAATATTGTACTAAGGATATCTTGAGATAAGGAATTCCTTTCCTAAATATACTCTATATATCTCTCTTATCTTATTCCGAAAGATCACATCTTCCAGAATAAGACAATCATCTGACTTCACCATATCCATCATCATATAATGTCATGGTCTTGTCACTTCAACATTACTCCATTCTTACTCTTAGGATATAACTCCTCTTAAATAACTACCATTGATGCACCTATCAATGTAGCTATTACTAACTCCATCTATTAACTTCCTCAACCTCATCTTGCAACTACCTCCAAGGTTTGCAAGACTACAATCCTTAGTATACATACAAAGGATATCAATCCTTTGAAACTGGTTTAGTACTACTCCTATAATACCAGTTCTCCTTATATTAACTTGGTTAATATATTATACTTCCAAATACTCCAACAACTTATGTTATTCATCATACTCTAGCTTGACTTCTCATGTTCAAGCTAGATTATTCAGCTTACTAGGACTTGCCTAACTTGGTATATTCATAACTCTTCTTCATTGTCTAGGCATCTATTCTCAAGTGACTTGAGAATCATGACCACCATCCCTTGATCAAACAGAGCTTAGGCGCATACTTTTCTGATCAAGATCTACCATCAACTAAGTAGTAGGCTGTTACTAGTCTTTCTATAAGGCTTATATTGCCAAGGAAACTTACTTGAAATTTATACCCACTTGTCTTAACACGCTTAACTCTTGGGTCTAGATACTTCTTCTAGTTAACTCATGAGTGAGTTAACTCCTCCAGCATCAGATGGTTTGATCTCCACTAAGGATCACATCCCATTGATGATGGCACACTCTATCATACCTAACTCCTTCTTATTATTAACCTACTTAAACTATTTGGAAGGTCAACACAATAGGTCAAAGGCTATGGGTCAATAAGTGCTAGGTCAAGAATTGATCACACATATTGATGATCAGTAGACACTAGGACTAGGTTAAATAGGATTTTAATTTGTTAAAATGACAACAAAGATATATGGTGAATGGTCTTGGCTTGACTTCCATTCTACTCTATTTGTAATAAGAGTTAGTGTTTAGAAACTAGCATGTTTCTCATGGTAGGAACAACCATGGTACTAGTGAAAGTATGATCCCTAGGCCTTGTTTCTACGCATTGAAACACCGTTTGCTACTAGATCTGTTACATGTTTGCTTGCTTCCATATTTATTTCATTTTGCCTTTAGTCTTTTCCACGCCTTCAAGCTATTTTCTATCACCGTTATCTTATATCTATACCACTTGTATTTCACTATCTCTTCGCCGAACTAGTGCACCTATACACCTGAAAAGTGTATTAGGTGTGTTGGGGACACAAGAGACTTCTTGTATCTTGATTGCAGGATTGCTTGAGAGGGGATACCTTTGACCACTTCCTCCCTGAGTTCGATAAACCTTGGGTGATCCACTTAAGGGAAAACTTGCTGCTGTTCTACAAACCTATGCACTTGGAGGCCCAACAACTGTCTATAAGAATAGAAGTGCGTAGACATCAATGGTGTGCTACTTCATGCAACTACAGTATGCATCATTAGGTTCGAAGCCTCGACTCATCAGCAAGAACCCAAGGATGGAGAACAAGGAGCAGAGCGTGAAGCAGGAGCTGCTGGAGCTGCTCAGACCGGAGTCTCCGGTCCGCGCACACCGGAGTCTCCGGTCCACCAAAGTCTCCGGCCTGAAGACCCCGGAGACTCCGGCCCACCCTCCGGTCTAACCCTTGCGCCAGGCCCTGGGACAATCTGAAGGCCCCTTCGGAGGCTGGTCCGGAGACTGACCGGAATCTCCGACCTAGGCCGGAGTCTTCGATCCACCACACCGAAGTCTCCGGTCCGACCGACACCAGGCATGAAAAGGCCTTTGGGCCTACGGCCCATGTACCCCTTAGTCCGTCCAGAACTTGTCTTTTATTCCTAAAGTACCCCCCCCCCCTTTAAGTGGCTGGCCTATATATAGTCCGCCACCTCCATTGTAAACCCTAGGCATGATATTGGAATTAGTGGAAACCCCTTTCTGGATCTATCTAATTATTTCCTCATGCTCCTTGACCAAGGAGCACCAATATCCCCAAACCTCGTTGGAGTTTGCATCGTGCCTCCGCGTTGTACAAGGCCTTGGCATCGGTGTCCCTTTGCCAAGACGACAAGATCTCACCAAGTCTCCCATCTTGCCGGGCCGGTTCAAGAGAGAGTCCTCCGCCCGACGCCCGTGAGCTATTGGTGTGTATCGTGGTTTTGTGTGTGTGTGTGTGTTCATTGCGTTCTTCGTGTGTGCGTTCATCGTGTTCATCCTCCCCTCCTCTCCCCGCATTCCATCCTCGATTTTAAAGGGAATTGTGAAAGATCGGGCCACCCTAGAGGTTTGCCCTCAACATATTGGTATCAAGAGCTTCGTTGCTCACGATTTCCCCCACAAATTTTCTTCTATCCACCAAAAATTCGAAAATCCCCAAAAAACAGCCCATATTTGCCTTTGGATCAATCTCTTGATTAGGAGTGTTGTTTATGGTTTTGATCTGACCAAACCTTGTCTTAGGTGTTGGTCCAGCTTTATCCTGCGTTTTCGCAGCCCAATTTGGCCAATTTTGTGCGGATTTGAGGACCCAAGGCATGGATTTCCGCTCAAGAACACGAGCAGTTCGCGATCTTACTCCAGACCAGAGTCTCCGGCCTGAACACCGGAGTCTCCGGCCTACACGAGAGTCTCCGGCCTGAAACCCCGGAGTCTCCGGCTTGACGCCTGATTTTGACAGTTTTCCTCTAATCTTGCATTGGCTGATTTCCTCTTGTTTGTTTGTGCCCGTGTGCGTGTCGTCAACTAACAAACAAGCTTCCACATCAACAAACCCCGCGCTCATCGACACCACGGCCCACGAACATCATTCTGCACCACCAACGCCAAGTTTATCATCACCAATGAAGGTATAACTTGCGTCACCTTGTTAACCCCTATCTTCATTTGTGTGTACCTATCCTATGAGAGTGGCTCATCTTGTGTTTGCTTGAGCATTGTGCATTTATCCTTGGATAGTGAGAGTGCAAGAGCAATATCAAGTGTGACTAGGTAGCATCAAGGGAGAGCAAAAAATACAAAGAAAGAAAAGATACAAAAAGCAAAAGAAAAAGAAAAATAGTCTCCCCTTGCAAAAGAGAGTCTCAAAGCTTGTAAGAAAGAGAGAAAGAGGAGCACCCAAGGTAAGTGCACAAATCCATTGCTCATTTTTCCTCTTTGCAAACGAGCCACGGTCTCTCCTTGCATTGGCACGACAACGAGCTTAGTCTTCGTTAGGATATTTTGTTTGCTCATTTTCATAGTCGTGTCATTCCCAACTTTCTCCACGTGTGTGTATACAGTCGTAGGTTCCCGTCACCCTTTTGAGTTGTTGACCTTCGCCTTTGACTTGAGTTTTGTTGGATTTTACCGACTTTTGACCATCCCTTTTCTTTTGGTTGGTTCTTTGGCATTCCACAATCCTAACCTACCACCAACAAGCTTTTGATAGTTAGTTCTTTCTTTAGTGTGAGTTTTATTTGCATTTCCACTTTGCACGCTTATAGATCTCACTTGTGGTTTCTAGGTTGGTGCAATCCCCAAGGTGAGGTACAAGGCTAACACCACCATATTCCACTTCCATATACAATACTTGTGTGTCTTGCATGATGGATAGGCACGGTGAGTTGAGCCAACCACCTCCCCGAGAAGAAGATCAAGGACTGTACATGACGCACGCAAGTCACTTCATCGTTCGACAAGAGTTCCATTGACGTCGCCAAGCCCTTGAGACACGATAAGATGAACAATTTGGCGAGATGCAAGCCAAGTTCAAGAACATCGACAACTGCTTCGACGGCCTCGAACGACAAATGCATGCAATGCATCACAACTTCCGTCACCAAAATGAAGCGCTTCAACGCTCTGTCGTCGAAACAAATGACAATATTCGATGCCTCATCGACAGTATGGCAAGACCACGTTCACGCGCATCAAGATCTTCAAGTTCTTCGCGTCGTCAGGTACCTCTTCCACAAGATCTACATCCAAGTGCTACAAGACGCAATGATGCCCCCGTGGTTGAAGATGGAAGTTCTTCGAACTATGTAACTTCCCCAACGGCACGCCGCAACGTCAAGCTATGATGGTGATTTCTCTTCAAGGCCAAGAGCAAGGCAAGAAGCACACCATCATCACGCAAGGGCATTAGTGCTCCACCAAGAGCAACCACAAGAGCAACCGCAAGTGCAACCACAAGTGCAACCGCAAGTCTATCACCATCGACCGTGACACATACTTGACACAACAAGTGATGACTCCAACTTGGAGAATCAAGCTCGTCATTGACGTGAAGCTCTCCAAAATCCTCCTCCTCGTCATCAACGTCATGAACGTCCGCATCGACACCATGGTCATCACGAGGCGCCTCCTCCACCACAACAAAACTTGGAGCGTCAAGTGATACAAGTTGAGCGACGCCCACCACGTCAAGAGGCTCGACCTTGTTCTTGGCCGTGAGGCCAATGTGCCTAACCAACATCACCAACCAAGGAACGAGCCTCCTCTTCGTCATCAAGTGCGTCATGAGGCTCCACATCCTCAACAACCTCATGGGACCCAAGTTCCTCAACACCGTCAACAACCGCGCCAAGAGTAAGAGAAAGCTCCTCAACAACAATATCAAGAACAAGCTTTTCACCAAGGTCACGAGAACCAAGTTCCCCCTCCCCAACTACAAGATCATCACCAAGGGCACCAAGCTCGTCGCAATGACTGCAATGATGAAGAAACTTTTGTCAAGCTCAAGTTCACAATGCCCAAGTTCACCGGATCCAATGACCCTGAAGAATACCTCTCGTGGGCACTCAAAGTCGACAAGATCTTCCGCATGCACAATTATAGCAACGAGAAGATGACCGCCATGGCTTCACTTGAGTTTGATGATTACTCGAACATTTGGTGGGAACAATTTCAAGTTGCTCGTGATGCAAGACAAGAGCCGCCAATCACAACTTGGCATGACATGAAGGCTCACATGAGATCCCGGTTCGTCCCCGCGCACTACACGCGTGACCTCTTCAACAACCTTCAAGCGCTTCGTCAAGGGACAAAGACCGTGGAAGAGTACTTCAAGGAAATGGAACTCAACATGATTCGCGCTAACATTGATGAGCGCATGGAGCAAACAATGGCATGTTTCCTTATTGTCTTGAATCACCCAATCAAGTGCATCGTCGAGTTCCAAACATACAACACCATGGTTGCGCTTGTGCACATAGCAACAAAGGCTGAACGTCAAGTGTAGGAGGACATCAAGTACAACAAGCCCAAGACGTACTTCACCTACAAGCAAGCTTCAATCGCTACACCAACAACTTTCAATGGAAGCTCATCAAGTACCTCCAAGCCTTCCTTCAAGCCCACACTTCCTCAAGGAAAACTTCCCCCAAGTGGCAAACAAGCAAAGAGTGATACACCTTTCAACGGTGAATGCTACAAGTGTGGAGGTAAAGGACACAAGTCGGCCAAATGTGGAAACAAGAAAGTCTTGTTCATCCATGACAATGGTGATGAAGAGTACTTGAGTGAAGATGAGTTTGATGCCCGTGTCAAGGAAGCAATGGCAATGCAATGAGTGGAAGATGATCAAGAACTCCTCATGTGTGAACATGACGCAAGTCCATTGCTTGTCGTCACAAGGATCTTGACCACTCAAGCACAAGAGCATGAAGACCAATTCTCCAATATCTTCCAAACCCAAGCCGGCATCAATGGCAAATCTATCAGGGTGATCATTGAAAGAGGGAGTTGCCACAATCTTGCTAGCACCGAGTTGTGTGAGAAGTTCAACCTCACCCTCCATCCGCACAAGCACCCCTACCACGTGCAATGGCTAAGTGACCAAGGGTCCGTGAAGATCAAGCATACCGTATCAGTCTCCTTCGCCATTGGGCCTTACAAAGATACGATGGAGTGTGATGTGGTTCCTATGACAGTTTGCCACATGCTTCTTGGTCGACCGTGGCAATTTGACAAGGCTTCTCAACATGATGGTTGCACCAATGTATACACCTTCAAATGGCTCAACAAAACATGTTTTTTTGCAACCGATGACTCCTAGCCAAATAATTGCGGACAATGCAAAGGCTTTAGCGAGGGTGCAAAGCACAACACCTACTTGTGAGAAGAGCGGTGAGAGAGAGAACCACCTCATAGTGAGTGAGACCCACAAGCCAAACTCGAGTGGAAAAACTAAGAGTGTTCTCCTTGCCACCAAAAGTGAGATGAGAGATGTTCGGAACAACCCATCCATCTTGCACTATGTCCTCCTTTGCAAGGGACTAGCGCAAGGAACTAATTAATTAACCAATGTTCCTCAATCTTTGATGAGTGTTTTGCAGGAATTCAAGGATGTGTTCCCCGAGGAGCTCCCACATGGACTACCTCCTCTTCGCGGCATCGAACATCGCATTGACCTCATCCTCGGCACACCTCTTCCAAACCGCGCCACCTACCGCACGAACCCGGAGGAGACGAAGGAGATCAAATGTCAAATCAACCAACTCGTCTCCAAAGGTTTGATCCATGTTAGCACTAGTCCAAGTGTCGTACCCGTGATTCTTGTTCCAAAGACGGATGATATGTTATGGTTATGCATGGAATGCCGTCCAATCAATGCTGTCACCGTGCGTTATCGACATCCCATACCACGTCTCGATGACATGCTTGATGAGTTGTGTGCAGCCACTATTTTTTCGAAAATTGATCTTCGTAGTGGTTACCATCAAATACGCATGGCTGAAGGTGATGAGTGGAAAACCGCCTTCAAGACCAAACTGGGTCTCTATGAATGGTTGGTTATGCCCTTTGGTTTGTCTAACACCCCATCCACCTTCATGCGCCTAATGAATCATATCTTGCATTCTCTCATTGGAAAAAGTGGTGTTGTCTATTTCGATGATATTCTTGTTTATAGCAAATCACCTAAGGACCATATAACACATGTCAAGAAGTTTTGAAAATCCTTCGACATGAAAAGCTTTATGCTAATCTTCCCAAGTGCACTTTTGCTAAAGACAAGTTAATTTTTCTTGGATTTGTCGTTTCTTTGAAGGGAATTGAAGTTGATGTTTCCAAGGTAAAGGACATACGAGATTGGCCCATCCCAACAAATGTGAGTGAACTCCGAAGTTTTCATGGGTTGGCCGGTTTCTATCGTCGCTTTGTGAAAGACTTTTCAACCATTGCTTGTCCCCTTAATGATTTGACCAAAAAGAATGTCACCTTTGTTTCGGGCAAAGCACAACAAAAAGCTTTTGACGAACTTAAAAAGAGGCTCACCAAAGCACCTTTTCTTGCTTTACTAGATTTCACAAAAACTTTTGAGATAGCGTGTGATGCTAGTGGTATTGGCATTGGAGGAGTCCTTATGCAAAACGGACGTCCTATAGCCTACCATAGCGAGAAACTTGATGGTGCTCGCCTTAACTATCGACTTATGACAAAGAGCTTTTTCCCTTAGTTCGTGTCCTTCAAGTTTGGCAACACTACCTTTGGCCCAAGGAATTTATCATACATTCCGACCACGAGTCGTTGAAATATCTCAAAGGCCAAGCTAACTTGAGAAAGAGACACGCTAAGTGGGTTGAGTTCATGGAGTCTTCTCCGTACATTGTCAAGTATAAGAAGGTCAAAGATAATGTAGTTGCAGACGCATTGTCTCGCAAACATACAAGCCTACTTACCAGACTTCAAATCAACGTGTTGGGTATTGAGGAAATAAAATCTTTGTATGCTTCCGATCCGTTCTTTGAACCAATTTTCGCAAAGTGCTCCAATGACAAAGGAGTTGATGATTTCTATTTGCATAAGGCCTTTCTATTTAAACAAAACAAGCTATGCATTCCAAAGTCGTCGCTTCAACTTTTGCTTCTCCAAGAATATTATGGTGGAGGTCTCATGGGTCACTATGGCCATGACAAGACATTGGACATGCTCTCCAATCACTACTTTTGGCCCAAGATGAAGCGTGACGTGGAGCGCTACGTTCAACGATGCACGACATGTGTTCAAGATAAGTCGCAAGCTAACCCTTATGGTCTTTACATGCCATTGCATATTCCTCATACCCCTTGGTCCGACATTAGCATGAATTTCATGTTAGGATTGCCTAGATCTACGCATGGTCATTATTCTATATTTGTTCTTGTGGATCGTTTTTCCAAAATGGCGCACTTCATACCGTGCCATAAGACCGACGATGCTTCACATGTTGCAAATTTGTTTTTCAGGGAAATCGTCCGTCTTCACGGTGTGCCAAGGACAATCGTCTCCGACCGCGACGTCAAATTCATGAGATACTTATGGAAGACCGTCATGTCCAAGCTCGGCGTCAAGCTCCTCTTTTCATCCGCATCGCATCCTCAAACCGATGGCCAAACCGAAGTTGTCAAACGAAGCCTCCGGACTCTCCTATGTGTGCTGATCAACAAGACCTTGAAGGATTGGGAGGAATGCATTCCCCACGCCGAGTTCGCCTACAACCATTCCAAGCACTCAACAACCAAGATGAGTCCATTCATGATCGTCTATGGTTTTGACCCCCTCACCGTGCTCGACATCCTACCTCTACCTCTCCATGAGCGCACGAACATGGACATCGAGAAGCGCGCACAAGCCATGAAGAAGCTTCATGAAGAAACAAGAGCTACTGTCGAACAACAAGTCCTTCGCCAAGCTTCAAGATTTAAAAAGGACAAGAAGGAGATGATCTTTGAAGAAGGTGACCTTGTGTGGATACACCTAAGCAAAGACTGCTTCCCCAAGGAACGTGACTCCAAGCTCAAGCCAAGAGGAGATGGTCCCTTCACAGTCCTCAAAAGAATCAACAACAACGCCTACATCATCGACATACCGACCTCCACGTACCTTGAAAGTAATACATTCAATGTTAAGGATCTCTCACCCTACCATGGAGATGTTCAAGATGATAACCATGAAGAGTCGAGGACGACTCTTTCCCAAGGGGGGGGAGCCGATGCAGCCCGTCCTACGGACGCTCCTACATCTACGCCAACAAGTCCCCCAAGTGGACCCATGACTCGTGCCCGAGCCAGACTCCTACAAGATAAGGTGAACTCGCTCCTCTCCTCATGCCAATTTGATACCTCCTTGGATGGTGTGATACTTCATGCAACTACACTATGCATCATCAGGTACAAAGCCTCGACTCATCACCAAGCACCCAAGGATGGAGAATAAGGAGCACAGCATGAAGCAGGAGGCGCTGGAGATGCTCAGACTGGAGTCTCCGGTCTGCACACACCGGAGTCTCCGGTCCACCAAAGTCTCCGGCCTGAATACCCCAGAGACTCCGGCCCACCCTTCGGTCTAACCCTTGCGCCGGGCCCTGGGACAATCTGAAGGCCCCTTCGGAGGCTGGTCCGGAGACTGACCGGAATCTCCGGCCTAGGCCGGAGTCTTCGGTCCACCACACCGGAGTCTCCGGTCCGACCGACACCAGGCATGAAAAGGCCTTTGGGTCTACGGCCCATGTACCCCTTAGTCCGTCCAGAACTTGTCTTTTATTCCTAAAGTACCCCTGTTTAAGTGGCTGGCCTATATATAGTCCGCCACCTCCATTGTAAACCCTAGGCATGATATTGGAATTAGTGGAAACCCCTTTCTGGATCTATCTAATTCTTGCCTCATGCTCCTTGACCAAGGAGCACCAATATCCCCAAACCTCGTTGGAGTTTGCATCGTGCCTCCTCGTTGTACAAGGCCTTGGCATCGGTGTCCCTTTGCCAAGACGACAAGATCTCACCAAGTCTCCCATCTCGCCGTGCCGGTTCGAGAGAGAGTCCTCCGCCCGACGCCGATCCTAGGGATTGTGACGGACCGGTCACCGCCGGCGTGAGCTATTGGTGTGTATCGTGGTTTTGTGTGTGTATGTGTGTTCATCGCGTTCTTCGTGCGTGCGTTCGTCGTGTTCATCCTCCCCTCCTCTCCCCGCACTCCATCCTCGATTTGAAAGGGAATCGTGAAAGATCGGGCCACCCTAGAGGTTTGCCCTCAACAGATCAAGTACTCCTTATTAAGTAGTGTGGTGTGCCTTAGTTTTATTACATTTGATCTACCCTTAGATCAAATTATATTACCCAAAGATAAGGTTTTAGCAAAGGTCATATTGAAACTTATTGCAGTCAACTTGATGATCTACTTCAGTTCCACCAAGTTAATAGAAGCTTCAATCTCTTTGACAAGTTTTATTTAAAAGCGCAGAAATTATCCGGATTTTCTACGCATGAATACAATGCACACACCTATGTTCAGCTTATTTCTAAGCTCTAATGCAGGGGTGTTACAGACTCTCCCCCTTAAAATAAACTTCGTCCGCGAAGTTCGTACTCTCTTACGATTCGGAATAAGGAGTTGACTTGTATTGATCACACCATTTCTCAAATTCCATTGTGATCACAGTTGAGAATAATTGTGGTATCCCTTATCCAAATCTGTTTCCTTGAATCATCTTCATTCCGACAATATCCACTAACATTTCCTATATGTAGTACAACTCCTTCTACTACAATCTCTTGGTTATGTCTTCGAAGTTCTACTTAGGATTGGTTTGGGACACATTTAGTCCATTCCAATCAGGCTTTCCTACTATACTACACCAATCTTTTCTAGAATACTCTCTTTACACTAAAGGAGAACTTACTAGTTGTTTCCCCTTTATAACTAGTCCACTAGGTTTAACTAGTTTATCTTCTTTGATCCTTCATCCGGACATACTCTCAGAAATACTTTATAATGAGGACATCTTATAACCTTATGAAAATAAGGCTTAATCCACCACAAATTTGTACTTCTTATCCACCTTTAGTTAGAAAGTTAGACAACAGCACTACAGTGTTTATTGTTTACTCTCCCCCTTGGGTTTTCCTAATGGTCTCTAAACTTCATGTATAATACCCAAGAGCTAAAGTATTGGTCTCTGTCTAGCTTAAATCTTACCTATATATGGTTTCACGAAAGAATCTACGGTACACCCAAATAGTTGTGGATCTCCAAAATGACTCTTCCGACACTCTGTGTCTTACTTTTAACCTTTTGGACACTTTCGCTTTGGTAAGCCCGATTTCACGAAGCTTCTCGAAAGACGATCTTTAATTTCTTACTTCCTTATGTCTAAATTAACTTAGGCCAAGTTTTATACTCTTTAAATTACACAAAGGTCAACTAATTCACTACACCGCTAGGATACCAGCTACGGATACCAACTCCGGATACCAGCTGCGGATCCTACTCTGTGAATGGATTACCCTAAGGATTTTGTACTTCTTATTGCCATTCTCTCCAAGTTGTCAGATCTTGAATACCACCTTTATTCCAAGACTTCTTCTTTGCACTTATTCATGATACTTCCATGAACTAGGTACAACTACTTCATTAGCTTTTGAACAACATTACCTCTGTTGAGTGAACTTAACTTCATCTTTTAATGTTGCTCCACACCCTTTTCAACACTACTATTCTTTCTTATTGCCAGCTCATAGTGAGTTGGGGTTGATCCATCCTTCAAACTAGTGTTGATACTCCTTATATTTGGCTTCCTTCTTCTTGCCAGTCTTCAACATGATCTTCTGAACTCGTCACTCCCTTACACGAATTCCCTTTTCTATCTAGGTCTATAACATCAAGTAATAACTTGATGATGCAACATGCATTTTCACATCAAGTCAAACTTCATGCACAGATATAGTCAATCAAGAACGTGCAATAAAAACCAAAAATCCAAATATGGTACATATAACACACATCATTCTAAGCCCGGAATATAATAGTTGAGTATAATACCTCTAGAATTCAGGCTTAGATGTGTAGTATATGACACCTCCTAGTATAGGTTTAATTTGTGATACTTAGCACTTAGGGTTTAAACTACTCTTTGTCTCCATATTTACCCAAATTGCTCAGGTGCAACAGGATAATCTTGAGCAAAGTGGTCTCACTTTGGTTTTCACTAACCTCTTAACTTTCTTTCAGGACTACTAAAGACTACGAATTTTCTATTCTATCGTAAACTGTCCTCACACGATCTCTCAAAACTACTAACAAAATTGTAGTTACTACCTTAATCCAACAATTATCGTAATATTATAATATCTATGACTTCTATCATAGACCTTCATTATTCTTTACTTACTATTATTACCAGATTATTTACTAAGTACTTGTCCTAATTACAAACTTATCATGGTTTCGGAGCTATTCTCACCATCAACTTGTTAAGATTTACCTAGTCATCATGATTAAAGAGCTATTCTCACCATGGCGACTCTTTTTCTTAACTTAGTATTAATGATTCTTAACAAAACTCTACTCCATCACCTGGAATTCTCAAGTGAATTCCACATGATTTACTTCCAATTGTACATATACATACTCTGATGGTCTACCTTGTATGGTATAGTGGTATCAACTAGTGGTAAGATTCGGCTCCTTCATAGGGATTCTAAATATAGATTCCATCACTAATACTACTCCACATGATATACTAATCCTAATTGTAATCTCCTTTGATATTTTAACTTACTAAAAATATCTTAGTGGTGTTATACCTATTTAGAGCTACACTAAAATGACAATTCTTTAGAGAATACATATAACTAATCCTTAGTAAAGATGATAAGAACATCCAACTTAAGTGTGGCAAGGTTATCCTCAAGTGAATATCCATCACAAGTCTTGATCTAGATAAGATGGCTCCTATACTCACTATCCAACCTATAGATCTTCCTAAAAGGGTTTTAATCCTAAGGTCAAAGCATATGCTCTGATACCAGCTGCGGTGACCCAGCATACCACTGCATGATGTAGTACACTATAGTCGTTGACATAACACCAATGAAACACCATTCACTAGTTTTACATCCCTCAGAGTGGTACAACAGAAACACAACAGGTCCAAGACATGACTATAGATTACAACTCGACTCTTTACAAAAGATCTAGAGAACACTCTACGTTAAAGAGACAGAAAGAACTTCTTACAAAGAAGGACCAGAAATAATAACTCAGAAATATCTAGTAACTAAGACTAGTATCTAAACTATTTGGTTTGCCATTGCTGCTATTGCAATGATCTACACAAATAGGTTTTATGGGTAGAGAATCTACTCCTATCTAAACCGACACATTATCTTCACTTCAGGTTATGTATATGTTGACTTCATTGACTTTATTGAAGAACTTGAGTTATTGATGATGGTTTCTTTAGCAGAAATTGATGTTGATGTCGTCTTCAATGGCTTAGAACCTAGCAAGGGTTAAGAAGGTACGGTTGAGTACGAGTGTACTCAGCAAGTTCACTAAAAAGGAGTGTATGATGCACTATCTCTACAGCCATAGACCATAGGTCGTAGGCAATGCAGGTTTTCATAAACATTTCTTCAAAGGTTTCTTTTATTCTAAAAACTATGTCCGACAGCCTTCACAGGTTGACAAGAATTTCATGAGGTTCCTTTCCTGCCACGTTCGTAGCTCCTTCCTGGAACAGGGTGTAACATGTCACAATTCTTACACTCTCCAGAGGTGTGTCACTTTTCCCACAAGAGACCTTAGCTTTGTAGCACAACCGAGATGCATTCTCATCCACACATCCTTTGTGTGGGGCCTAGTCTAAGATCCAAGCTAATCACTGCCCTCTCCGCGATCCCATATGTTTGCACGATCCTCCGGGCCGAGCTCCATCTCCATTCAGCCCCGAATTTAGGTCAAGCTATAACCCTAATGAGTTCCCAAAGAATCTATGAGCTGGTGTTGCCCCTGGCAAGCTCCATAAAGGTCTGACTATACCTCCGGCAGCCACTCATAGATAATCTAGACACCAAAATCGTGGGGCCTAAGGGTGCCCACCGATATGCTGGATCCACACAAGGAATCCTAGCGTCACGATAAGGTCATCTTGCCTCCATATGAAAGGAAGAAGATACAACTGACTTCTCTATCCCATTCCAAATCTCATGGTTGACGCGTAATATACGATGCTAGAATCACTGACGACATTGGTTGTTAAGTCCTAGATGATACATTACTGTACAATGGCGTTTCCATTGCCAGTTATTATAGATTAGCTGATCACCCTAGATTAGTAACCGATATTTCCAGTTAATTGTGAAAATAGTGTTTTCGACCTTTTTGAAATGTAGGTGATCACACAGTTGAGTTACAAGCATAAAAAATAATCAAAGGACATGAGCAAGTTGTGAACTTGCCTTCTGTGATTGCAAAATTGTGCACTCACGCTCTTCAAGACAATAGAAGATCCAAATTCTGTAAACAACATCATTGGTCCGGTAAGGACTAATGTTTAAAGAAGCAAGATGCAATGATGCATAAGTAATGTAATGTGATTTGATAAATGTGAAACCCCGGAATTGTCGTATCTAATCTAGGGTCTAGATTTTGGGATGAGTTCCTTAGAATGTGTTGCACTTTTATACCAGTTTCACATTTGTGCTTCTTATTAAGGCTTGTGAGAGTGTGTGTGAAACAATAAGTAAAGCAAAAAGTAGTATGCAATATTAAAACACTCAATCGGGTATGGTACCTGAAATATTGCTTAATTAAGATTAATAATCAATTAGACCTTTTAAATAAGTGTTTAAGGTTTACTTTTAATGTTGCTTAAAAGAATAAATCTTGAGGAAAACATTGTTTTACAAAGTAAAAATTATTTAAATTTAAAGCTATTACTTTAAGGTTTTCCTATTAACTAAGATTATTGAAAAGGAAGACATTACTACATTAAACAATCATAGTATAAGTGGATGCATTTACCTCTCTATCTTAGAAATTAATGGTTATACTTAACAAGTAAACAATAGGTATTACTTCACTTACTTTGGAATTTGGTTTAAATCTTTAAGTGGTTTTTTAAAACTGGTGTAGGAGTTAGTAAATAAAATTTTGTTTATATTACAAGTGCATAGGATTCTTGTGATAAACAATATACTATTTTAGTTGATTTTATAATTGGTAAGAATCTTTTAAGAAAGCTAAAATATCCTTAATTTGAGATGACAGTTTTAGTAGTTACATTTTAAAATGGTTTTACCTATTTTAACTTCACTTAAATAGTAATTGACTTGTTTTTATATTTTCAGACTTCAAATAAATAATACTAAAGAGAATAGTAAAGGTTTATGTATTTTTTTAATGAGTTAAAATAAAAGAAAAGGGTTTAAATAAGATTTATTAGACCTTTACCTTTTATTTTACTTCAAAAGTACGATTTGATATTTTGAGTGTGTAGAATTTATTTTTGTGATCATTTTGGTATATTATAAGTATTTTTGTGATTTTTAAATAATAATATATGATTTTTATAAGTTTTAGCACTTTATAATACAAAATAAATAATAAATATTAGTTAAGTGATACAAAAATATTTGAAACAAGTTTGAACATGTAAATTTTGTTTTTGTAAGAGTTTTGGTATATTGTTTATATTTTTTCTTATTTACCAATCTTAAAATAATAATTTTTAAAGTATTACTACTTATAAAATCTTTATTAAATAATAATTATTTAAATAATTAATGCAATAATATTTGATAATAAGATTAAACTATAGATTTTATTTTTCTAAGCATTTTGATATATTATATGCATTTTTCTGAATTATAAAACAAAAGATATCTATTTAATAAGATTTATTCATTTTAAAGAATGAAAAATAAATAAATAAACATATTTATTAGGTAATGCTGATGTCAGCATGGGGCAAGGCTTTTCTTACCGGGTCTATTCCTAGCCCCAGTCACTGATGAGTGGGGCTCTCGCCATGTCAGTTGCCATGCAGTGTGGATCAGTCAACGATCACGCCAGCATGACGACCGCTCGCCGGACTCTCGCCGGAGTACGGCGGCGACGCCAAAATACTGCACCAGGGACCTTTTGAAGTGGTGTGTTCGAACGAGACCAATGAGACGAGGCTAACTACGCATGCACTGCTAGGTTTTGCTCACCGGAAGTGCTCTGGCGATGAACCTCTTCGGCTGCGTGGTCAGACTCATGTCGGCAGAGAGATTAAGCCAGCAATCGACCGAGAGAAAAAGTACTTGAGCACCAGGAACTCACCCTGGTTGCAGTGGCGACGTCGATGAGGGCTGGCTCTACCGGAGATGAGTGTCTGGACAAGGATTCCGGCGAACCTTGGCAGAAAGGAACGGAGAAATTTCCACAATTCCAAGCTCCCCTTGCTTCACTACTACCACCCTACCAACAAGGACGGCGAGGCGCTTCTCCTCGACCACTCCACGATCTCTGGGATGAACTCTAGGCCACGGCATGCTCCGGTGGTTGCAGCTAGGGTTTCGGCCGAGTGGGGAATGGAGACAGAGAGAGATGGAGAGCGAGCGAGAGTGGATGAGGATGAGCACGGAGAGGCGTCGGCGTGTCCTTCTTATCTGTGCAGATAGCAGCGACGCGCATTGCAGCGCACTGCTGATGACAGCGAACGACATCAAAGAGCGGCAAGTTGCTCCAGTGAGCAGGCTGTGTGCGTGAGGATGATGACGACGTCAATTTTGTAGAAAACCCCCTAACAATTCTTTGTCTCAACCCGCGCTCCTCCTCGGGTCCCACGTGATAGTGAGAGAGATGGAGATGACCTGGGCTGGTGCTGGGCTCATGTTGGGCCATGGATGAGTAAGCGAATTGTGCTGCCTGCTGCTCGCGAGCGTTGGTTAAGCGAGAAATTCTTCTGGGCCGTGGGCCGAAGCAGCTGGCTACCTTTTTCTTTTTCCATTTCGATTTTTTGTTCTCTATTTTCTTTCATAAATTCCTTTGTTGAATTTGAATTTCTTCAGGGTTTTAAACATGCAGAAAATTTGTAGGTCATGAACATTATTGTACAAATCAAGTGTGATCTTCTTCTCATCATTTCTTATTGCACAAGAAATGTCCATAACTATATGAAGGATTAAATATAAAAAATATAATTGAGGGTTTTAGGGTTTGTTTCTTTTTAGTAAGATTTCAAATATGATTCTGATGTGACTTGACAATCTTGATGGTACTTGTTTGAAATGTGTATCCATGTATATAGAATCTTGTTCCCACTTATCTTCATAAAGGATTTATCTAAATACATTATAAGGAATTAATTTTTGTGGTTTTTAATGGGATGCTATAAGTTTCATAGTTCTCCATACTTGGGGATTTGCCAAATCCAATTCTACTTGGTTTGTAAAATTTAGAACTACCATAGAACACTTTTGGTTAGGAATTGATGAATCAATATCAATCATTGGTAGAGAAATACTAAGGTTTAATCAAATATAGTTACATAGGTTTTGAAAGGATTTAATAACCCATATTCACTTATAGATAGGAACAAGGATCAAGGTTTAGGAATACTACTTCTAAATCTATGAGTAGGTTTGATATCTCAACATAAAGTGAGATCTCGGAATTACTTATTAAGGTGATCCTGATAGTTCTATCATTCTAGGTTTCTCTTAGGGTTTATGATAACTAAGCAGACAAGGCTTCCATCTATAAACACTCAACTGGTACTCTACTTATCTCTTAGACTTTTCATTTGACTAAGAGATACTATCCATTGGCTGCCTAAAGATAGGAACTGGTTTAACTATCCTCTTCATTCAAAAGTTTAGAACAAAGAGGTAGACTTGGTTCTGTTCATTACTTGACATAATCTTGGTTAAGGCTTCTAAAGAATCCTTACCTTAATATTGTACTAAGGATATCTTGAGATAAGGAATTCCTTTCCTAAATATACTCTATATATCTCTCTTATCTTATTCCGAAAGATCACATCTTCCAGAATAAGACAATCATCTGACTTCACCATATCCATCATCATATAATGTCATGGTCTTGTCACTTCAACATTACTCCATTCTTACTCTTAGGATATAACTCCTCTTAAATAACTACCATTGATGCACCTATCAATGTAGCTATTACTAACTCCATCTATTAACTTCCTCAACTTCATCTTGCAACTACCTCCAAGGTTTGCAAGACTACAATCCTTAGTATACATACAAAGGATATCAATCCTTTGAAACTGGTTTAGTACTACTCCTATAATACCAGTTCTCCTTATATTAACTTGGTTAATATATTATACTTCCAAATACTCCAACAACTTATGTTATTCATCATACTCTAGCTTGACTTCTCATGTTCAAGCTAGATTATTCAGCTTACTAGGACTTGCCTAACTTGGTATATTCATAACTCTTCTTCATTGTCTAGGCATCTATTCTCAAGTGACTTGAGAATCATGACCACCATCCCTTGATCAAACAGAGCTTAGGCGCATACTTTTCTGATCAAGATCTACCATCAACTAAGTAGTAGGCTGTTACTAGTCTTTCTATAAGGCTTATATTGCCAAGGAAACTTACTTGAAATTTGTACCCACTTGTCTTAACACGCTTAACTCTTGGGTCTAGATACTTCTTCTAGTTAACTCATGAGTGAGTTAACTCCTCCAGCATCAGATGGTTTGATCTCCACTAAGGATCACATCCCATTGATGATGGCACACTCTATCATACCTAACTCCTTCTTATTATTAACCTACTTAAACTATTTGGAAGGTCAACACAATAGGTCAAAGGCTATGGGTCAATAAGTGCTAGGTCAAGAATTGATCACACATATTGATGATCAGTAGACACTAGGACTAGGTTAAATAGGATTTTAATTTGTTAAAATGACAACAAAGATATATGGTGAATGGTCTTGGCTTGACTTCCATTCTACTCTATTTGTAATAAGAGTTAGTGTTTAGAAACTAGCATGTTTCTCATGGTAGGAACAACCATGGTACTAGTGAAAGTATGATCCCTAGGCCTTGTTTCTACGCATTGAAACACCGTTTGCTACTAGATCTGTTACATGTTTGCTTGCTTCCATATTTATTTCATTTTGCCTTTAGTCTTTTCCACGCCTTCAAGCTATTTTCTATCACCGTTATCTTATATCTATACCACTTGTATTTCACTATCTCTTCGCCGAACTAGTGCACCTATACACCTGAAAAGTGTATTAGGTGTGTTGGGGACACAAGAGACTTCTTGTATCTTGATTGCAGGATTGCTTGAGAGGGGATACCTTTGACCACTTCCTCCCTGAGTTCGATAAACCTTGGGTGATCCACTTAAGGGAAAACTTGCTGCTGTTCTACAAACCTATGCACTTGGAGGCCCAACAACTGTCTATAAGAATAGAAGTGCGTAGACATCAATGGTGTGCTACTTCATGCAACTACAGTATGCATCATTAGGTTCGAAGCCTCGACTCATCAGCAAGAACCCAAGGATGGAGAACAAGGAGCAGAGCGTGAAGCAGGAGCTGCTGGAGCTGCTCAGACCGGAGTCTCCGGTCCGCGCACACCGGAGTCTCCGGTCCACCAAAGTCTCCGGCCTGAAGACCCCGGAGACTCCGGCCCACCCTCCGGTCTAACCCTTGCGCCAGGCCCTGGGACAATCTGAAGGCCCCTTCGGAGGCTGGTCCGGAGACTGACCGGAATCTCCGACCTAGGCCGGAGTCTTCGATCCACCACACCGAAGTCTCCGGTCCGACCGACACCAGGCATGAAAAGGCCTTTGGGCCTACGGCCCATGTACCCCTTAGTCCGTCCAGAACTTGTCTTTTATTCCTAAAGTACCCCCCCCCCCTTTAAGTGGCTGGCCTATATATAGTCCGCCACCTCCATTGTAAACCCTAGGCATGATATTGGAATTAGTGGAAACCCCTTTCTGGATCTATCTAATTATTTCCTCATGCTCCTTGACCAAGGAGCACCAATATCCCCAAACCTCGTTGGAGTTTGCATCGTGCCTCCGCGTTGTACAAGGCCTTGGCATCGGTGTCCCTTTGCCAAGACGACAAGATCTCACCAAGTCTCCCATCTTGCCGGGCCGGTTCGAGAGAGAGTCCTCCGCCCGACGCCCGTGAGCTATTGGTGTGTATCGTGGTTTTGTGTGTGTGTGTTCATTGCGTTCTTCGTGTGTGCGTTCATCGTGTTCATCCTCCCCTCCTCTCCCCGCATTCCATCCTCGATTTGAAAGGGAATTGTGAAAGATCGGGCCACCCTAGAGGTTTGCCCTCAACATATTGGTATCAAGAGTTTCGTTGCTCACGATTTCCCCCACAAAATTTTCTTCTATCCACCAAAAATTCGAAAATCCCCAAAAAACAGCCCATATTTGCCTTTGGATCAATCTCTTGATTAGGAGTGTTGTTTATGGTTTTGATCTGACCAAACCTTGTCTTAGGTGTTGGTCCAGCTATATCCTGCGTTTTCGCAGCCCAATTTGGCCAATTTTGCGCGGATTTGAGAACCCAAGGCATGGATTTCCGCTCAAGAACACGAGCAGTTCGCGATCTGACTCCAGACCAGAGTCTCCGGCCTGAACACCGGAGTCTCCGGCCTACACGAGAGTCTCCGGCCTGAAACCCCGGAGTCTCCGGCCTGACGCCTGATTTTGACAGTTTTGCCTCTAATCTTGCATTGGCTGATTTCCTCTTGTTTGTTTGTGCCCGTGTGCGTGTCGTCAACTAACAAACAAGCTTCCACATCAACAAACCCCGCGCTCATCGACACCACGGCCCACGAACATCATTCTGCACCACCAACGCCAAGTTTATCATCACCAATGAAGGTATAACTTGCGTCACCTTGTTAACCCCTATCTTCATTTGTGTGTACCTATCCTATGAGAGTGGCTCATCTTGTGTTTGCTTGAGCATTGTGCATTTATCCTTGGATAGTGAGAGTGCAAGAGCAATATCAAGTGTGACTAGGTAGCATCAAGGGAGAGCAAAAAAAACAAAGAAAGAAAAGATACAAAAAGCAAAAGAAAAAGAAAAATAGTCTCCCCTTGCAAAAGAGAGTCTCAAAGCTTGTAAGCAAGAGAGAAAGAGGAGCACCCAAGGTAAGTGCACAAATCCATTGCTCATTTTTCCTCTTTGCAAACGAGCCACGGTCTCTCGTTGCATTGGCACGACAACGAGCTTAGTCTTCGTTGGGATATTTTGTTTGCTCATTTTCATAGTCGTGTCATTCCCAACTTTCTCCACGTGTGTGTATACAGTCGTAGGTTCCCGTCACCCTTTTGAGTTGTTGACCTTCGCCTTTGACTTGAGTTTTGTTGGATTTTACCGACTTTTGACCATCCCTTTTCTTTTGGTTGGTTCTTTGGCATTCCACAATCCTAACCTACCACCAACAAGCTTTTGATAGTTAGTTCTTTCTTTAGTGTGAGTTTTATTTGCATTTCCACTTTGCACGCTTATAGATCTCACTTGTGGTTTCTAGGTTGGTGCAATCCCCAAGGTGAGGTACAAGGCTAACACCACCATATTCCACTTCCATATACAATACTTGTGTGTCTTGCATGATGGATAGGCACGGTGAGTTGAGCCAACCACCTCCCCGAGAAGAAGATCAAGGACTGTACATGACGCACACAAGTCACTTCATCGTTCGACAAGAGTTCCGTTGACGTCGCCAAGCCCTTGAGACACGACAAGATGAACAATTTGGTGAGACGCAAGCCAAGTTCAAGAACATCGACAACTGCTTCGACGGCCTCGAACGACAAATGCATGCAATGCATCACAACTTCTGTCACCAAAATGAAGCGCTTCAACGCTCTGTCGTCGAAACAAATGACAATCTTCGATGCCTCATCGACAGTATGGCAAGACCACGTTCACGCGCATCAAGATCTTCAAGTTCTTCGCGTCGTCAGGTACCTCTTCCACAAGATCTACATCCAAGTGCTACAAGACGCAATGATGCCCCCGTGGTTGAAGATGGAAGTTCTTCGAACTATGTACCTTCCCCAACGGCACGCCGCAACGTCAAGCTATGATGGTGATTTCTCTTCAAGGCCAAGAGCAAGGCAAGAAGCACACCATCATCACGCAAGGGCATTAGTGCTCCACCAAGAGCAACCACAAGAGCAACCGCAAGTGCAACCACAAGTGCAACCGCAAGTCTATCACCATCGACCGCGACACATACTTGACACAACAAGTGATGACTCCAACTTGGAGAATCAAGCTCGTCATTGACGTGAAGCTCTCCAAAATCCTCCTCCTCGTCATCAACGTCATGAACGTCCGCATCGACACCAGGGTCATCACGAGGCGCCTCCTCCACCACAACAAAACTTGGAGCGTCAAGTGATACAAGTTGAGCGACGCCCACCACGTCAAGAGGCTCGACCATGTTCTTGGCCGTGAGGCCAATGTGCCTAACCAACATCACCAACCAAGGAACGAGCCTCCTCTTCGTCATCAAGTGCGTCATGAGGCTCCACATCCTCAACAACCTTATGGGACCCAAGTTCCTCAACACCGTCAACAACCGCGCCAAGAGTAAGAGCAAGCTCCTCAACAACAATATCAAGAACAAGCTCTTCACCAAGGTCACGAGAACCAAGTTCCCCCTCCCCAACTACAAGATCATCACCAAGGGCACCAAGCTCGTCGCAATGACTGCAATGATGAAGAAACTTTTGGCAAGCTCAAGTTCACAATGCCCAAGTTCACCGGATCCAATGACCCTGAAGAATACCTCTCGTGGGCACTCAAAGTCGACAAGATCTTCCGCATGCACAATTATAGCAACGAGAAGATGACCGCCATGGCTTCACTTGAGTTTGATGATTACTCGAACCTTTGGTGGGAACAATTTCAAGTTGCTCGTGATGCAAGACAAGAGCCGCCAATCACAACTTGGCATGACATGAAGGCTCACATGAGATCCCGGTTCGTCCCCGCGCACTACACGCGTGACCTCTTCAACAACCTTCAAGCGCTTCGTCAAGGGACAAAGACCGTGGAAGAGTACTTCAAGGAAATGGAACTCAACATGATTCGCGCTAACATTGATGAGCGCATGGAGCAAACAATGGCACGTTTCCTTATTGTCTTGAATCACCCAATCAAGTGCATCATCTAGTTCCAAACATACAACACCATGGTTGCGCTTGTGCACATAGCAACAAAGGCTGAACGTCAAGTGTAGGAGGACATCAAGTACAACAAGCCCAAGACGTACTTCACCTACAAGCAAGCTTCAATCGCTACACCAACAACTTTCAATGGAAGCTCATCAAGTACCTCCAAGCCTTCCTTCAAGCCCACACTTCCTCAAGGAAAACTTCCCCCAAGTGGCAAACAAGCAAAGAGTGATACACCTTTCAACGGTGAATGCTACAAGTGTGGAGGTAAAGGACACAAGTCGGCCAAATGTGGAAACAAGAAAGTCTTGTTCATCCATGAACATTATTGTACAAATCAAGTGTGATCTTCTTCTCATCATTTCTTATTGCACAAGAAATGTCCATAACTATATGAAGGATTAAATAAAAAAAATATAATTGAGGGTTTTAGGGTTTGTTTCTTTTTAGTAAGATTTCAAATATGATTCAGATTTGACTTGACAATCTTGATGGTACTTGTTTGAAATGTGTATCCATGTATATAGAATCTTGTTCCCACTTATCTTCATAAAGGATTTATCTAAATACATTATAAGGAATTAATTTTTGTGGTTTTTAATGGGATGCTATAAGTTTCATAGTTCTCCATACTTGGGGATTTGCCAAATCCAATTCTACTTGGTTTGTAAAATTTAGAACTACCATAGAACACTTTTGGTTAGGAATTGATGAATCAATATCAATCATTGGTAGAGAAATACTAAGGTTTAATCAAATATAGTTACATAGGGTTTGAAAGGATTTAATAACCCATATTCACTTATAGATAGGAACAAGGATCAAGGTTTAGGAATACTACTTCTAAATCTATGAGTAGGTTTGATATCTCAACATAAAGTGAGATCTCGGAATTACTTATTAAGGTGATCCTGATAGTTCTATCATTCTAGGTTTCTCTTAGGGTTTATGATAACTAAGCAGACAAGGCTTCCATCTATAAACACTCAACTGGTACTCTACTTATCTCTTAGACTTTTCATTTGACTAAGAGATACTATCCATTGGCTGCCTAATGATAGGAACTGGTTTAACTATCCTCTTCATTCAAAAGTTTAGAACAAAGAGGTAGACTTGGTTCTGTTCATGACTTGACATAATCTTGGTTAAGGCTTCTAAAGAATCCTTACCTTAATACTATACTAAGGATATCTTGAGATAAGGAATTCCTTTCCTAAATATACTCTATATATCTCTCTTATCTTATTAAGAAAGATCACATCTTCCAGAATAAGACAATCATCTGACTTCACCATATCCATCATCATATAATGTCATGGTCTTGTCACTTCAACATTACTCCATTCTTACTCTTAGGATATAACTCCTCTTAAATAACTACCAGTGATGCACCTATCAATGTAGCTATTACTAACTCCATCTATTAACTTCCTCAACTTCATCTTGCAACTACCTCCAAGGTTTGCAAGACTACAATCCTTACTATACATACAAAGGATATCAATCCTTTGAAACTGGTTTAGTACTACTCCTATAATACCAGTTCTCCTTATATTAACTTGGTTAATCTATTATACTTCCAACTACTCCTACAACTTATGTTATTCATCATACTCTAGCTTGACTTCTCATGTTCAAGCTAGATTATTCAGCTTACTAGGACTTGCCTAACTTGGTATATTCATAACTCTTCTTCATTGTCTAGGCATCTATTCTCAAGTGACTTGAGAATCATGACCACCATCCCTTGATCAAACAGAGCTTAGGCGCATACTTTTCTGATCAAGATCTACCATCAACTAAGTAGTAGGCTGGTACTAGTCTTTCTATAAGGCTTATATTGCCAAGGAAACTTACTTGAAATTTATACCCACTTGTCTTAACACGCTTAACTCTTGGGTCTAGATACTTCTTCTAGTTAACTCTTGGGTCCTCCAGCATCAGATGGTTTGATCTCCACTAAGGATCACATCCCATTGATGATGGCACACTCTATCATAACTAACTCCTTCTTATTATTAACCTACTTAAAGTATTTGGAAGGTTAACACAATAGGTCAAAGGCTATGGGTCAATAATTGCTAGGTCGAGAATTGATCATACATATTGATGATCAGTAGACACTAGGAATAGGTTAAATAGGATTGTCATATGTTAAAATGACAACAAATATATATGGTGAATGGTCTTGGCTTGACTTCCATTCTACTCTTTTTGTAATAAGAGTTAGTGTTTAGAAACTACCATGATTCTCATGGTAGGAACAACTACGGTAAACAAGTGTTTCAAGTTTTAGTTATAGAGTTTCTTTACTTAAGTGATATTCTTAACTTGTTATTCAAGATTTATGGTAAATAATACCTTGATATCATCTTTAGATTATTAAATATTCATCCTTGAGTTGTGGTATTGAATACCATGTAATGATCTCTAGGAGATCAACTACTCCTTATTAAGTAGTGTGTTGTGCCTTAGTTTTATTACATTTGATCTACCCTTAGATCAAATTATATTAACCAAAGATAAGGTTTTAGCAAAGGACATATTGCAACTTATCGCAGTCAACTTGATGATCTACTTCAGTTCCACCAAGTTAAGAGAAGCTTCAATCTCTTTGACAAGTATTATTTAAAAGCACAAAAATTATCTGGATTTTCTATGCATGAATGTAATACACACACCTGTGTTCAGCTTATTTCTAAGCTCTAATGCTGGGGTTTTACACCGGTGCCCAAAAAATGGCTGAGGCCTCATCTTCTGCCACGGCTGTGACAACAGCGACGACACGTGGGGTGGAGAAGGAGAAGTTTCGTAGGGTTTGGATCCCCTACATCCTCGACGACGTCAAGCTCCATGCTGTTGAGAAGGAAGGCCTCCTCTGTGCCGACGAATGGCGGAGCGGCTTTGGACAAACCATCCCCACCCCCAACACACACGAGCAAGTGCATTTTGGCACCCACCTCAACAGAGGTTTGAGATTTCCTCCCTTAGATTTCTTTTTTGAGGTCATAGATCATTACGGAGTACAACTCCACCATCTCCCCCAAACTCTCTTTTAGAGATGAGCGCTTATGCCTCTTTGTGTGAGGGGTATCTTGGTATTAGGCCGAGTCTTATTATTTTCCTGTATTACTTCCATACCCGAAGAAATTCTATCACCGCCGGTAATCCTTACATTACCAGGACTCTTAGCTTTTCTCTTAGGAGGGAGCGAAGCTATGCTAGGATTAAGTCTAGCGAGTCGGTGAAACAATGGTCATCCATGTTCTTTTATCATAAGGACAGACCGGCTCCCGGCTAAGCAACTACTTTGCCGGTTTTCGTTGATGGCACTGCCTTGCGCCAAGAGTCCTGGGACGCGAATCCTCCGGCTCTCACTGACGATTTGCTTCTTGCTAAGAGGCGGATCGAATATATGATGAAGCACAAGGGTCTGAAAGGATCCGATTTGATCCACTGCTGGCTAGCATACCGTATCCAGCCTCTCCAACACCATGGTGATCGGCTCATGCACTCCATCACCAAGAGAAAGACAACTCTCTCCGGATCTGCTCTAGACCTTATTCAGAAACGGACTATGAGTCCCAAATAAAATGGTTGATTAGGGAGCGGATCGAGAGGAAGATCTCGGAGCTCTCCTTGGACATCCATACGGCTCACGATCCTCTGACACCAGTAAGTTTTCTAGCTATAACTCGAATTATGTGTTTCATCTCTACATTGTTGTATCTTTTTGCGATACTGAAGTATTTCTTCCTTTCAGCTTGCTGACCTCCTCGAGTCGGAGCTTGCTCCTCTTGAGGGATATCCTCTTGAGTTATCTCAGGATGATGGAGAACTAGTTCCATTGCCGGAGACCCTTACCCAAAAGCAATGGACTCCGACTGTTTCCATCGGCACAAAGGAAGTGCCTGTTGTGAAGAGGTAACTTTCTTCACAAGGTATTTGTATTTTATTTCTTATTCTTCTGAAGTGTAATGATATTTGTTCTGTCACTTCTTTAGAGCTAAACAGCTAACCAAGGTCAATGGGAAAGGCATCCCGGCAAAGCCTCTATGGCAGTCAAAGTTAAATTTGACGTCGTCTTCTACTCCACCTCAGACTCCTACCCCTCAGTCCTCCACAGCACCAGACGTTGCTCCATCTCCATCTATTGCAGAAGATCTGGCTCAACATTCTCCAATGAACCTTGGTTCGCAGACCGACGTCACCTTGGGTGACTAGGAAACTGATAAGGGTGAACCCGTAAAGGGTAATGATCCCTCGGTAGAGGTTTTCATCGATAACCTTCTCAGCAATCAGGGTATTGCCAAACTTGGCATTACTTGGAAAACTACAGAAGAAATACAAAGGCTGGCTCAGCAATTCCTGGAGAGCTGGAACATCACAGCCGAGGAAGAGGCACAAGAAGTTGAGGATGTCAAGTACTCCGAGCTTCTTGACCAAATTTGTCTTCGCGGCGAGAAGCTTAAGGCCGGTGTGGCTCCGCCACCACCAATAATCCCGCTGACCCTCACCGAGAAGGTTACCACCGAGGTGAACATGAGCCTAAGACAGCTTATTCATGAACAACATGTAAGTCAGAATTCCAACTCACTTTTTTACTTTATATCCTCTAGCCCCCAATCATGAAGTTGGATAGACAATCTGGATTTATGCTTTCATAGGATGCCAAAGAAAGAACTAGTATAGCCCCCAAGGCTCATGCTGATATTAGTTTAAATATTAGCCCGAGTCTTTAGTAGACTTCTAACTCTGGGTATTATTCTGACTTACAGAAAGTTAATGCTTATAACTAGGAATTATTAAAGAATATTTGCAATAAGCGGAGAGAGATCAGAGCTCTCCGACTTGAAAATGCACAATTAAAGGTATCAAAGGATGAGGTTGAAGATAATCATTTCAGTCCTTAACCTTGCTATTTTTGCTTTCATAGTCGAATTTCCTATTAAACTGTTATCTTTTTATTACAGCACTGGTCAAACAATCATGTGCCATGATTGAAGATGCCGAGAATTTTAAGACCCTGGAGGTGGAGAACGCCTACTTACGGTGAGAGCTGAATAATCTTAAGGTGGATCACGAGCACAATATTGCTAGCATTCTCGAATCCTCCTCCATAGCCACCAAGGAACATGATCGAAGGATCGCAGCCCATGATCAAAAAATCTCGGATATCACTGATGAGTTATTCAGAGAAAAGGACATCACCGAAGCACTCCGGGTTGAACTCTAGAGCCTTAGGGTGGAGAAGACCAAAGTTCACGATGTCATCTTCGGTATGTTTCTTGTCTTCTGACTTTTTTTCCAACTCTAAGAGTTCGGGTATATTTTCTGACCCTTGCTTTATATGCGTAGGTCCTCTAAACTTACTGGATTCTTCCTCCACCGATTCTCGCACCAGCCGGCTTTCAGAAGTCGGTGATTTGCTTCACAATGTCCGCCAATCATTGGAGGATATTGGCGAATCTCTCAAAGTCCTAGACATGAACAAAATGTCCGCCTTTGAAGTGCAAGATAAGGCGAAGGAGATGCCCCAGCTCATCTAGGACTAGAACATGTCCTATGCGCGAACCGCAGCACAGAACACCCTCACCATGGTTATGAGCCACCATGGAAGCATGGAGATCTGGCAAGTAACCAGAGGTTATTGGACTGTGGATGAAGATGGCAAGGAGCAAGATATCAAGGCCATCATGGACTCCTGCGCCGGATATGGATCACATGGCTGATCTGACCAACTATGACACTCCATTCTTCACTCGCGTGGAGAGGCCTCCTCCGCCTACCGAAGAAACAGCTGAAGTTTCTGACGACGAGTAAACCAAATTTGACTTGCACATCTCGGAAAGATATCAAGTTGAAGGGGGTGTCTCCAGTGAGTCGGCAGCTCCTACCTCTCCTCCTACATCGTAGAGCATTAGAAAAACAATGTGTTATTCTGAAACAATCGGATTGTAAATAAGTAGTGTAATACTTTTGCTAGTGTTAAGATTTGTTTCTTCTATTTAGCACTTTTTGGCTTTATTTTGTCGTGCCTGGAATGTTTACATCAGCACTTTTTGTTTTGCCTATACTTATCGCTTATCTGGCTTTCCACCTCGTCCCTTTCGTGAGTCGGCCAACTTTCAACACGAAAACTTTGTCGAGCAACGGAGTTCAATTGCTAAACCAATTTAAACTCGGAAACAAAGCTGGCTTCCTATACCAACAATTCACTACTTGGAAAATGCCCGCATCCAGCAATCAGATAAAAGAACCCAAGTATTTTTTAGAAAATTTAGATTTATACCCAAAGGTAGCATTTTTAGAAATCAGAATAACACATTGTTTTTCTAGGATTTATACCCAAAGGTAGCATAAAGTACTTTCAAGTATTCTAGGATTTTCGACTATGACATGATCATTCGGAAATAAGATGGTAATATAAAACTTCTCAGGAAACTTGAGGCAACCAATACTTTATTTCTCATTAAACATGTTCACATTTACGATTACAAAGAAAGAAATTTTAAGAATAAAATGGACGTAGCTGAGCAATATTCCATGGTATGTCTAACTCTTCCGGGTTTGTACTGCCTCCAGCTCTCTTTCTCTTCTTAATAGCAGGTCTTTCTTTGACTGGCCGCATATCATTTAGATAGTAAGAACCATTGTGCAATACTCGGCTAACTAAAAAGGGACCTTCGCATATTAGGGAAAGTTTGTGCTTTCTTTCTGCACAAGCCGGAGAACCAAATCGCCCTTATTGATAGACCGGTTTCTGACTCTCTAGCTATGACACTTGCGTAACTTCTGTTGATAGGTTGTTGATCTCATTTTAGCAACAACGCGAGCTTCTTCGATTAAATCGAGATCATTTTGTCGAGAAATTTCGGAATCCTCTTCGATGTACGCAGCAACTCGGGGAGAAGTATGAATTAAATCAGTAGGAAGAATAGCTTCTACGCCATAGACCAAGAGAAAGGTGTGTATCTGGTTGACCTATCCGGAGTTGTTCGCAAGCTCCATAATACAGATGGTAATTCGTCTGCCCAAGCCCCCGCAGCACGATGAAGTGGTGCTTCGAGTCTTGGTTTGAGGCCTTGAAGAATTAGACCATTTGCTCTTTCAACTTTTCCATTAGCTTGTGGATGTGCGACTGATGCAATGTCAAGTCAGATATTTTGTTGATCACAGAACTCGGCAAGTTCTCCCATAGAAAAATTGCTCCTGTTATCCGTGATAATGCTATGTGGATAGCCATATAGGATTATAACATCCTCGACAAATCTTCTGGTTGTTGCTCTATCACAACTTGTGACGGGTTTAGCATCGATCCATTTTCTAAATTTAACCACCATTACTAAAAGGTGGGTAAATCCACTTGGAGCCCATTTAAACGGTCCTACCATGTCAATCTCCTAGACTACGAAAGGCCATGTTATAGGTATTGTTCATAGTTGATCCGCCAGAACATGAGCTTGTTTGGCATATTTTTGGCAGCCTTTGCACATCTTGACCAGTCGTTCAGCATCTGCCTTTGCTGTAAGCCTGAAAAATCCGTGTTTCAAAGCTTTTGCAACTAAAGATTTGGTTATAGCGTGATGACCGCATTCGCCTTCGTGGATCTCTCGTATGATTTCCACTCCTTCTTCTGGAGATACTGATGGCTGTGATATACGACACTTTTTATCAATATAAATTTTGTCATTTGCTTATCATATCATGCTCTATCTAACTATTGCTATGCGTGATATTCATGATTACTTGTTTTTATTAAATTCAATATGAGCTTTGGACATTTATTAGTTTAGGTAGAATTTTATCCCTATTCCTTGTCGTTGACATGTGTGTAGGTGTTGACGATGATTATGGACAGAACAAAGGCAAAAGGAACAAAGAGAGCATAGTATGGAGGAGCTGTAGGGACCAGACATAGCCATTTAAGGTGTTGGAAAAGTGAATTTTTCTAAATTCTCAAAATAAATATCTAAGACTACAGGGTTATAGCCCTCGATGATACGAACTCACCAAGCACAAGAACACCCAAAACAGAGTTCGTATGAAGAAATGGCGGCCAAAATACTAAAGGGGACACACAATTTAACGAGCAACTATACAACCAGAGCAATATTTCCGACCGTATAGTTGCACCCGTATAGTTTCCAAAAAGGTCAGAAATGATGGGATTTCGCCTCAGAAAAGCTCCAGAACCTTCCGTAAGTCATATGATGGTATTGGGGGAACCCTAGGAGACCCCCAAGGCCTATATAAAGGAGGGATGACCCAAGGAAGCCACCATATACACAATACAATATATACAAGATCTAAATCCCATCTATCGCCTCCATGGTGGTGCCCTGCCGCCGTGCCGCCTCCATAGCCTCTAAAACTTCACCAAGATCTAGATCTCCATCAACACCATCCAAGCAAGAAGAGGAGGAGAAGGAGGACGCCACCATCACCGCGACGAAGCCACCATCACCGCGCCATCATAACCATCTCCATCACCTCTACTCCTTCATCCTTCCCCATTATGATCTCCGTGATGGGTTGTAATATGGCTTGAACCCCTTTTATTAATGTTATGATGATTTGAGTAATTGAAGTGTGGTGTGTTCTTGTTAATTAATATGTTTGTGCTTTCTCTTTACATTGTTCTATTCATGATATTATTCTAGTGATTGGAGACGTCCAATCCATTGTTGAGGAGTTTACTAGGGATTCACGGAGTGTCACAAAACTTATCATTAGTCTCTACTCATTCAATGGGCCTGAAAAGTCTGTGGGTAGAACTAATAGGCTATTTGCTAAAAGTTATTTGCGGAGGCAATAGCAGCTTTGGATGCACCTCCCATTAAAATTTAATTTCCTAAAGATCACTTATGATACAGATAGGTATAGTGTTGTGAATTGCTTGACCCAAAATGACATACGGGATATCTTGTGACTAGCACACTTTCTTAGGAGTACGGTTGTCCGTAGAACTTAATGTCTTTGCTCTGGTTTACCTTGATTTGTCTTGTTACCTTAATATACTATTCTCTTTACGGGTGACCCATGTCCACAGAGGTTGTGGACAATTGAATTGTCTAGTTGCCACTTACCAATGGTGGGAGACAACGGTATATGAGGGACCACCACAATTATAGTTATCAGCTATTCCATAAGCACTTATCATGAACACCAGTATACACAACATTATTTGAGGAATCATAGCATTAATATTTCATCTCATTGAATTCACCTCTATTCATTTTTACTTTTGTTCTAGTTTTCTTCCAGTTCTAGTAGTAGTTATTATAAAACATCTTAAATTCATTTATCCTAGAAACTTATAGAATAGGCTATTTCCAAACCACGGTTTGGGTGCGTATGTGGTTGCATTGACAACACGGCTGTGAGGGTGATGTTCGCCGAGCTCCCATCGGGACAAACTCTTAAATATTTGTCGCTGCAAGTACTGCAATAACCCAGGTTTTGTGCAGGAACTAAGTCCATCAAATTGGCGCCATTGCCGGGGAGCAAAGCGTTCGGTTATCTACTCGCACATAGTTTATTTTCGTTTATTGCTATTATCTTACTGCTTTCTTTTATATTGAAAACAATAAAAAATTACAAAACAAAAAATTTATAAAAGTTGTTGCTACTAATCATGTCTTCCGAGATAAATTTTGTTCAAGAGACAATACAAGTATTGGAGGAGATAAAGAATTCAAGTTCATCAAGCCTGGTTGCTATACATGAGCTAATAAAGAAATTGGTGGACCAATTGGAAATGCATTCATTATCATTGCGTGCTAATGATGGATCTTATTGCACGATTTGTATAATAGATGACCACCTTAATTTTCAATGTAAGTATTCTAACGATCCTACTCTAGCAAATTATAATAGAGATAAATCCTATGCTAGTTTGGAAGTACTAGAATGCGTTCTTTTCAAAGGTGCATCTGAAATGGTATTTAGATTAGGAAGTATTGATGTTGAAAGTTAAACACTTGATGGAGTTTTTAATTTAGTATACCTCATATTCCTCTTTTGCGAAAATAATTTAAGTGGAGAGGAAAAGGAGCACAAGGAGGAAGAACGGATTGATCACCCGCTCACACCTTCAACTCCTACTTTTGATTCTATCATTGCCATTAAAACACTAATCGATGAAAAGGAGGAACAAAAAGGTGCGGTTGACAAAGAGAGTCACACTACAACTTTTGTTTGTGATGCGTCTCACTCTAGTAGTGATTTTTATGATGCTAAAACTGTTGATAATTGTTCTGCGGAGGCCTTGTGCCTAGACACTCATATGGAGAGCATTAATAATAATGAACTAGAGATAGAACCTTGCTATACTAATAATGAACTAGAGATAGAACCTTGCTATACTAACATGCAGGGTCCTGAACTCCCTGCTATGAAAGAATAATACTATGAAGTGTTCCCCTACACAGGTAACCAAGGTAAAGATTTAAGAATTTTATATGAATCTCAAATCCTCTTATTGCAGCTATACACAGAGGCATGCTCACCAAGCTTGGTGCATCAACACTCGCTTGAAAGCGAGAACTTGTTCATCTACATGATGTTGATGCACCATAAGCGGGTACGACTCCGATCGAACTCTACTTCGAGATGCTCCAAGCCAGTATGTACAACCTCACGTCGACTCGATATCCCTTGGGATCTAGGTGGGTAATGTATGGAGCATCCTAGCCTGGCTTTATGGCTTTAAAGAGAGCATTTCCCGGGAGGTAACCCGGAAGTCATTAGGCGTCTTTCTTAGTTTTGTGTCTTGAGTCTAGTTTGATTCATGTTGCATTGGCACTTTTATTCTTCGCATGTCTTGCTATTAGAGTAATCTTGTTGAAGTTTTGAAAACATAGAATTTATTGCCAGTCTATTATGTGTTGCATAAACTCTGTAAAAAGAAAGAGAAAATCAGTTTCAGGTGAATCCTTCAATCATATGTATTTGTTGGTCGAAAATTAAAGTTGTTATTTTACCGTCAAAACAAGGTATTTTACTAAGTTATAGGATAAGAAATAATTCACGAAGAAATAGAAATTTTCTGATGTATACAGAAGGTTTAACGACCAACTATACGGCAGGAATAAAAATTCTGGCCGTATAGTTCCGGTCGTATAGATATTTTTGCCATCGACAAGTTTTCTTTCATATACTGACGGTTTAATGACCAACTATACAACGAGAATAAAAATTACGGCCGTATAGTTGCGGTCGTATAGATATCGATGCTTTCGTACAATTTCTTTCCCAGGTACAGAGAGTTTGACGACCAACTATACGGCGGAACATTTTTGGTCCAGCCGTATAGTTTTCGCCGTATAGATATCGACACCTGCTTAGAATTCTTATTTCAGATTACTGGAAGTCTAACGACCAACTATATGGTGGGAAATATTTTTTTTGGCCGTATTGTTCCGATCGTATAGTTGGAATGACCACAAAATCCCTATGGGAAGGTAATCCCGGTATCAAATTTCCGATATTCTCCTAAGAAACTTCCTAGACTGTAATTCTCTATAGAAGTTTATGTTTCCTTTTTATTTTCCTTTTTATCAGTGGGGTAAACGAACTATGTTCATATACAAAACCGATGCATTTTATTTTGTGTGTTATTTTTGCAGGGACTTGAACCTTATGTGACGATGTGGACGGTAGTGCCAAACGTGCAAACACTCGCATGAGCCACTTGGTTGCTTCAATTCAATGTTTTAACAATTAGTGTCTGGTAAAACCTTCCAACTCAAACCTCTTTTAAATAAGCACATAGGGGCTGCACACTCGTGTCTCATATCCTATTTCACTTGCACCTCATCACAATCTAGGAGAGGCCACTTCTAGAACTAGTTTCTTGACTTAGGCGTGGTTCTTAGGTTGATGAACCGACTCAGTTGGACTTGTATTTTTACCACTTGTGAGTTAAACTCGTGTCTTCAAAAACACAAAATATTTTGTATTCTTTCTAGTCTTGTTCCTACCAGGTTCTTAAGGAAGGCATACACCGGATCATGAAGCATTCATTGAAGCAAAGGTTTTGTGTCCATCAAAGTAGAGGTTAAAAGCACCTCAACGGTCAAGTATGTCTCCCTTGCTTTAACTTAAGCTTGGGGAGGTAACCACTTATTATACTCTCTTTTGATAACTGCATTTCTCTTTTGTTTTTATGATCTTCTCAAGTTTAGATTGGGGAGGTTATTTTGCATGCGTAGAGTCTTGTGCAAAGTTCTTTATTTTAAAAAGTTTTCATGCTATTTTATATCTTGAAGGGAATATGCCCGAGAGGCAATAATAAAGTGGTTATTATCTTATTCCATATTTATGATAAATGTTTATTTTGCATGCTATAATTGTATTGATCGAAAACATCAATACATGTGTGTTTAATAAACAAAAAGGGTTCCTAGTTATGCCTCTCTTATAGACAAGCTTGTTGATTAACAAGATGATCAAGGTTTCCTGATCATGGATATTGGATGTTGTTAATAACAAGGTCACAACATTAGTTGAATGATGTGATGAACATTCATCCGAAGTATAGCATTATGATCAAGTCATTATGTTTATATTGCTATAACATCATACTAAGTAATCTTTATCCTTAGACCATGAGATCATGTTAATTGCTAACACCTGAAGAGTATCTTGATAACATCAAACATCACACCGTAACAGGGTGACTATAAAGATGGGTTCAGTGCTACGAAGGTGTTATGTTAAGGCTCATGGATCAAGAGTGCAATTTGACAATCCCGATGACGGATAGATATACTCTGGGCCCTCTCGGTGATATCACATTAAGATAGCTTGCAAGCAAGTGATCTGATCACTAGAATGTTATATCACGGGAACGAGAAAAGAGTGCATGTTAGTAACGAGATCAAACTAGGTATGGAGATACCGATGATCGAATCTCGGACATGTAATATATCGCGAGACAAAGGGATTTAGTTACTAGTGTTAAAGGTTCTCACGATCACATAAGTCATCGTTGAATGTGTAGGAATCAGTACGGATCTCCAGGTCTCGCTGCTGATTATTGATCGGAGAGGGGTCTCGATCATGTCTGCATTATTCGCGAACCGTAGGGTGACACACTTAAGATTTACCGGACACCATTTTGGAGCACATATGTTTCAGATGAAAGAATTGCAAAGCGCAGGAATTGTTACGATAGAAACCGGAAATTGTTTCGGGTGAAATTGCAGAAAGTGGTTCTGCATGTGATATTGAAATATTGCAAGGGGTTTTATGTGAATGTTTTTTAATTAAAGTAATTAACAAAATTCTGAATAAAAATAATAAAAGAGTTTTATTAAATGAGAGAGCATTAAATTTGGAGAAATTTAATGCATTTAAAGTGGGGACTTTAAAAGGGAATGTGAAGAGGCATTTTAATGTGGAGGGGTTACCACCACATGAATGGAGGAGGTGAAGGGGCACCCCCTTGAGGCGCCGACCATGGGGAGGGGCACCCCCGTCCTCCTATAAAAGGTCACCCTCTCCTCACTTCTCACTCACACCTCCTTGTGAAGGATTTCTTCCCCCCTCTAGAATTATTTCCCCATGGTCTCGGATTAGCGAGATACATGTTCCCGGTGCATTTCGTCTAGAAGGAGTTGCTGCTTCCGCTGGATCGCTGGAGCGAGGAGGTGGAGGTTCTCCGGTGGCTTGAACATGTGTGCGAGTATGGATGTGCTGCGGAGTTGCGGCGCTCGGACTTCCTCACGATCTTGAGATCGGCAAGTGTACGACTACATCAACCACGACTTCCTACTCGTTAACAAAACTCGTTGTCTTTGAGGGTAAGTTCTCGTTGGATGTATGTCCACCCGTTGCTCTATACCTAGTAGATAGATCTTGGCGTGTAGTTCTCATCGTAGGAAATTTTTTGTTTTCTATGTTGTGGACCCAACAGTGGTATCAGAGCCTGATCTATGCGTAGGTGCTTTGCACAGGTAGTACACATATGTTTATATGTGGGCAATGATGATCATGTTATTGCATCTTCTATGTATTTTGGATATTGGTGGCATAATGGGATGAAGCGGCCCGGACCAACCTTACATGTCATCGTACATGAGACCGGTTCCACGACTGACATGCAACTTGTTTTGCATAAGTGGCTGGCGGGTGTCTGTCTCTCCTACTATAGTGAATATCTGATTTACAATGAGTTGCTAATAACTTAGTTATCCTCGTTGTGGTTCATGTTCGTAGGTGAGAACGGTTCTATCTCCGAAAGCCCTAGGTCACGTAAAACTTGCAATTGATAAATTAGAGGCGTCTAGTTTACATCTTTGTTAGGCTAGTGTATTGATATGGTATTGTTGTAAGTAGATGTATGATAGATACTCTTACAACACATTCAACGTGTAAGTTCCATAGACCTTGGCCTTACACACAAAGGAATGATACAGATCATACCACGATGCAAATGATAGAGATCAAATGCATGGACCATATCATCTCACTTTACACATTAGATGTTAGCATCTTATACTGCTAGTTTGGCGCTTTTTGTAGCATTGTAAGATGATCCCTCATTTAGATATCAAGATAAAAATGTGTTCTTCCTTAAGTATGCACCATTTTGTGGATCGTGTTTCGAGACATCACGTGATGATCGGGTGTACTCGACTCTACGCTTTCATACAAACGGGTGTAAGACAGTTTTACACATGCGAGTACTAAGGTTCTTACTTGGCGAGCCTAGCATGTACAGACATGGCCTCGGAACACGGACCGAAAGGTTAAGCATGAGTCATATAGTTGATATGATGCCCATATAGATGCTCGCCTTTGAAGCTACATCAACTCACGTGATGATCGGACTTGGTTTAGTGGATTTGGTTCATGTAATCACCAAAAAGGCACGAGGGTGTCATTTTTGAGTGGGAGTTCATTTCTAATTTGGATTAGTCGAACTAAATTTGTCATAAACTAAATCGAAGTGAATTTGCATAATTTGTTGTAGTCATTGGCGTCTGTTTACTACCTTATGCTTAGTTTTAATTGAGATAATAGAACTATAGAATTCTGGAAATTTACTTTACGAATTGGTATCATATTGTTTTGAATGTCAATTTAAAGTTTATAAGTCCTATTGCAAACTTTCAGCAAACTCTATTTACTCAATGAAGTTTAATAAGTAGTATTAAATCAAGAGTAAGAATTCCAATGTTAGTATCTAAAGTATCATGTTTGCCTCCATGATTATTGATATTCAAAAGTTGTTTTAATATCAAGATTATATAGGAGCTGAAAAATTGTTTCAGAAACCATCATGTGTGGAAGATATTGTGATATCTGAACAATGTTTTTGGTTGCATTATGATAGAGTATAATTTAGCAAAATACATGTTCTCATATTGTATGAGAATTTGTGAAGGATGGAGATGCTAGGCATCCGAATCTCCCAAAAGGTTTTGGGAACTGAAATTATACTCGTCATTCTTCCTTATAGGCTATAGTAGCTTGATCATGAAAGTTGTCATGATAAGGATGAATAGAACATATACGTAAAATGTTTACTACACTAAAAGATTGCTAAAGAATGGATTTTTGAAAGAATACCAAACATTTGATGATGGTGATCCACTTCAAAGTACAAGTCCAAAGGTATTAGTGTTTGACTATATACGCTTTATACTATGTGTCATGTGAATGACACCACTATTGATGTTGATAGATTATTTTAAAAGAAAAGGAATTGTTGAAAGAGAATCTATAAAATATTTGGCAGAAAAGAAAAGGTTGGAGATGTCCAACTTAGGTATATAGGAGATATACATGTTATGGTTGTATTCCTTTCTTGTTAAACAATGTGGTTTTGAGGTATTGGATACCGGTATTGGATACCGAATTGGTTGGTATGAAGTGTCATACAGGACAACGCAATTCATGAACTACATGGCCAAAGTAACTAGCAAGAGAATAAGTGATGATGTTCATCGAAAATAAATAAAGTGTTATTGTGTTTTTTGTTGTCGTCAAACCTAGCCTTCAAGATTTGTTTTAATAATTGTTATTTTGTTCCGGTATTATGATAACAATGGTTGTTCAAATAATTATCATATTCCATAATGGATGGATGAACTTTTACAAGTCTAGTGGGAGAAATCACATCCATAAACACTATTGCTAAAATGTCGCAAGACAAATGATTGAAAGATCACTTATGAAGTGACATCGCTGTTTAAATTGTATTGGAAAGAAAACATGAAGAAACTCCATGTTGATGGATTTTTGGAGTCTTTGATCTTGATCAATTAACGCTTGTGAAACTTTCCTCAAGATAATTAAAATTCCGTCCATAGGCCAAAGAGGAACGGATGACTAACTTATTGGATATTATGCATGTTGATGTATATAGTCCATTATGTGTAGTTACATGCGATGGATCTTTTTGCTTCATATGCTTTCTCTAGAAATTTGAGTGAATATATCTATATATTTACTTAATAAGGAAGAAGTATGAAACATTTGAAAATTGTTCAAAGACTTTCAAGATGAAGTGGAAAATCATTGTAACAAGAAAATAAAGAGTTTATGATTCGATCATAAAGGAAAATATTTGAGTTACATGTTTAGCAAAACACCTAAGATTTTAGGAATTGTTCCATGATTTGTGTTTTCCAGTAAACCATAGGAGTATGGAAAATTCGAGAGATGAAATATAACCATGTTTGACATGGTAAGATCAAAGGTGTCATTTATAAAACTGCCATTATGTTTTAAGGATTAAAGCTTTAGCGACTACCGCTTTTACGCTGAAAAGAGCACCATCGTGATCCATTGAAATGACACCATATAAGTTATGGTTTGGGATAAAACCCGAATTGTCTTTTCTTAAATTTTGGTATGTTATGCATAAGTAAAATATTTACAACCAAAGTCGGATAAGCACGTATTTGTAGGTTATCCCAAAGAATTTGTTGGGAATTTCTCCATAACACCAAGGACAAAAGAGTTTGTTACTTGGAACGTCAAGTTTCTTGAGAAGGAATTTTTTGTGAAAAGTTAAGTGGGAGGACAATAGAACTTTGATAAGGTTGTTGAACCTTAGCTATATGTGCTAAGTAGCGCAGCGCCGGAAAGTGTCCCGGTGGTAGCCACAATGCTCATGGCTCCCGTGATTACAAAGGGTGTGATCTTGGAGATTAGAGTTCCTATTGAACCGTGTGGGTCGGTAAGAATCAAATAGTGTGATTTGATAAGCAAGTCGTTATTGTCTTGACAATGATGAACTGACTACATGCAAAGAAGCGATGATGGGCCGTGACTCCATAAAATAACTGGAAGTCATAGAATCCGTGATAGTATCCATACACGAGAAATCAAGTTTCTGAACTTGGAAGACCCTCCGGAAAGGCATGAAGCTTATCGGTTGTGTTTGGATCTATAAAGAAATAGACAATGATGTTTAACATCTATGAAATAGTTGACATGTCGGAAAGAAGTTTACGACGATGTTCAAGGAGTTTACTATGACAAGATTTGATATTTCATAGCGATATATAGTCTTGACGGATTAATGTAGCAACCACTACATATAATTTGGTATATGGTAGTTGAATAAACAAAACAAGGTTCTTATAATAGAACGGTTACCTAGGACGTGTACATGACATGGCCTGAAGGGTTTTGTTAATTCAAAGGGTGCTAAAGGGGCATGCAAACTTCAATAGTTGAAGTAAGCATAACGGAGTTGGAATCTTCACCATGATGAAACTGTTAAAAGAGTTTAAATTCATCGGAGATGATGAAGATGCTTGCATTTGCAAGAAATTAAGTGGGAGCACTGAGACATATTTCTAATACCTTATGTAGAGGACATATTGTTGATTGGAAATGATGTATCTTGTATTGACACAAGTTAAGAATTTCATTAAAATAATATTTCAATGAAAGACTCAGGCAAAACCGGAATATTAGGCATCAATATCTATATGGATAAATTGAGGCGCTAATATGGTTGTGCCAGACATACATATATGAGATATTTAAAGGGTTCAATATGGAAACAAGAAGAAAGGTTCTTGCTGCATGGAAAGGATTGTATCAAGATTCAAGTGTTTCAACACTTGGTGAGTAAAATCACATGAAGATTTTGATCGATTATACCGTGATATGTATATATCCAAAAATGTCCTATGCTCTAAATGTTATGAGCACATACCAGAATGATTCATAAGATTATCATTGGACAATAGTAAATATATTCTTATGAGCTTTGGAAGAACTAAGAATATATCATGTATAAGTGACAAATACTTAAAAGTAGTTCATTGTAATGTGTTACATTGATACTAGTTTTGTCACAAGATACAAATTAAGTTTATCTCAATTTATACTATGGGTGGCACAATGTAATGGAAAGGATGTTCCATGATGGATTTCAAAGTTGAGACATTGTGACGGATACTACAACAAAAGGCTAAGTATATAACTGCTATAGTAGCAGCAAAGGAGGGAATTTGTGTTAAGTAGTTTGTTATCAAACTAGGTGTGGTTCAAAGTGGGATAATACTATGAAGATATATTGTGTGACAATAATATCAACATATTTTAACCAGAACGAACTAAAGGTCTCACCAAAGGACCAAATTTATACAATGCCATCTCATTTTAGAATGAGTGATGCGTAGAGACGCAAAGACATGAAAATACACACGGACCTGAAACTGTCAGATCTGGAGATTATGTTAACCACTAGCAATAGCATATATGCAACACCAGAAAGCCATAGGTGTTCAATACGCAAAGTTTTTTGAAACAAGATTATTCACTCCAGTGCAACTGGGAGACTGAAGGGAATATGCCCGAGAGGCAATAATAAAGTGGTTATTACCTTATTCTATGTTTATGATAAATGTTTATTTTGCATGGTATAATTGTATTGATCGGAAAAATCAATACATGTGTGTTTAATAAACAAAAAGGGTTCCTATTTATGCCTCTCTTATAGACTAGCTTGTTGATTAACAAGATGATCAAGGTTTCCTGATCATGGACATTGGATGTTGTTAATAACACGGTCACAACATTAGTTGAATGATGTGATGAACATTCATCCGAAGTATAGCATTACGATCAAGTCATTATGTTTATATTGCTATAACATCATACGAAGTAATCTTTATCCTTAGACCATGAGATCATGTTAATTGCTAACACCTGAAGAGTATCTTGATAACATCAAACGTCACACCATAACAGGGTGACTATAAAGATGGGTTCAGTGCTACGAAGGTGTTATGTTGAGGCTCATGGATCAAGAGTGGAATTTGACAATCCCGATGATGGATAGATATACTCTAGGCCCTCTCGGTGATATCACATTAAGATAGCTTGCAAGCAAGTGATGTGATCACTAGAATGTTATATCACGGGAACGAGAAAAGAGTGCATGTTGGTAACGAGATCAAACTAGGTATGGAGATACCAATGATTGAATGTCGGACATGTAATATATCACGAGATAAAGGGATTTAGTTACTAGCGTTAAAGGTTCTCACGATCATAGAAGTCATCGTTGAATGTGTAGGAATCAGTACGGATCTCCAGGTCCCGCTGCTGATTATTGATTGGAGAGGGGTCTCGATCATGTCTGTATTATTCGCGAACCATAGGTGACACACTTAAGAGTTACCGGACACCATTTCAGAGCACATATATTTCAAACAAAATAATTGCAAAGCGCAGGAATTGTTTCGATAGAAATCGGAAATTGTTTCGGGTGAAATTGCAGAAAGTGGTTCTGCATGTGATATTGAAATATTGCAAGGGGTTTGATGTGAATGTTTGTTAATTAAAGTAATTAGCAAAATTCTGAATAAAAATAATAAAATAGTTTTATTAAATGAGAGAGCATTAAATTTGGAGAAATTTGATGCATTTTAAGTAGGGACTTTAAAAGGGAATGTGAAGAGGCATTTTAATGTGGAGGGGTTACCACCACATGAATGGAGGAGGTGAAGGGGTACCCCCTTGAGCCACCGGCCATGGGGAGGGGAACCCCCTCCTCCTATAAAAGGCCACCCTCTCCTCACTTCTCACTCACACCTCCTTGTGAAGGATCTCTCTCCCCCTCTAGAATTATTTCCCCATGGTCTCGAATTAGCGAGATACATGTTCCCGGTGGCATTTTGTCTGGAAGGAGTTGCTACTTCCGCTGGATCGCTGGAGCGAGGAGGTGGAGGTTGTCCGGTGGCTTGAACGTGTCTGCGAGTACGGATGCGCTGCTGAGTTGCGGCGCTCGGACTTCCTCACGATCTTGAGATCGGCAAGTGTACGACTACATTAACCACGAGTTCCTACTCGTTAACAAAACTCGTTGTCTTCGAGGGTAAGTTCTCGTTGGATGTATGTCCACCCGTTGCTCTGTGCCTAGTAGATAGACCTTGGCGTGTAGTTCTCACCGTAGGATTTTTTTTGTTTTCTATGCTGCGGACCCAACATATCTCTCTATTTTTGAATGCCTGCTTAGGTGAGATTTTGTTCATTTTATATAAGGGATATACTTGCTCATCTTAGGCCCCATAGGAGACAAGCCATAGCTTTGATGCACTTTGTTCAACTTTTATCTAGCTTGTGAAAAATATTGTGATCCTCTAAATATCCATTGCCATGTTCTCTACATTTTGAAAACCAAAAAATATAATAAAGAAGTTCTTTGAAACTTGCTAGTTGACACTGTTCAGAATTGTCTTAAGTGAATGGTTCTAGAGTAGCACGACCCCATAGTGTTGGAAATGATGGTCTTAATAGATGCTTACTAAGTGAGTTGGTAAATAAGAAATGATGTTTCAAAGTTTCGAGATTACATATGCCAAAATTTTGTCTTGAAAATCAAAGTGAGATATTGCTTTATGCGTGTCTTGTGCCACTATCCCACAAATGGGATGCTAATAACTCCGCTGGCCTTTAAACAATCCAAAAAGAGGAAACTCTTGGAGTCTGGATATGAGTTGCCCAACATGCGTAGCAAAAATGCTATATTTGGGTATGCATTGGTATTCTCATGGGCCTACGTTAAAAGCAAAAGTCGGAATACTCCTCTGACCATTATGAGAAATCATTATACCGAAAAGGGAAACCTTGGTAATGGTCACGAGTTTCCTTCCTAGCCTACACAGTCTCGATTGAACATATACCACTAAGAAATATATTTTCTATGAGCTCAATAATCAAAAGTTTGCACTTGAGAGACTTTAATAGATGGCATGAGTGGGCAGCATTGTAAAACTCTATTTATATTTATGATTAGCAACTAACCGTGTTCAACTTTGCCTTATACAAATAAAAATAAAAAATACAATAAAGTGCGTATAGAAGGATCACAAGTTTACTTGCAAGCTAGATTTAACTTTGACATGGGGCATAGAAGTTTGTGACTAATCTCTAGTGGTTTGGAATAATATTACTAAGCTTATATTGCCTTGTATGATTATGTGCTCTCTTATTTTGAGCTTGTAGGAAAAACAAGGATATGGTGCATTGATTTCCAATGATAAGTAAGATCACATCCATTAAGTTATCGATCCCTTTTGCTCAAGGACGAGCAAGATCTAGCTTGGGGAAGTTGATGGCTGTGATATATGACACTTTTTAGCAATATAAATTTTGTCATTTGCTTATCATATCATTCTCCATCTAACTATTGCCATACCTGATATGCATAATTACTTTTTTTTATTAAATTCAATAAGAGCTTTGGACATTTAGTACTTTAGGTAGAATTTTATCCCAATTCCATGTCTTTGACATGTGTGTAGGTTTTGATGATGATTATGGACAAAACAAAGGAAAACGGAACAAAGAGAGCATAGTATGGTGGAGCTGTAGGGACCAAACTTCTCAAAATAAAGATCCAAGATCACAGGGTTGTAGCCCTCGATGATATGAACTCAACAAGCCCAAGAATACCCAAAACGGAGTTCATATGAAGAAATGGCGACCAAAATACTAAAGGGGGCAAACAATTTAACGAGCAACTATACGACCGGAGCAATATTTCCGGCCATATAGTTGTGCCCGTATAATTGCCAAAAGGTCGGAAATGATGGGATTTCGCCTCACAAAAGCTCCAAAACCTTCCCTAAGTCATGTGACGGTATTGGGGGAACCCTAGGGCACCCCCAAGGCCTATATAAAGGAGGGAGGACCCAAGGAAGCCACCATATATACAATATACTATATATAAGATCTAGATCCCATCTAACGCCTCCACGGCGGCGCCGTGCCGCCTCCATAGCCTCTACAGCTCCACCATGATCTAGATCTCAATCAACGCCAGCAAGCCATCCAAGCAAAAAGAGGGGGAGAGGGAGGACGCCGCCATCACCGCGTCGATGCCACCATCACCGCGCCATCATAACCATCTCCATCACCTCTACTCCTTCATCCTTCCCATAATGATCTCCGTTATGGGTTGTAATATGGCTTGAACCCCTTTTATTAATGTTATGATGATTTGGGTAATTGAAGTGTGGTGTGTTCTTGTTAATTAATATGTTTGTGCTTTCTCTTTACATTGTTCTATTCATGATATTATTCTAGTGATTGGAGACGTCCAATCCATTGTTGAGGAGTTTACTAGGGATTCACGGAGTGTCACACAACTTATCATTAGTCTCTACTCGTTCCATGGGCCTGACAAGTCTGTGGGTAGAACTAATAGGCTATTTGCTATAAGTGATTTGCGGAGGCAATAGCATCTTAGGATGCACCGCCAATTAAAATTTAATTTCCTAGAGATCACTCTTGATATAGATAGGTATAGTGTTGCGAATTGCTTGACCCCAAAATGACATACGAAATATCTTGTGACTAGCACACTTGCTTAGGACTACAGTTCTCCATAGAACTTAATGCATTTGCTCTGGTTTACCTTGATTGGTCTTGTTACCTTAATACACTATTCTCTTACGGATGACCCATGTCTAGAGAGGGTGTGGACAATTGAGTTATCTAGTTGCCACTTACCAATGGTGGGAGACAACGGTATATGAGGGACCGCCACAATTATAGTTAACAGCTCTTCCATAAGCACTTATCATGCACACAGGTATACACAACATTAATTGAGGAATCATAGCATTAATATTTCATCTCATTGCATTCACCTCTTTTCGGTTTTACTTTTGTTCTAGTTTTCTTCTAGTTTAGTAGTTATTACAAAGCATCTTAAATTCATTTATCCTACCAACTTATAGAATAGGATATTTCCAAACCACGGTTTGGGTGCGTACGTGGTCGCACTGACAATGCAGCTGCGAGGGTCATGTTCGGCGAGCTCTCACCATGACAAACTCTTAAATATTTGCTGCTGCAAGTACTGCAAGAACCCTGTTTTGGTGCAGGAACTCAGTCCATCAGATACACAACACTAAAATACCCCAGATACACGCCGCTTATAGATATCATCACTTAATACTGTATAGGTTTTTGCTCGTCGGACGATCTGCCGGCTGAGGACCTCGTCTTCGGGTAATTTTCTGTCTACCAAGAAATCAAGGTAGGGTTGAGTCCAGCTGGGAATTACCGCTAGAACTGCTATTAAACATGAGTCGGATTTTGTTGGATATTCCTCATCTACCCCTTTTATAGAGGGAACTTTGAGGTGGTCTAGAAAAGCGCCATCCGAGACCTTTTTCCGTGCAGAGCCTATTCGAGATAATGCATCTCCTTCCTCATTTACTGTTCGAGGGATGTGTTGAACTTCAAACCCTTCGAATGATTTAGCTAGTTCATCCACGATAGCCCTATATGCTGCCATGTGTTTGTTTGCGTTACAAATATACGACAATTGTTGAGCAACAAGATCCGAATCTCCATAACACATAAGTCGTCGGATGTCGATATCCTTAGCAATCTAGATTCCATGCAACAATGCTTCATATTTGGCAATGTTGTTTCTTGCCCTGAAGTGAATCTGCAACACATAGAAAAGCTTATCTCCTTGGGGTGATTTGTGCACCACGCCAGCCCTCGAGCCCCCGAGCGCTTTAGACCCATCAAAATGTAAGGTCTAGTATTCCGACTCTGGGAGGGTCATATTTTCCGTTGTCTCTATTCAATCGGCGATAAAATCAGCGAGGATTTGGGATTTGATTGTTGTACGAGGTTTGTACTCAATATCGAAAGCTGAAAGCTCTATGCCCCATTTTGCAACACGTCCTGTAGCATCGCTGTTGTTGATTATATCTCTCATGGGAGTGATACGTTGCTAATGTATCTATAATTTTTGATGTTCCATGCTTGGTTTTATCTACTTTCTTATGTTTTGTTCCAACTTTGGAATACTTTTCATATGATTTCTTGGACTAACCTATTAACAAGAGCCACAGTGGCAGCTGCCTGTTTTCTGTTGTTTTTGGTTCCAGGAAAGTCAGAAAATGAATATTCTCGGAATTGGACCGGACAAAAGCCAAAGTCGATATTTTACCTGAAGACTCACGGAGCCAGAAGACGAGATGGAGAGGGGCCACAGGGTGGCCACACCACCCCTAGGCGTGGGTACCCCTGGCCGCGCCAGGGCATGGTGTGGGCCCCCTGGCTGGTCACCGACCTTGCCTCTTTCGCCTATATATCTCCCCCGATGCAAAAACCCTAGAAGGTCAATCAGAAATCCACGAAAAGTTCCGCAGTGCCGCTAGATACGTCCAAAATGTATCTACTTTCCTGAACACTTTTGCTATTGTTTCTCCTCTAAACTTGTGTGATTTGGATGCAACTAACACGGACTGACGCTGTTTTCAGCAGAATTGCCCTGGTGTTTACTTTTTGTGCAGAAAATCAACTATCAGGAAAAATCCCGGAAAATATGCCAAAAATCCTATTTCACCAGAAGACTCCCGGAGCCAGAATATGAGACCGAGGGGGGCTGGGCCTAGGCCACACCACCTAGCCGCGCGGACAAGCCCAAGCCGCACCAGGGGGTGGTCTGGCCGCCCCAGACTCCCCCTCGGTCTCCCTCTTCGCCTATAAGTTGCCTTCTGACCTAAAAGCTTAGGGGGGTTTGACGTTTTTCCATAAGAAGTTCCGCTCCACCGCCACCACCAGATTCCACAAAACAGCACCAGAAACTCCGTTCTGGCACCCTGCCGGGACGGGGAATTGGAGGAGATCATCGACATCATCATCACCATCGCTTCTCCATAGACCATCCATGTTTCCCCCATCTATGAGTGAGTAATCCCCTACTGTAGGCTATGGGGATGGTAGGGATTGGATGAGATAATTCATGTAATGGCATCATATTGTTAGGGCATGGTGCCTAGTATCTTCTATTAGTGCTTTATGACTTTGTTGCAACTTGTTATGCTTAATGCTTGTCACTAGGGCCCGAGTGCCATGATTTCAGATCTGAACATGTTATTGATTCATTATGATAGTATTGTTTTTAGTCTTACCTGCAAGTTGTATACGCACGTTGTTGTCCGGAACCAAAGGCCCCGAAGTGACAGAAATCGGGATAACAGGAGGGAATGGCTTTGATGTGAGGATCACATGTGTTCACAGAGTGTTAATGCTTTGCTCCGGTGCTCTATTAAAAGGAGCACCTTAATTGCCAGTAGTTCCCTCGAGGACCCGCTGCAAACGGGCCGGTAGGACTAAAAATGTTGTGCAAGTTCTCAATTGCGAGCACGTATGACTATATATGGAACACATGCCTAGGATTATCTAGTACTTGGATGCTTTATCTTATTTCTCTGCAATTGCCCTATGTTCTGATTGCTATGTGAATTGTCTTGTCCATGCAACGCCCATCCATCCATCCCTATGCCTACCGCACTCGAATCCTACTGTTTACTGCTATTGTTACTTCTGTCTTTACTTTACTGCTGGTGCTACTTTGCTATTCCTACTACAAAACTATTTCTACTAATAAACTGTTGTGAGCAAAATTGTTTCCAGGTGCAGCTGAATTGACAACTCAGTTGTTAAGGCTTATAAATATTCTTTGGCTCCCCTTGTGTCGAATCAATAAATTGGGGTTCACTTCCCTCGAAAATACTGCGATACACCCCCTATACTTGTGGGTCATCAAGACTATTTTCTTGCGCCGTTGCCGGGGAGAATAGCTTTATTTATCTAGTTCACTTAGATTCTCTATTGTTCGCTGCTATCCATCCATCATGGGTAAGTCTCGTGATGGAAAGGTTCCTATTTTACCATCCACTACAAGAAGAGGTACGGTTCTGAACACCTCTGTTGCTCTTGATTCACCATGTGTTATGAGTAAGCTTGTTACACCACCACATACACATGTTACACACACTACTACTACTGCTGAATCTGAAACTTCGGATGCTGATGATGCTCCTTCTATTGTGCTTGATAAGAGTGGTTCATTAGGTCCTTTCCTAGATGCTACGATTGCTAGAACTATAGCTGGAAATACTGAAACTCCTAATGAAGACACTACCACACCTGTTAGTTCACCTGAGTCTAGTGAAAGTTATGATATTGAATATGGTTATGTTGAGATAACTAATAAATTTATTAAAGAATGTAAAAACACCCATGATAGGACCGCTGCTAAGAGTCTCCTTGAGAGGCGTACTATTAGACCCAAATTGTCTCCTATTGCTAAGTTTGCTGCTTCTCCCATAAACATTCAAGATAAAGATTATGATTTCTCTCTCGATCTATCTTACATAGCTATTGTTGAAAAAGATCCTTTTTGTGGGACTAAGAATGAAAGTGTGGTAGCACATATGAATGAACTTTCTACCATGAGTGGCTTGTTTTCTGATGATATTAAGATGCGTACTTACTTTGTTGCTAAGATTTTCCCCTTTTCACTGAAAGGAGAAGCTAAAACTTTCTTTAGTAATTTACCTCTTGGATCTATTGATAGCCCCGATTGCTTGATTAGTACTTTCGTGCAGAAATATTTTCCTCCAAGTGCTAGACATGCTATTTTGCAGGAACTTTTTGATTTTAAACAGGAAGAAAAAAGGAAAAGGTAGGAGGTGGTGGGGTCCGACTGGTTGGGAGCCGATTAAAAAGTGAGAGAAAAAAGAATCCGGCTAGGTGTGGAGGTAGTCCATGGCCGGTTAGAAAAAAAGGGAGGTGGAGAAAGAAAAAGAAAGGGGTCTGGCTGGGAGGAGCAGTGCACGGCCGGTTGGTTGTTGTCCGGTTGAAAAGTAAAAAAAAGAGAAAGGAGAGGGGCCGATTACTGGTAGTCAATTGGAGAAAAAGTGAGAGTAAAAAAGTTAGAAGAAAGGTGAGACAAAAATCCGGCTAGCTCAGTCCGGTTAGGAAAAAATACAGAAAAATCAAGAGCAAGTTCCAGATCCGGCTACATCAGTCCGGTTGACTCCGTTTGTCTATCCGATTCGTCCTGTACGGCCCCAGTTCCGGCTGAGTCGGGCCAACTCCGCGCGTCTTCGTCTGTTTGGCTGCCGATTTGACCGGCTAGAAGCGTCTTCGCCCGTTGGGTTGACGGTCCGGCCGGCTGGACCCGTTCCGGCTAGGCCAGGCCGGCTCGACGCGTCCTGGCGCATTTGGTTGTTTGGACGGCTAGGGACCAAATCCGGCTACGCCGCGTTTGGTTGCCTGTCTGGTTGGAGCCAGGCTATCCGGCTGGAACGCCAGTTGGACCGTTCCAGCAGCCGCAACGACTACGGAATCGCGCCTTTGACCCTACTACACCGATAGCTACAATGTGAGTGTTTTTTCGACCTCGAGCAACCCTCGAGGTCTCGCCAGATGTTGTTTTCCTTCCTACTTTCAGTTTTCCGGCACCGGCAACCCGTACCCGGGGGCTCGCCGGTTGGCCCGGCCTGCTAAACCTGTAAACCAACTGAGTAGTGTGCGACGGCGTCAGAGGCCCACTCTTCGTCTCAGCTACAGACCACAACCCGGCTGTCCGGCTAGCAAGAGAAAAAGCCCGAGGCATCCCACATGAAAAATGGCGAAGGGTGCGCCAGATCGGACATTCCGGCCTTGTGCCTAGTTGGTATTTTTCGGCTGCTCAGCCCCTAGTACCGTGTGCAATGTACTGTCAGCTCCCCCTTTGGTTCCGGCTCCAGACCGCAACCCGGCTGGCCGGCAAGGACACAGCGTAAACAGCAGAGCGCACGGGAAAGTGACTAAGTATTCAGAGAAGCACGAGCTAGTTTTTGAAAAATAAAACCGTTATCCGGTTGATAGCATGTGTACTATATGTTGATATACTGACAATCAATTCTGTTTGGTTGTTTTCGCACGATTGCACCAAGTCGGATTTCAAGGGCATTTGAAGATTCAAATCACCTGGCGTCGCCAGCTACTTCGAATATCGGGGGCTACGCCCACCGGGTGCGCTCGCGTGCCCCCGGTGTAATCAAGTTATTCGGTCCGGCTGAAGGCCTTCAGCCGGGTAACAAGTTCGCGGTGTGGAAAAGGGCAAGAAATAGAAGATTTGCAGCACCTGTCTCCGTCAGCTACACCGAATCTCGGGGGCTACACACCGCGGGTACGCTCGCGCGCCCCCGCGGTAGTTGTGTTGCTTTCTAGGCCGGAGGTGTCCAGCCGGACGCTATTCAAGAACTTCATCCACAACGACAACGGCAAGTTTTTGTGGAGCTCGCGCGAATTTCCCACTCCGGGTGAAATCAGCGCGCGCTCGGGGGCTAGTGTCGGGGGGATTATCCCCGGGACCCCAAAGAAGCACTCAAGACAGATAAAAAAGGCAAAATTACAAGGAGGAAACGGCAGAAATCGCGTCCTGGGCCGGCTCCAGCCGGCCCATGGCCGCACCAGCCGCGTCCCGCCGCAGATTTCCGGCTAGGCCGCCCCCAGCCAGCCCACTCCCGCTTGACGCCACCTCCTCCTTCCGGCTGGGCCGCCCTAGCCGGCCCGCCTCGTCCCCGCCTCGCTGGCGACCCTCAACACCGGATGGGCCGGCTCTCTCCCGCCCGGCTGGCCCAACCGGTCTCCCTCGCTGCGACCGCCCGGCTGGGCCTCCGCCTCGCCCTGGGCCAGCTAAGAGCCCCCGGCTAGCTGGGCTGCAGCTTCTCTCCCGGCTGGGCCGTGTTCGCCCCAGCTGTCCGGCTGGGCCCTGGCGTTGCCGGCTCCCCTGAGTGGAGGCAGTCCCCAGGGATCAACTAGATCGATCCTTGGTGCTGCCCGGATCCCTCCACCAGTCGGTCGCCCCAGTTGCTCCCTGCTGCTGCTACTCCGATCGAGATCAAGCCCAGCTCAATACATTGGATACTCATGTACGAGAAGACCAGGAGATGACCGACAAGACAGAGCACATACTACTTTATCAGATGATGTAGCAAATAGTGGACACTATACACTACATCATGCATGACACATGCATAGTACTAGTTAGGCAAGTGGGTCCCACCATGTCTATTGGCCACCTTTATAAGGCAAGGGAGGGCCTCTCTCATATTCACAGACACACACACTCACGTACTCCACATCCATCGATCAGCTCACACCCACTCACTAGTATTTTTGGTGATCGATCACTAGCTCACTCAGGTAGCTAGCTCTCTCATACAGAGACATATAGACAGACAGTCGGTTGGTCTCAGAGCATTTAAGGCGATAGCTAGTGAATAAAGCTCGAGGAGCACTTTTAGTTCGTATATCCCCTTAGTTAGATCCGACAGGAGTAGGAGTTTTACCTCATCACGAGGGCTCCGAACCTGGATACTTCCTGCGTCTAGCTACGCTCGCTTGTATCCAATCCCGCCTGCGGACGCCGTCGATAGCTTCCCTGCTAGTCCCACACCTCTATCTAACCTCTTCAGGTACTGTCGTTCCCAATAAAACGACAGCTGGCGTCCACCGTGGGGCAAAATATAGCTTCGGCCGGAGTTCCGTTCCACACGGGACCAATTTTCTTCATCATCAATGTCGGCACCGACGCTGTTTCGAGTCGCCCGGGGGTTCACCGCCTCCGCGCCATTGTCACCGACTCCGCTCCGTCAAGTTCCTCGGAGGTTCGCCGCGGTCGTCGCCGTCTTCGCCCCGTCAAGACGCTCGGGGGCTCACCGCCGCCGCGCCGTCGCCATCATCTCGGCGAGAGGCGCGGGGGCTCACCGCCGTCGCCTCCGCATCGTCGCCGGCTCCGCCTCTTCGAGGGTCGCGGGGCTCGGCGCCGCCTTCGTCCACGTTGCCACGTCCGCGCCCATCGATGGCCTCCGTCCTAATCACGTCTCCACTTGCTTCGCGCGCGACCACGGCACCTCCAACGACCAAGTGGAAGGCTAGCCGGCACGTCCGCGCGCCCGTGCCCGGCCATGTCCGCGCCTCCACGCCCGGAGGCAGTCATCGTCGCGAACCCCTACAGGTCCTCCCCGCGGCAGCCGCTGTCCGCGCCGGTGGCGACGCCCTTCCTCCGTGAGCTCCCTGTCGCGCCAGGTCCACGCCCATGCACGTCGGCCTCGACCGCGGCCGCCGCCCGCGGCATTTGGCTGCGCGTCCTCGCACGCCCACGCCACCGCCCGCAGCAAGCATCGCGTCGCCACCGCCCGCAGCAAACACCGCGTCGCCACCGCCCGCCCCGGCACGACCACCGGTTCGCACTCACGCCCGCGCGCGCACACCTTCAACCCCGTTCGCTTCACCGCTGTGGCAGCCGACGCTCGCGCGCTCCTCCTCGACGCCTCCGCGGCGAGCTCCGCCGCCCCTGCACGACCGTGCGTGCTGTGTCCCTCCCGCCTGCGCTAGGACGGGCCCGCACCCCCCTCTGGCGTGCTCCCTTGGCGAGCCGTAGTACCACCGCCCACCTGCTTCGCGCGCTCGTGCGTTGCCGCGGCCGGCTGCGCCTCGCCTGCTGCATCTGCGGTGCACCTCCACCGCGCCCCTGCGGGCCCCGTTTCGCCTCCCAGCATGAGCTGGCCGCGCCGCCCTGTGCCGGTCACGCGCGTGCGTTCCCAGAGAAGAAGAAAGAAGAAAAAAGGAAAAGGTAGGAGGTGGTGGGGTCCGGCTGGTTGGGAGCCGATTAAAAAAGTGAGAGAAAAAAGAATCCGGCTCGGTGTGGAGGTAGTGCATGTCCGATTAGAAAAAAAAAGGGGAGGTGGAGAAAGAAAAAGAAAGGGGTCCGGCTGGGAGGAGCAGAGCACGGCCAGTTGGTTATTGTCCGATTGAAAAGTAAAAAGAAAAAAAAGAGAAAGGAGAGGGGTCGATTACTGGTAGTCAGTTGGAGAAAAAAATGAGAGCAAAAAAGTTAGAAGAAAGGTGAGAGAATAATCCGGCTAGCTCAGTCCGGTTAAGAAAAAATACAGAAAAATCGAGAGCAAGTTCCAAATCCGGCTACATCAGTCCGGCTGACTCCGTTTGTCTATCCGATTCGTCCGGTTCAGCCCTAGTTCTGGCTGAATCGGGCCAACTTCGCGTGTCTTCGTCCGTTTGGCTGCCGATTTGACCGGCTAGAAGCGTCTTCGCCCGTTTGGTTGACGGTCCGGCCGGCTGGACCCGTTCCAGCTGGGCCAGGCCGGCTCGGCGCGTCCTGGCACGTTTGGTTGTCTGGCCGGCTAGGGACCAAATCCAGCTACGCCGCGCTTGGTAGCCTGTCCGGCTAGAGCCAGGCTATCCGTCTGGAACACCAGTTGGACCGTTCCAGCAGCCGCAACGACTACGGAATCGCGCCTTCGACCCTACTACACCGATAGCTACAACGTGAATGTTTTTTCGACCTCGAGCAACCCTCGAGGTCTCACCAGATGTTGTTTTCCTTCCTGCTTTCAGTTTTTCGGTACCGGCTACCCCTACCCGGGGGCTCGCCGGTTTGCCCGGCCTGGTAAACCTGTAAACCGACTAAGTAGTGTGCGATGGTGTCAGAGGCCCACTCTTCATCTCAACTACAGACCACAACCCGGCTGTCCGGCTAGCAAGAGCAAAAGCCCGAGGCATCCCACATGAAAAACGGCGAAGGGTGCGCCAGATCGGACATTCCGGCCTTGTGCCTAGTTGGTTTTCTGGCTGCTCAGCCCCTAGTATCATGTGCAATGTACTGTCAGCTCCCCCTTCGGTTCCGGCTCCAGACCGCAACCCGGATGGCCGGCAAGGACACAACGTAAACAGCAGAGCGCACGGGAAAGTGACTAAGTATTCAGAGAAGCACGAGCTAGTTTTTGAAAAATAAAACCGTTATCCGGTTGATAGCATGTGTACTATATGTTGATATACTGACAATCAATTCTGTTGTTTGTATTGGCACGACTGCACCGAGTCGGATTTCAAGGGCATTCGAAGATTCAAAGCACCTGGCATCGCCAGCTACTTCGAATCTCGGGGGCTACACCCACCGGGTGCGCTCGCACGCCCCCGGTGTAATGAAGTTCTTCGGTCCGGCTGAAGGCGTTCAGCCGGTTAACAAGTTCGAGGTGTCGAAAAGGGCAAGAAATAGAAGATTTGCAGCACCTGTCTCTGTCAGCTACTCCGAATCTCGGGGGCTACACCCCCGCGGTAGTTGTGTTGCTTTCTGGGCCAGAGGTGTCTAGCCGGACGCTATTCAAGAACTTCATCCACAACGACAACGGCAAGTTTTTGTGGAGCTCACGCGAATTTCCCCCTCCGGGTGAAATCAGCACGCGCTCGGGGGCTAGTGTTGGGGGGATAATCCCCGGGTACCCCAAAGAAGCGCTCAAGACAGATAAAAAAGGCAAAAGTACAAGGAGGAAATGGCAGAAATCACGTCCTGGGCCGGCTCCAGCCGGCCCACGGCCGCACCAGCCCCGTCCCGCCGCAGCTTTCCAGCCGGGCCGCCCCCAGCCGGCCCACTCCCGCTCGGTGCCACCTCCTCCTTTCGGCTGGGCCACCCCAGCCGGCCCGCCTCGTCCCCGCCTCGCTGGCGACCCTCACCCCCGGATGGGCCGGCTCTCTCCCGCCCGGATGGCCCAACCGGTCTCCCTCGCTGCGACCGCTCGGTTGGGCCTCCGCCTCGCCCTGGGCTAGCTGAGAGCCCCCGGCTAGCTGGGTTGCAGCTTCTCTCCCAGCTGGGCCGTGTTTGCCCCAGCTGGCCGGCTGGGCCCTGGCTTTCCCAATACAACGACAAAAAGGAGCACCTTAATTGCCAGTAGTTCCCTTGAGGACCCGCTGCAAACGGGCTGGCAGGACAAAAGATGGTATGCAAGTTCTCATTGCGAGCACATACGACTATATATGGAACACATGCCTAGGATTATCTAGTACTTGGATGCTTTATCTTATTTCTCTGCAATTGCCCTATGTTCTGATTGCGATGTGAATTGTCTTGTCCATACAACGCCCGTCCATCCATCCCTATGGCTACCGCACTCGAATCCTACTGTTTACTGCTATTGTTACTTCTGTCTTTACTTTACTGCTACTGCTACTTTGCTATTTCTACTACAAAACTGTTGCTACTGATAAACTGTTGTGAGCAAGATTGTTTCCTGGTGCAGCTGAATTGACAACTCAGTTGTTAAGGCTTATAAATATTCTTTGGATCCCCTTGTGTCGAATCAATAAATTGGGGTTCACTTCCCTCGAAAATACTGCGATACACCCCCTATACTTGTGGGTCATCAAGAATATTTTCTTGCGCCGTTGCCGGGCAGCATAGCTTTATTTATCAAGTTCACTTGGATTCTCTATTGTTCGCTGCTATCCATCCATCATGGGTAAATCTCGTGATGGCAAGGTTCCTATTTTACCATCCACTACAAGAAGAGGTACGGTTTTGAACACCTCTGTTGCTCTTGATTCACCATGTGTTATGAGTAAGCTTGTTACACCACCACATACACATGTTACACACACTGTTACTACTGCTGAATCTGAAACTTCTGATGCTTATGATGCTGCTTCTATTGTGCTTGATAAGAGTGGTTCATTAGGTCCTTTCCTAGATGCTACGATTGCTAGAACTATAGCTGGAAATACTGAAACTCCTAATGAAGACACTACCACACCTGTTAGTTCACCTGAGTCTAGTGAAAGTTATGATATTGAAGATGGTTATGTTGAGATGACTAATGAATTTATTAAAGAATGTAAAAACAGCCATGATAGGAGCGCTGCTAAGAGTCCCCTTGAGAGGCGTACTATTAGACCCAAATTGTCTCCTATTGCTAATTATGATTTCTCTCTCGATCTATCTTACATAACTACTGTTGAGAAAGATCCTTTTTGTGGGACTAAGAATGAAAGTGTGGTAGCACATATGAATGAACTTTCTACAATGAGTGGCTTGTTTTCTGATGATATTAAGATGCGTACTTACTTTGTTGCTAAGATTTTCCCCTTTTCACTGAAAGGAGAAGCTAAAACTTGGTTTAGTAATTTTCCTATTGGATCTATTGATAGCCCTGATTGCTTGATTAGTACTTTCATGCAGAAATATTTTCCTCCAAGTGCTAGACATGCTATTTTGCAAGAACTTTTTGATTTTAAACAGGGAGAAAAAGAGATGTTGCCCGAATCTTGGGCAAGGTTTTGTTCTTTGATTCATGCACATGCTGGAAGTCCATTACCAAAGAATGAGCTTCTTGATATATTTTATAATGGACTAACCGAAGAATCTAGGACATACCGAAGGTTGTCCTGATTGTGTTTTTAGGAATAGGACTCCTAAGGAAGCTGAGGAATTAATGCCTAAAATAAGTAAGAACTCTGAAGATTGGACTCCTCCTGAACCAGCTATACCTGAAGTAATTATACCTGAACCAACTATTCGAGTACCTATTCCAACATCAAAGAAGAGGGGATTTATTGAATTAAATGATGAAGTGATGAAGGAAGCTAAGAAATGTCTTAAGGAGAAGGGAATTAAAGCGGCATATGTCAAGAATTTACCTCATATAGAAGAATTATGTAAGCCAATTCCCTATTCATCCACTATTGAGGTACACTCTCTCCAACACTTTGATGAAGGTGATATCCCTTACTCTAAACCTCCTGATCAATGCTTAGAAGAATTTGATATCTTTATTGTTAAGCAAGATAATTTTAATAAAAGGGTGCAAAATCATCTAATGGAAAACACTAGAGATATTGTTGAGTTGAAAGATATTGTGGAAAGAATCTCTAATGATGTTAAAATAATTGTTAAACACTTTCAAATGGTTCAAACTCAAATAGATTAACTAGTTAAAGTGCAAAAAGACTTGCTAGTTAATGGTGCTAAAGAAAAACATGCTTATGAAATTAGAACTAGAAGTGGTGCTGCTACCCAGGATCCTCTTTATCCTGAGGGGCATCCCAAAAGAATTGAGCAGGATTCTCAACAAGCTGAAAATAGTGGTTCTACTCATAAGAAAAGGAAAAAGAAACATAAAACTGTTGTAGAACCCTCTGAACCTACTATAGATCCTAATAGTATATCTATCTCTGATGCTGAAACTGAAAGTGGTAATGAAGAAAATGAAGCTCCTAATGAAGAAAAAGTTGAAGAAGAACCTGAAAAGCACACTAAGAATACTAAATACACTGAAGAAGATTTTATTGCTAAGAAACATCGTAGTGAAATGGAACCTTGGGTCCAAAAACCTATGGCTTTCCCTGATCAGAAACACAAGTCAAAGGAAGATGAACACTATAATAAGTTTTGTGAGTGGATGAAACCTTTATTCCTGCAAATTCCTTTGACTAATGCTATTGAATCGCCTCCTTACTCAGAGTATATGAAGGATATTGTCTCGGATAAAAGGAAGATCCGTAATGAAGAAATTTCTACTTTGCTTGCTAATTATTCCTTTAATGGTAAGGTTCCTAAGAAACTTGGAGACCTAGGGATTCCAACTATCCCTTGCTCTATTAAGAATAGTTATGTTAGAACTGCTTTGTGTGATTTGGCAGCTGGAGTTAGTGTTATGCCTTTCTCTCTCTATAAGATGCTTCAACTAGAAAAACTAATACCAACTCATATATCTTTGCAAATGGCTCATAAATCTACCACTATTCATGTTGGTATATGTGAGGATGTACCTGTTCAAGTGGCTCATAATTTCTTGATATTAACTGATTTTGTTGTGCTTGAAATGACTGAAGATGATAATATGTCTATTATTCTTGGGAGACCTTTTCTTAATACTGCAGGGGCTGTTATTAATTGTAATCAAGGAAAGGTGACCTTTAATGTTAATGATGAGGAACATATTATCTATTTCCCCTAGAAGATTGAAAGGACTTATGGTTTGAATTAAATTGAACATATTGAGGTCATTCAAGTTGGAGAAATATATTGTTCCATACTAAGAGAAAAATTTGAAAATATTATGATTACGACCATTGCTATCAAGGTTGAGGTAACATAATCATTAGTTTAATACAAAGTTTTGTCTCATATGAAATTGTTTTGGTAGCAAGACCTGATCAACCTTGTTAACAAAAGGATTCCGTTGAACAAAATAATGTTTTCACTATGATTATCTCCGCTTACTTCTTTTCTATCCATTTTAGTTTTTGTTTTCGTTTAGTTTTCCTTTTTGTTGTTAGTTGCTTGCATGTTAGAGTGTCTTAGAACTCCTGTAGTTCTAGCCTTGTTTTGCACTGCATCATTTTCCGAGAAAATCTGTCTGTCAGAAAATCATTCTTCTATACCTGAAAAATGCCCAGAAATAAAGTGTCTCGAAAAATTCCAAAAACTTCATATTAAATTTTTACGTGAAAAAAGGGGCAGAGGAGTGCCTGGGAGGCACTAGGGGGGCCCACCAGGCAGGCTCACCACCTGGTGGCGTGGCCTGCCCTGGGTGGCGCCATGCCATGGTGTGGGCCACCCCTGGCCCTGCACTAACTCTCTCACCTGCCACTTTCTTCTCTCTGCCGAGTAAGCTCCAGTTCATTCCTCAAAATCGTGTTCTTGCTGGGCTTGCTCTCAATTTTTTCAATCTCCTTGCTCAGCCCCTCTTTGTTGCTGAAATTTGGAGCACTTGTTGTCTGGTTTGTGACTCCTCCCCTTGTCCAAGTAGATTTGTGTTTAGTGGATTATATCTTGAGTATTTTGCTGCTGTAAGTGACAGGTGATGAGATCTTGTAAGCTTGTTTGATGCTTAGACATATAGTTTTGATGCATGTTTAGGCCTCTTACAAGTCCCTATGAGTAGAATCCTTCATTTTATTCACTTTGCAATCACTTGTTTCATAGGTGTTTAAATTTCAGAATAGAAGATGAATGAGCATCAACTAAACCAACATGAACTATGGGTGCCTGAGGTCATGAAGGTCCACTGGGAGGAGGAAGTTTTTCCTTCCATTTATCTATGTTCTGAGTTCATGAGAGCTACGGGAATTCTCCAAGATTTCCACACTTTTGTTTCTAATGCATGGTTGGAGCACTTTTTGGAAGATGAACCTTGTCAATTTGTGAAGCTAACCATGTCTGTGGTGCGAGACTTTCAATTTAGTCACTCTTTGCCTAACCCCATGGTCCACTACAAAATTTACAATATTGCTGTCGACCTTTCTCTCGATGACTTTTGTGCAGCTATTAAGGTACATCAATGGGGATCATGTAGAAGGATTAATGAGCGACCTAAACCACTTATTGATTTATACGGAGAAATTTTCCAAGGGAGCGGTTTCTCGAAGGAGAGTGGAAAAATCCGTAACATTCATCTTCCCTCCATTCGCTACTTTGCCTACTTTATTGCCAAATGTGTTCTTGCTAGGAAAACTGCCAATAAGTTATCTTCATATGATCTAGCATTCATCTCTGCTGCTCTTAAATGAGATAGGTCTTACAACTTGGGTGCTTTGATAGCTTTCCGTCTTGCTGCTAACCGCGAGAAAGGTGGAATTTGTGGGGGCCTCATTGCTTCTCATTTACTAGCATTGCATGGTCTAGTGCCTCATCATCTAGACCTATAGTTTCCCATAGAAAGGCTTGATCTTAATTCCATGATACATCATAAATTTGTTTCCTCGTGGGCTAGTTTGAATGAGTTGTCTTATGAAATAACCTTTATCAAACCTGGCAGGAGAAAGAGCAAGTCCGAGCGTGTTATTCTTTTGCCTGCACCTGTTTTGTTTAACCTTGATAACAGGGAAGGATGGTCCCTCATTGAGGAGGAGCTTGACACGTACCTGGGAGAGCTCTCCCAATAGGAGTAGGATACTAGAAGGGAGGTCACGGATGATATGGTCCAGCCATCGAATGAGGTGGAGTCTTCATATCAGCAACCAGCTTATGATTGGGGAGCTTCTTCTTCCCACGGGCCCAACTATGACCATTCTTATCATGATCCTCCTGCTTGGAACCCTTAACCGTATCTAGATTGATACCCACTTAGGCCAAAAGCCTAAGCTTGGGGGGAGGTACGCCGGCATTGCACTCATCTCCTTATCATGTCGCATCGGTACTTTGTATATTCATGTTTCATTCTTTCTTTGTTTTTGCTTTCTAAAACACAAAAAGACCAAAAATATTTTTGTTGTTTCTCTTTGGTTTGCTTCTTCTTCATTTCGCCTTGGTTTGTTTTTCCCTTTTTGCTTTGTTTGAACTATTCGAAAAACCCAAAAAGATTTTTCTTTGTTTGTTTTTCCTTTTTGGTTCTTGCTTTAAAAATAATGAAAACACCAAAAATATTTTTGTTGCGGGGTTCAATAGTCCTCAGTGGATATTGGTTTCATATTATTATTCAAGCCACACAAGTGAAGAGCAATAATGAGGATTAATGACAACTTGAGGTGTGGTAAGAGGCTGGTAACAAACTCTACTTGTTTTTATTTTTTTACATATAGTCATCACTGTGGGCATGCTTAGTCTGTTCGTGTAAGATGTATGTTATCTTTGGATGCTTAGTAGTTCTTGCTTTCGTATGGTTTGCTCCATCTTGCTAATAGTTTGTAGCATGTCTTATGAATGTTTTCTTGCATTACTCTATTCATAACTTTGTATGAAACCGTGGTATCCTCCTATAAATGTTTCATTTGAATTGACTCGGCACATGCTCACGCATGCACATGACTGAAATAATCAGTTAAGCCTCGATGAATTATTTTGCCTTGAGGATCTTTAATCACTTTCATGCCATGATTAGTCCTGTTTTGTTGCAAGCATGATTATGACAGCTATTGCTCTCTCGTTTGTCGCTCCCTTCATATTGCTAGCCTTCACTTTGACTGAGTATGTTTTACTCATGTTTCCAACTCCCTAAAACCAAATATTGCCAAAGTGTCCACCATACCTACCTATTAGCATCATTTGCTACTTCCGTGCATATTCAATATGCCTTGTTTTCTTCCGAATAAAATGTTTGCTTGTTATGAGAAAGTTAGTTAGTAAAGCTCTCACAAACTTGATGGCACACTTTATTTTCTTGCATTTAATAAACCTGAACCATTGCATCCTTCTATGTTGCGTATATGCTTGCGCTTTATAAGTTGAAGTTAGTAGAACCATGTATCATGGGGAACGTTTTCAACATTGCATTGGTACTTATTACCTCGTTGATATCATGTTCTTTTGCTTATGGATCCTAGCGGTGTGAAATAAAAGTGAAACTTGTAAGATCATGGAGTTTGTATGTATGTTAGAGAAACGCCTGGGCCGCTAGCCTAAGCCATGCCTAATCATGGTGGAAACTTGCAACATAACCATAATGAGCATTCTATGAAGCATCCTCAATAAAAATCTATGCATATAGTAAATAAAAAGATCGCTGAGATGCTCATTGTCTGCTTGCCTTGTCATTTTGATTATGGGATAGCTCCTGTATCATGTGCAAGGGGTACCCCGTTGGTGGTTCTCTATGATACGTATATACTTACAATGACAAGATCTTACTCATGACTGAAGTTGAGTAGCATGAGGATCGGTCTTCGTAAGTAAGGGGCATGAGACTTCGATTTATAACTTGTCAATCATATCCTCTTAGTTGTGTCACTTTAACCTTAACAATTTAATGATGCTTATGATAGGGGCAATGAGAGCTCAAAGCTAACGAGTACCATACTATTAGCATTTGGAAGCCTTTCAAACTATTCAAAACCTTTTCTTTTACTTGTTGAGTCTCCACATATTCTTTGAGCAGCTTCTTGAGAGCATAGTTGTCATTCTTTGTGCTTGTCTCAAAACTAGATTATTTGTGTTATGACTTTGATGCTTCTATCATTGATATCTTTACTTCTGGTCTTCACCTGAACTTCAGAGGTGCCTTGGCATTCATAATCAAAGGCAAGTGAGATACCACTCTATCATACTTTTTTATGAGCATTGTAATGTTGCTTATGTTTATGCTTCATGCTACTTATTATTTTTGAGTTGGAATCTCTTCATAGCTTGCAATGCCTATTAAGTAAACTTAGTTGCATACTCCCTATTATGAATTGTCTAAGTAGTTGATCACGTGCTGAGAATATATACATCATATGAAGCAAATGTGTTCGTCAAAGTTCTTTTATCACACTCATTTTTCAACTAAATTGCTTGAGGACAAGCAATAAGCTAAGATTGGGGGGAGTTGATACGTCCAAAACGTATCTACTTTCCTGAACACTTTTGCTATTATTTCTCCTCTAAACTTGTGTGATTTGGATGCAACTAACGCGGACAGACGCTGTTTTCAACAGAATTGCCCTGGTGTTTACTTTTTGTGAAGAAAATCAACTATCAGGAAAAATCCCGGAAAATATGCCAAAAATCCTATTTCACCAGAAGACTCCCGGAGCCAGAATACGAGATGGAGGGTGGCTGGGCCCAGGCCACACCACCTGGCCGCACGGGCAAGCCCAGGCCGCACCAGGGGGTGGTCTGGCCGCCCCAGACTCCCCCTCGGTATCCCTCTTCGCCTATAAGTTGCCTTCTAGCCTAAAAGCTCAGGGGGATTTGACGTTTTCCTAGAAGGAGTTCTGCTCCGCCGCCACCACCATATTCCACGAAACAGCACCATAAACTACGTTCTGGCACCCTACTAGGACGAGGAATTGGAGGAGATCATCGCCATCATCATCACCATCGCTTCTCCATCGACCATCCATGTTTCCCCATCTATTAGTGAGTAATGCCCCGCTGTAGGCTATGGGGATGGTAGGGATTGGATGAGATCATTCATGTAATGGCATCCGATTGTTAGGGCATGGTGCCTAGTATCTTCTATTAGTGCTTTATGACTTTGTTGCAACTTGTTATGCTTAATGCTTGTCACTAGGGCCCGAGTGCCATGATTTCAGATCTGAACATGTTATTGATTCATTATGATAGTATTGTTTTTAGTCTTACCTGCAAGTTGTATACACACATTGTTGTCCGGAACCAAAGGCCCCGAACTAACAGAAATCGAGATAACAGGAGGGAATGGCTTTGATGTGAGGATCACATGTGTTCATAGAGTGTTAATGCTTTGCTCCGGTGCTCTATTAAAAGGAGCACCTTAATTGCCAGTAGTTACCTTGAGGACCCGCTGCAAACGGGCTGGCAGGACAAAAGATGTTGTGCAAGTTCTCATTTGCACGTATGACTATATATAGAACATCCCTAGGATTATCTAGTACTTGGATGCTTTATCTTATTTATCTGCAATTGCCCTATGTTCTGATTGCTATGTGAATTGTCTTGTCCATGCAACGCCCGCCCATCCATCCCAATGCCTACCACACTCGAATCATACTGTTTACTGCTATTGTTATTGCTGTCTTTACTTTACTTCCGCTGCTACTTTGCTATTCCTACTAGAAAACTATTGCTACTGATAAACTATTGTGAGCAAGATTGTTTCCAGGTGCAGCTGAATTGACAACTCAGTTGTTAAGGCTTATAAATCTTCTTTGGCTCCCCTTGTGTCGAATCAATAAATTGGGTTTCACTTCCCTCGAAAATACTGCGATACACCCCCTATACTTGTGGGTCATCAAGACTATTTTCGAGTTGATACGTCCATTTTGCATCACTATTCTATGTCATAATTCATTGTTATTCATTGATATATTTCGTATTGAGAGGTGATACTTATGTTATTTCATCTGTTTTTGCATGGTTGATGACTTTTGGAGCATGGACCGTTGCAGTCAGGATTCCGATGGAAAAGGTGCTGTTTGGAGGCAAAATTTGCGAAGATCAGAAAATCCGGGAAAATATACGGAAAATACTATTTTTCCAGAAGACGAAGGAAGCCAAAAGGGGGGCTAGAGATGGGCCACAGGGGGCCCACACCACCCCTGGCGCGGGCAACCCTGGGTCGCGCCACCAGATGGTGTGGCCGCCCTGGTCCACCCCTGGCACTCCCCTCTGGCGTATATTATCCTCCCGAAACCCTAAGACTCGGGGAGCGACCTGAGAAAGATTCCACCGCCTCCGCGGGCCGGAAAACACCGAGAGAGAAAGATCTCTCCAGCAGACAGATTTCTGCCGGGGGAATTCCTTCCCGGAGAGGGGAGATCGTCGCCATCAATACCACCATCAAGTTGGACTTCATCAGGATCATCATCATCATCACCACCACCATCAACACCCTCATCACCATCTCCATATTGCTATAACAATTGGGTTGAATCTTGCATAGTTCTTAGGGGAAACTTTCCTTGTGTTCATTACTCTTTGTAGTTGATGCTATTGAGTGAACCATTGAATTATTGTGTATGTTCAGATTGTTATACATCATTATTCCATCTCTGATCATGATCCATATGATGTCTTGTGAGTAGTTCGTTTTGTTCTTGAGGACATGGGAGAAGTCATGTTGTTAGTAGTGGGATTGTGTTGAGAAAGATTCAATAGTTTGATATTTAAGTTGTGGTGTACTTCTTCAAGTGGTGTCATGTGAACGTCGACTACATGACACTTCACCTATATGGGCCTAGGGGAATGCATTGTGTATTTGGCTACTAATCGGGGTTGCTGAAGTGACACAAACCTGAACCCCCGTTAGGAAACCATTGCACAAGGGACGTAAGGGTCTTGGAGTTTAAAATTGTGGTTAGGTTTCTACCTTAATTACTTTCTTGTACTTACGGATGTTTGCAAGGGGTATATTCACAAGTATGTATTAGTCCTAGGAAGGTCGGTACATTAGCACAGGTTCACCCACACAACACTTAGCAAGCTAAAGAAGATTAATAAACTATATGAAGCGAAAGCACTTAACAGTCTTCCCATGTGTCCTCTAGAACGTTTGGTCATCTTAAGTAATACAACCGGCTTGTCCTTTGCTGCATAAAGGATTGGGCCACTTGCTGCATTTATTCCTACTGTCTTTTATTTACTCGTACTTAGTTTACTTGGTTTATCAAAAACCCCTAAAAATCCGTTTGCTAAGTATTTGCAGAGAATTCCTGATCCATACCACTAGCCAGCACCTTCTGCTCCTCGTTGGGTTCGACACTCTTAGTTATCGAAAATATTGCGATACACCCCCTATACTTGTGGGTCATCACCGCCGCCACAAAAGGGGAGATTCGGGGGACAGAAAGTCTCTGTTCCGGCACCCTGCCGGGACGGGGAAGTGCCCCCGAAGCCATCTCCATCGATCTCCACAAACATCTCCATCACTGTTGCTGATTCCAATGATGATGAGGGAGTAGTTCTTCCTCGAGGCTAAGGGTTCTACCGGTAGCTATGTGTTCATCTCTCTCTCTATGCATGATCATATTGTGATCATGAGCTTCGTAATCAAGTATATCTACCTTGCTACTCAAGTGCTTTAATAGATCTCTGCTCTCCCCATGTGTGTGAAGTTGACAGTGTGCACACCATGGTGGCACTTAGGCTAGAGATTACAAATACTTGTTATGAGTTATATTTGGAGTTGGATGTTTCTATGAAATTGTGGTGTTTGTTGGAACCATCTAGTGCTCAAGGTGACAGTGTGGGTTTATCTAGATGCGGAAAACGAACTTTGAGGTGTGTTGTTATATCCCTACCATGGATTAGAGTGTCCAACCGGATAGTAGTTCAACGTAGTATCATGAACATGATATACTTATAAGAGAGTGTTCACTAGTGAAAGTATGATCCCTAGGCCTTGTTTATAAGCATTGAAACACCGTTTGCAACTAGATCTGTTACATGTTTGCTTGTTGCCAGCTTTATTTCAGTTTGCCTTTAGTCTCTTCCACGCCATCGAGCTATTTTCTAGCACCATTGTCTTATATCTATACCACTTGTATTTCACTATCTCTTCGCTGAACTAGTGCACCTATACACCTGACAAGTGTATTGGGAGTGTTGGGGACACAAGAGATTTCTTGTATCTTGATTGCAGGGTTGCTTGAGAGGGATACCTTTGACCACTTCCTGCCTGAGTTCGATAAACCTTGGGTGATCCACTTAAGGGAAACTTGCTGCTGTTCTACCAACCTCTGCACTTGGAGGCCCAACAATTGGCTACAAGAATAGAAGTGCGTAGACATCAGGGAGTTGTGCTCACCATGGTAATTGGATGTTCCTGAAAGTAATGCTGTAACTTCCGGGATGCGAAGAACACACTGTAAGCCAACTTTTGATAGTGCGGATACCGCTGCTTTGATTCAGTTAGGACTTCACTGAGGTAGTATGTCGGATGCTGCATCAAGTGTTCCTTTTTTTCCTCTGGTCTCTCCACCACCATGACGACACTAACGACTCTATTTGTCGCAGCGAGATAGAGCAACATCGGTTCACGAGGTTCTAGTGCTACAAGGATAGGAGTAGATGAGAGTAGGTCTTGTAGTGCACCTTCAGCTTCGTCAGCCAAACAAACTTTTTGGTCTCATGAAGGAGCTTGTATAGTGGTGTGGCTCTTTCACCGAGCCGGCTTACAAACCGACAGACCGCAACAATGCAACCAGTCTATGGGCTCCCCAGATTATTCGTCCGAGAAATCCCTGTTATGCATATTTACACGTTCCCATGATCAGTGAGCCGTGGAACATAACCGACAGGTATCATCACAAACATCCGAAACATAACGAATTACAAGACTTACATGAATGCCATTATGGCTACAACTTTATTAGCAGCGGAACATCGCCAAGCGCAAAGCCCAATCGTTCCTCAACCTATAGGGAGCTGACTGGGAAGATGGCCTAGCTCGATGGACGTCACCTTAAACTCCTGAAAGTCTGGCCAAGTAAATAGCCAGGGACACAGCCATGAGTACTTTGAATGTACTCGCAAAACCACCAAGATAAGTGAACAAAGGAAAAATGCAATTCCGGTTGTGGCGAGATAGCTCTGTCTTGGGTTTCTTTTGAAAAGCCTAAACTAACTTTGAAGTTATGGCATCTCCATATCTTTTTTGAAAAAGAGTTTTGAAAACATGCTTCTGTTTTATAAATCAAGACATCTCCATATCTTTGTTGAAAAAGACTTTTGAAAACAGTTTTGTAGTTAAAGACCCTTTCTAAACATCTTCAACCCCTCGGGTCAAAACAAAGCTTTCGAACTCAGGTTCCCCCGGAACCTTCGTCCTCAAAGTAATTGTTTCCCAAACAAGCACGGTTTGGGTACTCCTAGCTAACACCTTTACAACCGTCCTTGACCATGGACACGGCTATTCGAATAGGTTACACTCTGCAGAGTTTGCACACTTCACCCACAAGAATCAATACATCCACCAGGATACAACCACGGCCCACGACCACTGTAGATGGGGGTCCGGATAATCAAACCTAACCTTTCACTTGTCTACACTAGCAAAGGCATGCTTTTCCTCTTGGGTTTGTTCTCCCTGGCAACGAGTATGTGGCTCCTAGCCATAGTCCTTCATTCCGTACACGCGCATACCCAAGCCGCAACTTGGCGTATACCTTTAATTTGGTGACTCCACTTCCTTCCGTACTACCTAAGTCATACTGTCCGCGGGAGACCCAATTGTTGCACCGGACTCCTGTTAGTTCAGGCTCATTCTTGCCAAAGCAAGCGACAGGCTTCAGATCCTTGATCTGGTGGCGCCCGCCCAGAATTCTAGGGATTTCTCCCTTTAAGCATGGTAGAAGTTGCCTCGGCTAATGAGTTAAGCCCCAGCAACCTGGGGTAATGTGGTTGCGCGGATAAAAATTGTTCCAATAAAGGCGTAGAACATCCCATCCGATCTCGTTATCGGATAAAAATTGTTCCACTAGGAATGATGCCTCTTCCCAGGGTTTTACAAAAGCCGTCTTGAAACATTTGTGGTGGAGAAAATCCCAAAACAGTTTATTTTCTCAAAACCGTAGTTTCCAAGGAGGTACGATGCTAACCATCGTACTCTCGGTCTAAAGGGGATAAATGATGGGTTCATCGGGGTGGTGCCTCGAAGGACACAAAATCATAACTTGGAGGAGCCAAGTTACTATCGCAGTAATTGTCACACAAAACATGCAATCATGCAATTTATAAAGAGGATATAAAACAGGTAAAAGAGAGTAGGACATCTATCAGAGTTCAAGAATGGTGGCTTGCCTGTGATCAGCAAAAGTCCCTGGACATCTTCATATGACCAAGAATACCCAATAATATATTAATAAGAATTCCCTTCCTTCTTGTCGTCAGACACTCACACTATCTTCGACATAGAGTACACATGCAAGCAGACAATCCACAATCAACACAAGGCATACACGTATCAAACCATACAGCAAACAAACATAAGAAAGTACTACTGAACTTGGGAGGTTTTGGAGAAGTGGGATTCAAATGGTGGAATTTACAAGATTGCCACTTGGGTGTTTTCTCTTGGAAGATAGTTGTCACAGCCAGAGACAAGGCCTTTGGATTAGGGTTCTGAGGTCTGTAGGATACCAATGTTCAAAATAGATATCCTCATATAGGTCTTGACAAAACAAAACCCACACAAGTGGTTTCACTTGATTATCAATTTTCTAGAATTAGCTATGCTTTTTATAGTGGATTAAACTCTAGTTTGAGGAAATAATTCACCAGAAAAGTTCTGGAGCTCCAAAATATATTTCCTTGTATGTTTAGGTAGTACTTGATGTACTGAACCACCTAGAGTTGGAATTATGTCCAAATAATTAACAGAATACCCTCAGGAAATTCCCCTAGGCAGTTATGTACAGTTCTTCTCCTTTTTACCAGATTAAAACTACAGGAACTATTGAGTTGGTTCAAAGGGAGTGTGATAGATACTTAAAATACCTTTCTGTAGAAATTGGATTCACCCTTTTTGCAGTTGGAAAACTCCTGGAGTGATTTATTTAGTGAGAATACCCCTTACAGAAGTATTTAATTCACTAAAGTTCGACCAGAGCTGAATAAATTATGAGCTACTGGGGTTTAGTACATATTGAAGATATGAGGTACTGGGACTTGAATCAGGTCAATAACACACTTGGTTTGACCTAGAGAATTTATCTAGGGCAAATAATTGTTGTTTTTGTTATTTTTGGTAAAGGCAGAATACAGTTTCCCTTGGTAGGAGACCTGTGCTGGAAAATAGGTATTTCAGATACCTCCCAGTAGGTCTTTGTTTCAACTCAATTGGAGATGTGAAATTCGCTGAGGAGTTTAATTAGTGTTCCAGATACATTTTAGCAGAATAAACTTCCAGGAAATAATGGTAATTAATTTGAACTTGGGGATGCATCTGCATGTTTGAGAAAACATTAGAGAACCACCCGAAATTTAGACCTAGGCTTTTGGACTTGGTTTACCATTTTATTTGGATTAAAACCTGGTAGGAGCTTTTCTGGTATAAATGGATCTGCTAAAGGAAAAAAGAGAAAGGGTGCAATGGGCCGGATTTGGGGAGCTACTGGGCTACAAGGGAGGATTCGGCCCACAACGAGGCAGCGCGACGCGCGGGAGGGTTCGGTTCGAACCTGACTGGCGGGGCCCGCCAGTCAGCGGTGGATGGCGCCGAAGCGGTACCTAGCGACGGTGGCCAACGGATCTAGTCGCGATGGACGACTCGGGGTCGTCGTCTACGTGAAACAGAGCGGCCGACAATGGAACCTAGGCAGCGGTGGAGAGGGAGGCGGGAGCTCACCAGAGGGCTCGGGAGGCGACGCGGAGGGTGCAGGGCGACGCGGTCGACGATGCTGAGCAGATCGGTGGGCGGCACGTTGTAGTTTGACGCCGGGAAGAATCTCGTGCGACGGTGGCCGAGAGTAGACTCGTCGGAGCTCGACGGCGATGGCAGAGGAGAGGGTCTTGGGCAAAAAGGAGAGCACCGTCAGGTAGAGGAGGAGAACGGGATCTCGTGAGGTGACTTGCAGAGGGAATGGAGCAGAAGGGGAGGTGCCTTGCTCGATTTTTGAGAGGAGGCCGAGAGCTCCTGTTCTTCTTCCTTCGGAAAACACAGAGCTAGGGAGGGGTAGGGAGTACTAGGGGAGGTGAGGGGGAGGTGTGAGGGGGCAAATGAGGGCAGGGGCGAGCTGGAGGTGACCTCTGGCCATATATACCAAGGAGGGGTGCTAGATGGGGTGAATTACCACATTGGGCAAGGGGGAGGGCAATGCTGGCCAGGGATTGGTCCAGGGGGAGGTGGAGAGGGGTATTATTGGTATTTCCTAGTGCTGGAGCTCAGAGAGAGTGGTGGCATCAGTAGTAATTAAAGGGGGACAAATCTTGTAAGATATTTGTTGCATCTCTATCTCTCCTACTAGTACAAGGGCAAGATGGGTAATTGGTGGGGTGGTGCTATAGTGGTGGTCGACCAGTGGGGTGTCCTGGGGCTAAGGATGAGTTTTGATCAAGCTTTGGTGAATTTTGGAAGTGGTTTAGACTAGTAGTTTGCTAGTTTGCCGAAATTGATCCAATTGTTGGTTGTGAAGGAGATCCAAATATTTGCATTGGACCAGAGGAGTAAATGGTACTGATATATAGATGGGGTAAGGGTAGGCTTCTAGGATTTATTTGAGCTTTTTATGTGGGGTTGTAGTCCACTTAAATCCAATTCCTCAAAAAGGACAGAACTGATTTCTAGAAGAGCATTTGATAAATTTGCATTGGGAAAGAATGGATTTTGGTGTGGAAGGGTCCCAAATGTGAATACACACTTAGGGGAATTTTCCCAAGATTTATTGGGGATTAAATGTATTTAAAACAATTATTATTCCAATTTGGCCATTTAAGAAAATGGACAAAGAGAAATAATAATGCTTCTAAAAAATATTTATTTTGAGCTGGAAAGATAGGATATGATTTATGGGGCTCACATGAGCCAAAATTTGGGGAAGTGGTTTGGTAAAAACCAAAACTTTCCTTTATGGAGGGAGTTTTGGGGATTTTGACTATTTAAGTAATTAAATAGTTTTGGGGCCATAATAATTATGGATAATTATTGATAAATCTTGAGGACCAATATAGAGGAGATAGAAAAGCTGTTGCAAGCATTTGAAACCTTGGGGAAGTGTTTTCCAACTTGAATAAGATGGAAAACAATGAGTTGATGATCTAGGGTGATGTTATTTTTATACCACATAAACTGGCTTGCTTCTTGGAGCTTAGAGCTCACCTTGGTGCAAGGGATAGATGGGTGAGTTTACCATGTCATATATATGATCATGGCAGGAGGAATTTTAATTAATTGTATTTGAGGAGATCTAGAAGTGATGGCAAACTTTGTTGAAATTAAGGCTGCCATTCAGACAGAGTCATGAAGCCTTATAAACCAAGTGGGTTCAAGTAGCACAAAGATTCACTTGGAACAAGTGAAGTAGGTTTTGATAAACATCAATGATTAGATCACAACCATGCAGAGAGTTGGTCCAAAGAAGTTTGTATGAGGGTGTGATCTTCTACCAAAGTAGGCATGATGACTAGTTTTGCAGGAAAAGTTATTTTCTTGTCTGCAAAACCATCATGGACAAGTGGTTTGGAGGAGGATTTAACCAGGGTAAATTGTGGGCCTTGGTAGTCCTTAGTATGGTTAACAATATGGTTCAAATGCATTTCCAAAAATGCACATGGTTTGAGAAAAGGAGGCATTCAAAAAGGTGATGCCGAAACTGTGTCCAAACTTAGCCAAATTTGGCAGTTTTGAGGGATTTGACTAGAGTATGAGAGAGAATGTTCTTGGAGGAGTTGCAAGGTATCAAAGCTTTAACAAGTGGGTGATATGGAAGTGTAGAGTGAGTGGAAGAGGTTCATTCTTGATATTGGTCTTCATGGACTTGGGAACATCTAGAATGGAAGTCGTCATAATTGATCTGGTTAAGGGTTTTAGATGATCACCTAGTGGCTAGGGATCATAACAAGGTTTGATTTCTTGCTTAGGTATTGAGTATTTGGGAAACATCTTGATCCTAGTGATGATCTCCTAGAGTGGCTCATACTACTTCCTAGGCAAACAAATCAAACAGCAGAGCAAAGCAACTCATCAGACAGCAGATCAAGGCAACTCATCTTATATACTAATCAACTATTACTAGGGGTCACCATCAAGCTTAGCTTGGGGTAAGGTTGGGACATTTTGAAGAGGTTGAGTTTTGAATAAGATGGGGGTTCTTGGTATCTCTACCAAGAGTAGAATTCAAATGCTTTTGGAAAGAGGTTTTGGGAACACTAGAGATAAGATTAGTTGAGTGGTCTATCTTGAAAACATAAGGAGATTATATTATATATCTCTCCATAGTTTTGTTAATAGAAGCTACCAAAATAGTTTTGGTTACATAGGCATCTTGGCTCCTGTTTTGAAATGCCATAACGTTTGAGAATATGTAAAGTAAGCCGAGATAGTTTTGGGTAAAAAGCTTTTGTCAATTGAGGGTGAGGTAAGGAGTATCCTAAGATACACATCATAAGCAGAAGTGCAAGAAATTAACAAGCAAGCATTGCACAAAAGCACAAGAAAAAGTTTTTGTTCCCCCTGATTTTTGCATTCTGGACAAGTAATCAGGGTTGCTGAAATTGGGATGTTACAGACCTTTCCCCCTTAAAAGAATCTCGTCCCGGGATTCAGGAGAGTACGGTTAGGGGATTTGTCTTAGTTAGTGCTATGGGTTCCTTGCGGGCTAACTTGTCAGCCTTGCTTTCGAGTAGAAACACCTTGACAGCGAGGTTGAACTCCAATCTTCTTGAGACTCGGGGGTTGAGCTGGCTTCCACCATGATGGTAGGGAGGGATCTTCCTTTTGCCAGGGTCTACGGTACTTCTCTTAAGTGGGTTGGTGAATCCAAGTCTGTGACCAGTCCGTGCTCTGAGATCTGTGTCTTTGGGTCCGATGGTGAGATGTTCTTTGGGCAGAGGGGTAATCTATTTCTGCGGGAAAGACGCAATCTTTCCCCCTTAGGATTAGACTTGGGTAGAGGGGATAGTTGCAAGTAGGGGACTTACTTAAGAGGGTGGCAAAAGTAGATCTCAAGGTAGCATAAGACAATATAGGGAGGGTGGCATCCTAGCTAGCTGTCTTTCCAAGGGGGACATGGGCTAGTTTATTACCGGCTAGGCTTGCCGACGTTCGAGGAAATTTTGAGTGAGTTAAGGGGCTTCTCTCTTGATTTTTTTTACTTCCATGGGGCGCTGTCACTTAGGAAGGCGCGGGACATCTTCAGTCTTGAGCTGAGGGGCAGCGAGCGGTAGGGTGACCATCTTTTAAGAGGGAGGGGACCTTGGATGTCTTCGAGCTTCTCTGCTGAGGAAGACTTGGCGGATTTTCTCTCGGGGCATTCTCGACTGAAGTGACCGGGTAATCCACACGTGAAGCAAGGGCTTTTCTTTCGTCGTGGCTGAGTTGACGACCTTTCCATGCTGACGTCGGGAGGTTGACGGGCTATGCTAATGAGGGGATATATTGGGCATCTTATGGGGACATGGTCTTGGCCTTCGCAGAGGAAACAAGTGATAAGCTGAATCGAGCAAACTTTGGGCGGATGGGGTTCTCTGCAGTTGGGGCAGTGGCCGGAGCAACGTTTGGCTTGGTGCCCTTCGTCTCCGCAACGCTACATGCCTTCTTCGAGCTTCCGGTCTTCATGGCCATCCTGGGGGAGGTTTCTTGTTGGTGGAAGACGTTTCGGCTTGGGTCTGATGCAAGACTTGGGTAAAACATGCAAGAAGGAACAATTCAAGCAAGCATAGCAATCAAGGAAGTCATTACATACCAACTGAATCTGCACCCGAGTGTGCTAATAGTACTTAGGCATTACAAAACGCTCTTAGGGACGATACATGACTCTACCCTATTGCTAGCTGGGCGAGTGTTGCAACATGGGTGATAACTCGGAGGGTGCATCTGGAAAGTCGGGGCGGGCTTCGGGCAGAGCAGTGGAGCTTTCCTGTGCCTCCTAGATGGGCTTGAGCCTACGGAGGTATTGACTAGCGGTGGTGCACTTCCTGCTTTTCTTGGGGCGGCTTCCCTCGAGGTTCCTTCAGGTGTAGTTGTTTGTGCTTGATTTCTTTGTAGGGTTTCCAAAGCTTCTTTACAGGTGAGAATGGCTTGCAGGCGACGGAGCTCCATCTGGGAGTGGCGGTATTCGTCAATAACTGTTATTAACGCCTCATTGCTAGAGTAGCTGTAATGGGTCTGAAAGGAGAGAGCAGGGTACGCTAGGCTGGGGTCTTGAGTTCCTCCAGTGCAGTGGACATTTCCCTTCATAGGGAGGTAGAAGGTTGTGGGTTGTCTCACTCTAGGAGGGGACTACGGATGCGCATCAAAGCTTCTCTGGCTACCAAGTCAATAGCAAGCACGGGACTAGGCATCCGAGGTCCGGTGGAGGAGATAGGGCTTCCATTGGTTCCTGGCTTGGCTAGTATGACAATCTGTCCCACATAATCTCCTGATTCCAGTCCCTTGTGGAGGGTGTAGGTAGGTTTGTGTTGGTACCCGCACAGTTGCATCGAGTCCCATAGGATTTGGGGAAAACCAATCTTCAGCCACTCTTCATCAATAGGCTCCATCTACAGAAAGTGTTTAGGTTCAGGTTGGGTTAGTGATAGGTGTGCAGGATTTTAAACTTATGAAATCATATTAAAATCAAATAGTTTTCAGAATAGAGGGGGATAAGACATAAGCATTTTTGCAAATATTCATCTTTTCTCCCTTGTCTTTCGGAAAATAGGTTTGTCGTTTCCTGTCTAACGTCCATGCTAACTAAGGTCTCCTACAGTCAGGATGGCTCTGATACCAAGTCTGTGGGCTCCCCGGATTATTTGTCCGAGAAATCCCTGTTATGCACATTTCCATGTTCCCATTATCAGTGAGCCGTGGAACATAACCGATAGGTATCATCACAAACATCCGAAACATAACGAATTACAAGACTTACATAAATGCCATTATGGCTACAACTTCATTAGCAGCAGAACATCGCCAAGCGTAGAGCCCAATCGTGCCTCAACCTACATGCAGCTAACTGGGAAGACGGCCTAGCTCGATGGACGTCACCTTAAACTCCTGAAAGTCTGACCAAGTAAATAGCCAGGGACACAACCGTGAGTACTTTGAATGTACTCGCAAAACCACCAAGATAACTGAACAAAGGAAAAATGCAATTCTGGCTGTGGCGAGATAGCTCTGTATGGGGTTTCTTTTGAAAAGCCTAAACTAACTTTGAAGTTATGGCATCTCCATATCTTTGTTGAGAAAGAGTTTTGAAAACATGCTTCTGTTTTATAAATCAAGACATATCCATATATTTGTTGAAAAAGAGTTTTGAAAACAGTTTTGTAGTTAAAAACCCTTGCTAAACATCTTCGACCCCTCACGTCAAAACAAAGCTTTCGAACTCAGGTTCCCCCGGAACCTTCGTCCTCAAAGTACTTGTTTCCCAAACAAGCACAGTTTGGGTACTCCTAGCCAACACCTTTACAACCATCCTTGACCGTGGACACGGCTATTTGAATAGGTTATACTCTGCAGAGTATGCACACTTTACCCACAAGAATCAATACATCCGTCGGGATACAACCACGGCCCACTACCACTGTAGATGGGGGTCCGAATAATCAAACCTAAGCTTTCGCTTGTCTACACTAGCACAGGCATGCTTTTCCTCTTGGGTTTGTTCTCCCCGGCAATGAGTATGTGGCTCCCAGCCATAGTCCTTCCTTATGTACACGCGCATACGCAACCCGCAACTTGGCGTATACCTTTAATTTGGTGACTCTACTTCCTTCAGTACTACCTAAGTCATACCGTCCGTGGGAGACCCAATTGTTGCACCGGACTCCTGTTAGTTCAGGCTCATTCTTGCCGAAGCAAGCAACAGGCTTCATATCCTTGATTTGGTGGCGCCCGCCCGGAATTCCAGGGATATCTCCCTATAAGCATGGTAGAAGTTGCCTCGGCTAATGCGGACAAACTACGAGTTAAGCCCTAGCAACCTAGGGTAATGTGGTTGCACGGATAAAAATTGTTCTAGTAAAGGCGTAGAACATCCCATCACATTCTCATTTCTCATCATCACCATTTATTTTGTTAAAACCTCCACTGGGAATGATGCCTCTTCCCAGGGTTTTACAAAAGCCGTTTTGAAACATTTGTAGTGCGAAAAATCCCAAAACAGTTTATTTTCTCAAAATCGTAGTTTCCAAGGAGGTAGCATGCTAACCAACGTACTCTCTGTCTAAAGGGGATAAATGATGGGTTCATCGGGGTGGTGCCTTGAAGGACACGAAATCATAACTTGGAGGAGCCAAGTTACTATCGCAGTAATTGTCACACAAAACATGCAATCATGCAATTTATAAAGAGGATATAAAACAGGTAAAAGAGAATAGGACATCTATCAGAGTTCAGGAATGGTGTCTTGCCTGTGATCAGCAAAAGTCCCTGGACTTCTTCATATGACCAAGAATACCCAATAATATAATAATAAGAATTCCCTTCCTTCTTGTCGTCAGACACTCACACTATCGTCGACATCGAGTACACATGCAAGCAGACAATCCACAATCAACACAAGGCATACAAGTTTCAAACCATACAGCAAACAAACATAAGAAAATACTACTGAACTTGGGAGGTTTTGGAGAAGTGGGTTTCAAATGGTGGAATTTACAAGATTGCCACTGGGTGTTTTCTCTTGGAAGATATTTGTCACAGCCAGAGACAAGGCCTTTGGATTAGGGTTATGAGGTCTATAGGATACCAATGTGCAAAAGTGATATCCTCAGATAGGTCTTGACAAAACAAAACCCACACAAGTGGTTTCACTTGATTATCAATTTTCTAGAATTAGCTATGCTTTTTATAGTGGATTAAACACTATTTTGAGGAAATAATTCACCAGAAAAGTTCTGGAGATCTAAAAGTTATTTCCTTGAAGGGTTAGGTAGTACTTGATGTAATGAACCACGTAGAGTTGAAATCATGTCCAAATAATTACCAGAATGCGCTCAGGGAATTCCCCAAGGAAGTTATGTACAGTCCTTCTCCTTTTTACCAGATTAAAACTACAGGAGCTATTGAGTTGGTTCCAAGGGCATGTGATAGGTATAAAATACGTTTCGGTAGAAATTGGATTCACCCTTTTTGGAGTTGCCAAACTCCTGGAGTGATTTATTTAGTGAAAATACCCCTTACAGAAGTATTTAATTCACTAAAGTTCAACCAGAGCTCAATAAATTATGAGCTATTGGGGTTTGGTATATATTGAAGATATGAGGTACTGGGACTTGAATCAAGTCAATACCACACTAGGTTTGACCTGGAGAATTTATCTAGGGCAAATAATTGTTGTTTTTATTATTTTTGTTAAAGGAAGAATACAGTTCACCTTGGTATGAGACCTATGCTGGAAAATAGGTATTTCAGATAACTCCTAGTAGGTATTTGTTTCAACTTAATTGGAGATGTGAAATTCCCTAAGGAGTTTAATTAGTGTTCCAGATACATTTTAGCAGAATAAAATTCCAGGAAATAATGGTAATTAATTTGAACTTGGGGTTGCATCTGCATGTTTTAGAAAACATCAAAGAACCACCAGAAATTTAGATCTTGGATTTTGGACTTGGTTTACCATTTTATTTGGATTAAAACCTGGCAGGAGCTTTTCTGGTATAAATGGATCTGCTAAAGGAAAAAGTGAAAGGGTGCAATGGGCCGGATCTGGGGAGCTACTGGGCTGCAGGGGAGGATTCCGCCCACAACAGGGAAGCACGACGCGCGGGAGGGTTCGGTTCGAACCTGACTGGTGGGGCCCGCCAGTCAACAGTGGAGGGCTCCGAAGCGGTATCGAGCGACTGTGGCCGTCGGATCTAGTCGTGATGGACGGCTCGGGGTCGTCTTCTACGCGAAACAGAGCGGTCGGTGACGGAACCCTTGGTAGCGGCGCAGAGGGAGGCGGAAGCTCACCAGAGGGCTCGGGAGGCGACGCGGAGGGTGCAGGGCGACGCGGTCGACGGCGCTGATCAGATCGGTGGGCGGCACGATGTAGTTTGACGCCGGGAAGAAGCTCGTGCGACGACGGCCAAGAGTAGACTCGTCGGAGCTCGACGGCGATGGAAGAGGAGAGGGTCTTGGGCAAAAAGGAGAGCACCGTCAGGTAGAGGAGGAGAAGGGGATCTCGTGAGCTAACATGCAGAGGGAATGGAGCAGAAGAGGAGGTGCCTTGCTCGATTTTTGAGAGGAGGCTGAGAGCTCCTCTTCTTCTTCCTTCGTACAGCACAGAGCTGGGGAGGGGTAGGGAGTACTGGGGGAGGTGTGAGGGGGAAAATGAGGGCAAGGGCGAGCTGGGGGTGGCCCCTGGCCATATATACCAAGGAGGGGTGCTAGATGGGCTGAATTACCACTTCGGGCAAGGGGAGGGCAATGATGGCCAGGGATTGGTCCAGGGGGAGGTGGAGAGTGGTAGTATTGGTATTTGCTAGTGCTGGATCTCAGAGAGAGTGGTGGCATCAGTGGTAATTAAAGGGGGACAAAGCTTGTAAGATATTTGTTGCATCTCTCTCTCTCCTTCTTACAAGGGCAAGGTGGATAATTGGTGGGGTGGTGCTACAGTGGTGGTCGACCAGTGGGGTGTCCTAGGGCTGAGGATGAGCTTTGATCAAGCTTTGTTGAATTTTGGTAGTGGTTTAGACTAGTAGTTTGCTAGTTTGCCGAAATTGATCCAATTGTTGGTTGTGAAGGAGATCAAAATATTTGCATTGGTCCAGAGGAGTAAATGGTACTGGTAGATAGATGGGGTAAGGGTAGGCTTCTAGGATTTATTTGAGATTTTTATGTGGAGTTTTAATCCACTTAAATCCAATTACTCAAAAAGGACAGAAATTATTTTTAGAAGAGCATTTGATAAATTTGCAATGGGCAAGGATGTATTTTGGTGTGGAAGGGTCCCAAATGTGAATACACACTTAGGGGAATTTTCCCAAGATTTATTGGGGATTAAATGTATTTAAAACAATTATTATTCCAATTCGGCCATTTAAGAAAATGGACAAAGAGAAATAATAATGCTTCTCAAAAATATTTATTTTTTAGCTAGAAAGATAGGATATGATTTGTTGGTCTCACATGAGCCAAAATTTGGGGAAATGGTTTGGTAAAAACCAAACTTTCCTTTATGGAGGGAGTTTTGGGGGTTTTGACTATTTAAGTAATTTAATAGTTTTGGGGCCATAATAATTATGGATAATTATTGATAAATCTTGAGATAGAGGAGATAGACAAGATGTTGCAAGCATTTTCAACCTTGGGGAAGTGTTTTCCAACTTGAATAAGATGGAAAACAATGAGTTGATGATCTAGGGTGATATTATTTTTTATACCACCTAAACAGGCTTGCTTCTTGGAGCTTACAGCTCACCTTAGTGCAAGGGATAGATGGGTGAGTATACCAGGTCATGTAGATGATCATGGAATGAGCAGTTTGAATTAATTGTATTTGAGATGATCTAGAAGTGATGGCAAACTTTGTTGAAATTAAGGCTGCCATGCAGGCAGAGTCATGAAGCCTTCTAAACCAAGTGGGTTCAAGTAGCACAAAGATTCACTTGGAACAAGTGAAGTAGGTTTTGATAAACATCAATGAGTAGATCATAACCATGCAGAGAGTTGGTCCACAGAATTTTGTATGAGGGTGTGAGCTTCTACCAAAGTAGGCATGATGACTAGTTTTGCAGGAAAAGTTATTTTCTTATCTGCAAAACCATCATGGACAAGTGGGTTGGAGGAGGTTTTAACCAGCGGAAATTGTGGGCCTTGGTATTACTTAGGATTTTTAACAATATGGTTCAAATGCATTTCCAAAAATGCACATGGTTTGAGAAAAGGAGGCATTCAAAAAGGTGATGCTGAAACTGTGTCCAGACTTAGCCAAATTTGGCAGTTTTGAGGGATTTGACTAGAGTAAGAGAGAGAATGTTCTTGGAGGAGTTGCAAGGCATCAGAGTTTTAACAAGTGGGTGATATGGAAATGTAGAGTGAGTAGAAGAGGTTAATGCTTGATATTGGTCTTCATGGACTTGGGAACATCTAGAATGGAAGTCCTCAGAATTGATCTGGTTAAGGGTTTTAGATGATCACCTAGTGGCTAGGGATCATAACAAGGTTTGCTTTCTTGCTTAGGAATTGAGGATTTGCGAAACATCTTGATCATAGTGATTAGATCCTAGAGTGGCTCATACTACTTCCTAGGCAAACAAATCAAACAGCAGAGCAAAGCAACTCATCAGACAGCAGATCAAGGCAACTCATCTTATATACTAATCAACTATTACTAGGCATCACCATCAAGATTAGCTTGGGGTAAGGTTGGGACATTTTGAAGAGGTTGAGTTTTTAATAAGATGGGAGTTCTTGGTATCTCTACCAAGAGTAGAATTCAAATGCTTTTGGAAAGAGGTTTTGGGAACACTAGAGATAAGATTAGTTGAGTGCTCTATCTTGAAAACATAAGGAGATTGTATTATATATCTCTCCATAGTTTTGTTAATAGAAGCTACCAAAATAGTTTTGGTTACATAGGCATCTTGGCTCCTTTTTTGAAATGCCAGAACGTGTGAGAATATGTAAAGTAAGCCAAGATAGTTTTGGGTAAAAAGCTTTTGTCAAATGAGGGTGAGGTAAGGAGTATCCTAAGATACACATCATAAGCACAAGTGCAAGCAAGCACTGCACCAAAGCACAACAAAAAGTTTTTGTTCCCCCTGATTTTTGCATTCTGGACAACTAGTCTTTGAACGTCTTTCAGGCGAGTCGACCTAGAAATATTGAGTATAGCCTTAATTTTATCTCGGCTCACCTCTATGCCTCTTTGAGACACGATGAAACCTAACAATTTTCCGGTTGGAATTCCAAAGAAACATTTCTTCGGGTTAAGCATTATGTTGTATTTTCGTAGATTAGCGAATGTTCCCTCTAAGTCAGAAATTAAGGTTTCCTTTGTTTTAGACATCATCGCTATGTTGTCCACATATGCATGTACATTGCGTCCAATTTGATCGTGGAGGCAATGCTGCATAGTGCGCTGATATGTAGCTCCTACGTTTTTGAGCCCAAGAGGCATCGTAATGAAACAGAAGGTTCCGAACGGGGTTATGAATGAAGTGTTGACTTTGTCTAATTCCTTCATCTGAATTTGGTGATAACCGGAATATGCGTCGAGAAAACATAGGAGTTCCGAGCCTGCCATAGAATCGATAACTTGATCAATTCTAGGCAAAGCTAACGGATCTTTGGGACAAGCCTTGTTCAAGGCAGTATAATCAACACACATCTTAAATCAGTGTTGTCCTTTTTAGGGACCATTACAGGATTGGCCGACCACTCAGTGTCGATGACCTCTTCTATGAATCCGGCTGACTCGAGCCAGGCTAGTTCCTTAGCTATTGCTTTTCGCTTTTCATTGTCGAAACATCGTAAGGACTGTTTGATGGGTTTAGTGTTTGGGTGTACATTTAGAGAGTGCTCGGCATGTTTCCTAGGTACTCCGGTCATGTCAGATGGCTGCCATGCGAAGATATCTTGATTTTCTAGGAGGAACAAGATGAGCATGCTTTCCTATGTTTTATCTAAATCTACACCTATCTAGGTCACCTTGTAGGGGTCATCATCCTCCAATGGCGTCGTCTTCGTCTCTTCCGATGCCTTGAACTCTGGAGTTGGCTTTGTCACCTCATTCTTTGTCGCAGGCATCTCGGACGGTTCGATGGTATTCTTGGTCTCCTAGTACTCTTGGGCGTGCAGTACGGCTTTAGCAAAGGCGGCATTTCCATCTTCGCACTCTCATGCTTTCTTCGGGTCTCCCGTGATGGTGATTTATGACAGCAAGTGCACAGATCATTTGTAGCTAATTTCGAAATAAAGATATAGATCCCACTGGGAGCAGGAGTCTGAAGTCTAATAACTCTTGAAATAAATATTACGATTGAAATGCTAGATAATGTTCGAAGTGACCAGATAAAATGCGAGTATTGTGTAAAAAGCTGTTTTGGGGTTTTAGGTATAAGAGCAATAATAAAGTAAAGTAAAATATCTGAATACAGAAAGTAAGTATCGTGTATGTAAGAAAGATTGGAACTGTAGTAGGGAAAAGCATTATCGGGGAGTAGCGGATACACCACTAGCATTATAAAGAGCCAAGATAAAGATTATCATCATGAACATTCTCAACTATGTATGTGTGGGAGGAATTCTGTATTTGGAAAAATAGGTAGCAACCGCTACTCACTTCATCCTCATAACCACAACAGTCAGCAATGTACATCAATCGAATTACTGCGCTATTAAGGGACGTAATCTCGTAGGACGTATCCCATGGCATGGATAGTGTTCCGTGAGTTTCCTCGGTTTCCCGAGTTGATACATAAGGGGTGCCAACAGCTTTATAGTCACTGTAAGTGCTAGCACGCCTCCGTCACCAACTAGTACTTCCCTCCATCAATTCCCCATGAGAGGCAAATATTGAGAGGTCGACTTCTCTCAACATCAAGATGTAGAAAATCTAACACATGGTCACATCGATGAATATCATAATAGACTTTATCTTATTTCAATCTCATACTAGGGTTTTTCCATCTCCACAAGAACTAGAGATCTACTCATACATGGAGGAAATCAACACCATGGCAATGATAATGGAAACAATCATAGATGAATAGTAATTGTATAAATCCACAACGAGTAAGGGAATTACAACAAGATCTAGAAAAGATGTTGATGAGATGGATAGAGATGGTGGTGATGCAGCAGTGGATGATGAAGATCAATGGCTTAGCCTCCCGGATCTGTGCAGGGCAAAGATGGATCCCCGGCGGATGAGTTCCCCCTCTAGATGCCTTCCGGAGGTGAGGTTTCTTTGATTTCTGGGTGTTCTGTATGTCGTCTCTCTGGACCATTTGCACGGGATGAAACTATTTGAGGAGGCGGAGGCATCGCCAACTATACGGACGGAACTATACGTCCGGAAAATTTATTCCCGCCGTATAGTTGGTCGTTGAACCTTCTGTCTCCTTTGTTCGCTTCTGGTTTTCTTCTGGTATTATTAATATTTCCCAAATAAGCAATTTACATTGTTTTTAACTCCTTTTCTCCATAATACAACTGCTCCAAGAACTGTATCCATTGGATCCATCATCTGTCCTGATCCTGGTGAAAACAAACATAAAATGTGCATGCGAGCGCCGTAAAATACCAAGATCCTACATCTACAATGCAAAATAATAATGTAAAACATGATGCAAATATGCACTCATCAACTTCCCCAAGCTTAGACTCTTGCTCGTCCCAAGCAAGTGTTAGCTTGATGGATGTGATCCTCAGATTCATGAAGTTGAGTCGATTAAAATAAATGAGGTAGTTGCAGCACGTGTTTATCATATACGATTCATAGGAATAAGTTCATGAATAGTACCTTACTCGAACAATCTGAATAGTATTAGCAGGCTTCCACACCTCGGTGATCAATAGTTCATAAAAGATGAATCTCAACATAATGTAAAAGTATCTGGTTCAGCCGAATGAGTTAGCGAGGTAGTCCCAAGTGTTTTAGAATCAAATGTATTCACTTGGGATTCAAAATCTCAAAAGTATCTCTTTGTCATACTACAATACAATGGTATATGCCTATTTGCTCTTTGCACACTCGATCTTTTTCTTCTTTCTTTTCTTTTGCATATATACTCACACTTTTGTTTAAGTATTATGCAAAGGAAATAGCCATATATTCCACTTTACGTAGGAATTCAAAGTTTAACGATCTCAATTATCAAATTCCTACTGTATATGAAGCAATCTTATGACTTGGAGATTCTACCTCGACTTGTTCTCAATCTATTTTGATAGAACTTTCGCTTTCCTTTGTTCAAGTTTTCTTTTTCAATTTAACTGTATAGATAATCTTTCTTTGTAAATCAAACCATAGACTTACAACATATTCATCAAATTATCTTTATGTGTTCCATTAATACCAATGGTGTAGAAGACTCATATTGCTATCATCAAGTGCAAGTAAAATTATACTCAAGCCATTCATATATCAATAAAGCAAACACAAACTCAATATTTCTCCATATATAATAATAAACTCGGAATTTCATTAAAGGGATCGAATATTCCTGAAGGGAATTCTAATGATCCAAACTTTATTGCTAGTTTGACTTAAAGCAAAATAGTAATAAAAACTTATAAGATAGATTACAAGGTCTTAAAGATCTCCCCAAGCTTGGAATCAAGCCAGGCGGGATCAAATAATCCCTTGTGATTATTTGATAGTTTGATTGTTGTAGGTCACTATGGCACCATGGCATGTAACATTGCGGTGTATAGCTTCTTGTTTGTCTCCTCTAGAGCAGTTATGCGGCTATAGCAGCTGCATAGATCATATTGCAGAGTGTCCACTCTATCTGCGAGCTTAGTCACCAATGGAAGGAGGTCTTCCTTCTTATCTATCTCATTGAGATAGTGACGGACTTCAACACGATGGAGTAGCTCCTGTTTCTGATATATCTCCAGCATTCGCACGCTATCCTTGGTCCTGGGGACAACTTCTTCTTCCCCATCCATAATGGATGGATCGGGGAAGTGGAAACCATACCTCCACTCTTCTTGAGGCTTAACTTTCATACGAGCACCAATGGTTGGCTTCGAGAGTGGTCTTGCTCCCTTGCTAGAACATGCACCAAAATTAGATAATTATTTACGCTTGTGTGGCCTTGGATCCGTGGTGATGAACTTTACCATCTCCACACGTCCTTTTCCATGCGGCTTGTGATCTTCTCTTTCTTGTTGAGATTTCTTCATTGTCGCCCAATTGATCTCCGGTGGATCATAGACATCACAGTGGATCTAGAAGTCAACCACGCCATCATCGGAATCATTGTTGAAGTAGCTTGGCTCGATGTACTCCTTGTACCTTGGGCTAAACCTCTCCACCTCCTCATCATCGTCCTCCATGGACGGGCTGCTAGAGCGGTCCCTAGAAGGAGAAATGAGCCCCATGGGTTTTCCATGGCCTGGGACGGGATAGCGCATTGCTAGATTGGTTCCTGTAGATTGCGATTAGAGAGAGAGACAATGGAAGTATATAAGGGGGGTCAGAGGTCGGTAAAACTCGCGAGGAACACCAAATTGTTGTCGAAGAAAATAATCTTAATGAAACAGGGAAGAAATCACGGATTTGGAAGTGTCATGCCGCATAACGACCAACTATACGGGCATGACCCGTATAGCTCCGGCCGTATAGTTGGTTCCGGGATGAAAATTTCCAAATATCTCGAGTCCAGGTCGATTAAATCACGACTCGGAACCGACAATAATGTTTTTTTACATGAATAAACTAAAAGACAAAAGAAAAGTGTCTGATAGTTTAACGACGAACTATACGGCCGGAATTTCGGCTCTGGTCGTATACTTGCGATCGTATAGATACAAACACCGAAAATCAAAAGTATCTGAGAGTTTAACGACCAACTATAGGGCCAAAATTTTGGCTCCGGTCGTATAGTTGCCACCGTATAGATACAAACACCAAAAATCAAAAGTATCTGAGAGTTTAACGACCAACTATACAACCATAATTTTGGCTCCGGTCATATAGTTGCGACCGTATAGGCTCAGATATCAAAAATAATTTCACGAAGATGATATAGAGAGTTTGACGACCAACTATACGACGGGAGCTTCCTCTCCGGTCATATAGTTTTGCCTGTATAGTTGGTAAAACCCCTGTAAACTTCAGAAAAATGCAAGGAATTCAAAGGCAAAAAAATTAGAAGTAAAATTTCTGAAAAAAATTACTTATTTGGGTAAGAACACTTACCATTTGCTTATTCGGGGATGAAAATTTCCTCCAACAACAAAGACTTCTTCTCTCTTGGAGGAATTGACCTTAATTCATTGAATAATTCTTGTAGACAGAAATCACCAGGACTAAAGTTCTCTCAACGAGATTGGTGTCTTGTTGGGCAATCATGGACACTTCATCCAACATCTTTATTTCTTTCCTCTACATAATCTGCAACTCAAATTCTTGAAGTGAAAGAATCCAACGGATCAGTCTTGGCTTATGATCTTTCCTCTCAAGGAGTTCTTTTAAACCATCACAATCTGTATGAACTATTACCTTTGCATCAACTATGTAAGGACAAAATTTATCACAAGAGAAAAAATACAGCAAAAAATTCATTTTCTTCCTTAGGGTAATTCTTCTAAGCACCATGTAGAGTTCTACTAGCATGATGTATAATATTAAATATGTGACAAATATGTTGTCCTAGAGTTACTCCTACAACATAATCACTAGATTCACATACTAAGTCAAAGGTTGTATCCCAGATAGGTGGTTTAACGATGGGAAGCATTTTTTATTTTATCAAAGGCTTCAAGACATTTATCATCAAAATTAAATCTTACTCCCTTTTGCAAGAGGTTAGTCAGAGGTTTAGATATTATAGAGAAATTTCTAATGAACCTTCTATAAAAACCCACATGACCAATGAAAATATCCCTAGGTTGTGGCATTCTCTCTATTGCCTCAACCTTAGCTCTATCAACTTCAATTCCCTTACCTGATACCTTGTGTCTAAGGACTATACCTTCTTTGACCATAAAATGGCATTTCTCCCAGTTTAGAACAAGATTAGTTTCTTCACAACGTTGAAAAACTCTTTTGAGATTATCCAAGCAACTAGTAAACGAAGTTCCATAGACAGAAAAGTCATCCATAAATACGTCCATTATAAGTTCTATGAAATCTGCAAAATAAACAGTCATGCATCTTTGAAAAGTTGCCGAAGCATTACATAAACCAAAAGGCATACATCGGTAAGCATGGAAACCATAAGGACTAATGGAAGTTGTTTTAAGTTGGTCATCAGGATGAACATCTATTTCAGAAAAACCAAAGTACCCGTCCAAGTAACAAAATGAGTGTGGTATGCTAACCTTTCTAAAGTTCGGTCTGAACGGTAAAGGATAGTGATCTTTCCTAGTTTCTTTATTTAATTTTCTGAAGTCTATTCACATCCTATGACCAACAAAAGTTCAAGTAGGTATCAATTCATTATTTTCATTAGGAACAACATTAAAACCTCCCTTCTTAGGGACACAATGAACAAGACTTACCCATTCACTTTCTTTAACATGATAGATTATACATGCATCCAATAGGCGTACAATTTCTTTTCTTACCACTTCTTTCATTTCAGGCATCAATCTTCTATTAAATTCCGCAACTGGTTTAGCACCTTCCTCCATGAATATTCGATGGACGGCTATCATGGGACTGATGCCCTTCAAATCGTCCATTGAGTACCCAAAGGCCTTGCGATGCTCTTTAAGTATCTCCGTGAGTTCTTCTTCTTATCCTGCAAGTTTACCACTAATAATAACAGGAAATTTATTTGTATCATCTAAAAACCTGTATTTATGATTTTATGGTTGAGTCTTCAACTCTGGGGGTGGTAGTTCCTCGTCCCCTCTCTTTTCTGGCTCTTCAAAATCCTCATCAGTTGGAGGTCCCATTATGGGAAGTGAATCAAATTCATCTTCTAATTCTCCTAGGGACTTGTCCTCCATAACTATTTCTTCATAATTTGGATCTTCATTTATTTCTTCTTCTTGATTAGTAAAGAAAAGAGCCGCCATTTCCTCAATAGTTCTCTCTTCCTCTTCTTCTTGTATTTGTGGAGGCCTATCTTTAAATTTGGAAAAGTGTAATTTATTTTCCATTCCCCCAAGCTTAAGAGACACAATCTCCTTCTGGAAATTAACATAGGCACCTATATCACCCAAAAAGTTCCTTCCAAATATAATTGCGCAAAGAGTGTCAGGTGGCATATCAACAACTACAAAATCGATAGCAAAGTTTTTATTGCCAATTGTGACAGTTGCATCTTGAACTACTCCCATTAGAATTCTAAGATTTTTATTGGCTAACATAATTGTCATATCTGTGTTTTCAATTGTAGCCCGGTTTTATTTCCTCTTTTATTTTTAAGTAGAAATCATAAGATATAACATTAACTTCAGTGCCAAGATCACATAAACCGTAATGTGAGGTTTCTTTAAATATGTAGGGAAGAATAGGCTTACCCACATCTTTTACTTGTGTTTTACCTTCAACCAATACGGAAGTCTCTTCATCAAGTTCAACTATGTTACAATGTGCGTACGTAGCCATAATTGCTTCCTTGGTTACCTCTTCATCTTTGGTTTCTTCCAGATGTTCCATGACTTCTGGCATACTTTCTTCTTCCTTCTTATTTTGTACTCCTTTGACTTGTTCATATTCAAGAATATGCTTTTGTGTAGTGTTAGGAAAAGGCATCTCATTTATTTGTTCTAAGGAGGCCAGTGTTGCTTTATCTTCTCTTTTCTTCTCTTGTTCGGGTGGTGGATCATACTTGACCGCTCCATCTTTCGGAGCTTTGATATATTCTATAAAAGCTTTAACAACTTGCAACACATGATCAAAATCCAAATAAAGTTTCTTAGATTATTCTTTAACATGGACTTTTTATTATAGTCATGAATACAGTCATGTTCTATTTCTACGCCTCCTTCACTTCCTAGACCAAAATTCCATGAAACTCTATGATCACGAATTCTATTAAGTAAAGTCCAAGATTTAGGTATAGGAAGATTCATAAAGGCTCCTTCCGCGAAAGAGTCTAATTCAATTTTTAGGTTCAATTAAACCGCCATAAAAGATATGCAATAAATACCATTCAGGTAAATCATGATGCGGACATAGATGATGGCCCAAAATATATCGAGCTCATTGGGGAACCCCAAGAGGAAGGTATGATGAGCACAACAACAAGTTTTCCCTCAGTACGAAACCAAGGTTACCAATCCAGTAGGAGTAAGGAAACACCCCAAAGGTGTTGCTAGCTGAACGTTGGTAGGGCGCACTACTGGTGCCAGCAGCAACAAGGAGACCTGCACAACACAACCAAAGAACTTTGTCCCCAACTTACGATGAGGTTGTCAATCTCACCGGTTTTGCTGAAAACAAAGGATTAAACGTATCGAATGGAAGGAAGGAATAGTTTGCAGAAAGTAAACACAAAGCAGTTAACAGTTTGATTGTAGATTGAATGTAAAAGAAAGGACTGGGGTCCATAGTTCACTAGAGGTGGCTCTCCTTAAGATAGATAACATGTTGGGTGAACAAATTACAGCGGGGCAATTGACAAACATCGAGAAAGTATACAAGCATATACTAATCATCTTGACTCTTTTGAGATTCGATTGGGCATTACAACATTATACATAGACCGCCATACAACTACATCTATGACTAATAATCCACCTTCAGGTTATCATCCGAACCCCCTCCAGTATTAAGCTGCAAGCAACAGATTATTGCATTACAAATTGCGTGTAAAGTAAACAATACGATTTTTCTATGAACAAAGGATTGTTGTTTTCTCCCTGGTAGCAACAACACATCTAGTACCTTAGAGATTTCTGTCACTTCCCCAGATTACCAGAGGTATGAACCCACTATCGATCATAAATACTAACTCTTGGAGTTGCTAGCATCTACTTGGCCAAGATAGCTACTAACAACGGAAAGCATGCAAGATCACAAATAACAAAGACATGATAGAATCAAAAATCAATCTGAAATAGCATCTCAATATCCATCGGATCCCTGCAAACACAACATGTATGAATTACAAATAGATGATCTTGATCGTGAACGGAGCTGACAGGATCTAAACATGAAAGCACAAAGGAGGAGAACCATCTATCTAGCTACTACATGGACCCGTAGTCTAGAGATGAACTACTCACGCATCACACCGGAGGCTTGCATGATGATGAAGAAGGCCTCCAGGGTGAATTCCCCTCTCCGGCAGGGTGCCGGGAAGAGCTTCATATCCCTCCCGATCTAGGAACAGAGACGACGGCGGCTACAGACTCTTTCGTGGATTTTTTATCGGGTACTTAGGGTTTCTGTATCACAGGCAATATATAGGCGGAAGGAGAGGCTGAGGGGGTGCCTGGGCTGGCCACACAACCCCCTGGCGCGGGCCAAGCCTAGCCGCGCGGCCAGGTGGTGTGGCCGCGCTCTGGCCCTTCTCCGTCTCGTATTCTGGTTCCAAGTGTCCCCCGGTAAAATAACGACTTTGGCTTTTGTCCCGTCCAATTGCGAGAATATTCATTTTCTGACATTCCTGGAACCAAAAACAGTAGAAAACGGGCAGCTAGCACTGTGGCTCTTGTTAATAGGTTTGTCCAAGAAATCATATGAAAAGTACTGCAAAGTGTGGACGAAACACAAGAAAGTAGATAAAACCAAGCACGGAACATCAAAAATTATAGATACATTTGCAATGTATAAATAGACATAGTAAATCTTGAAATCTGAGGCCAAGCTCTTACTCCAAAGTGTAAACCAACCAAGCTCTTACTAGTCCTTCATTAGAACGGTTTTTCCAAGTCATTTTAAGACGCCTGATTCCAAAAGATTTTGACAATGGTTAATATTTTGCTAGAAATTCACAGGCGAGATTATCCCAAGTAGTAGTGGCTTCAGGTGGTAGAGATATATACCATGAGAGAGATGTACTAGTCAGATTCTGACTAAAAAGTTTAACCCATACCTCATCAGCGGTATATCTTGTCAACAGAAAAGTGCCACATATATCTTTAAAACATGCAATATGCTCATATGGATCAGTATCTTCTTCATCACCAGTAAATTGCTTCTTATGTAGAATACCAAGTACTAGTATAGGATTTATTTCAAACCCTCTTGTCTTCTCGTTGGAGTTGTGTCTTTTATAAATATCATAGGGCTTCCCAAAGCAATTGAGTGGGTTAGCACTAGTCATATTCTCAAACTCCATCATGTTGGTGGAAACCTATAACTCAAAATAAAATTTAGCAAGAAAATAGCTTGATGACTAGAAGTGCACAGATCATTTGTAGCTAGTTTCGAAATAAAGATATCAATCCCACAAGGAGCAGGATTCTGAAGTCTAATAACTCTTGAAATAAATTACGATAGAAATGCTAGATAAAGTTCTAAGTGACAAGATAAAATGCGAGTATTGTGTAAAAAGGTGATTTTGGGTTTTAGGTATAAGATCAATAATAAAGTAAAGTAAAATAACAGAATATAGAAAGTAAGTATCGCGTATGTAAGAAAGACTGGAACTGCAGTAGGGAAAAGCATTCTCAGGGAGTAGCGGATACACCACTAGCATAATAAGGAGATAAGATAAAGATTATCATCATGAACATTCTCAACTATATATGTGTGGGAGGAACTCCGTATTTGGACAAATAGGCAGCAACCGCTACTCACATCATCCTCATAACCACAGCAGTCAGCAATCGACATCAATCAAATTACTGTGATATTAGTGGACGTAATCCCGCAGGACGTATCCCATGGTATTGATAGTGTTCCGTAAGTGTCCTCGGTTTCCCAAGTTGATACGTAAGGGGTGCCAACTACTTTATGGTCACTGTAAGTGCTAGCACGCCTCCGTCTACCAACTAGTAGTTCCCTCCATTAAGTCCCCATGAGAGGCAAATATTGAGAGGTAGACTTCTCTCAACATCAAGATGTAGAAAATCTAACACATGGTCACAGTGATGAATATCATAATAGAATTTGTCTAATTTCAATCTCATACTAGGGTTTCTCCATCTCCCCAAGAACTAGAGATCTACTCAGACATGGAGGCAATCAACATCATGGCAATGATAATGGAAACAATCATAGATGAATAGTACTTGTATAAATCCACAACGAGTACGGGAATTACAACAAGATCTAGACAAGATGTAGATAGGATGGATGGAGATGGTGGTGATGCAGCAGTGGATGATGAAAATCTATTCCTTAGCCTCTCGGATCTGTGCAGGGCGAAGATGGATCCCTGGCGGATGAGTTCCCCCTCCAGATGCCTTCTGGAGGTGAGGTTTCTACGATTTCTAGGTGTTCTATATGTCGTATCTCCGAACTAGTTGCACGGGGTGAAACTATTGTAGGAGTCGGAGGCGGCGCCAACTATACGGCCGGAAAATTTATTCCTGTGATATAGTTGGTCGTTGCACCTTATGTCTCATTTGTTCGCTTCTGGTTTTCTTCTGGTATTATTAATATTTCCCAAATAAGCAATTTACTTTGTTTTTGACTCCTTTTCTCCATAGTACAACTGATCCAAGAATTGTATCCATTTGATCCATCATTTGTCCTAATCCTGGTGAAAACAGATATAAAATATGCGCGCGAATGCCATAAAATACCAAGATCCTACATCTACAATGGAAAATAATAATGTAAAACATGATGCAAATATGCACTCATCAGTGATCATGCCCTTTGGACCTGGAATTTTCATCATATTATAAATGTAACATGGACAAGCCATGAAAGCCCAGTAGGCCGGACGTCCGAATATAGCGTGGTATGCGCTCTTGAACGGGACCACTTCGAAGGAAAGTGCTTCTGTTCGGTAATTATTTGGAGTTCCAAAAGTAACATCTAAAGTGATATCTCCTAGGGAATTTGCTTGCCTTCCTAGACAACTTCGTTAAAGATCACAGAGCTGTGATTCAGCTGAGTTTCCGAGATCCTCATCCGACACGGTGTTTCAATGTAGAGGATGTTAATGTTGCTTCCACCGTCCATGAGGGTCTTGGGGAAACCATAGCCGTCAATGAGTGGATTGATGACTAACGCGTATTTTCCTCGCCTGTGCAACCTAGGCGGATGATCAGCACAGTCAAAGGTGATTGTCACTTCCGACTAGTGCAAGAATTGAGGGACAACCATAACAGTTGCGTTGAGCTCATGCAAAACTACCGTCTTGACCTTAGCTGGTTTAGACCCAAGGAAAGTGACATAAGTGTCTTTCTTCGTTGGGAAGTTCTTCTTTCAATCCGACTTGGGATTTGAAGGCTCTGCTTCATCCATGTCAGGATCTTCCTTGATCTCTTTTTCTTTTTTGGAATTCTTCTTTCCATTCTTCAGCTTAGCCCTGTAGCCAGCGGAATCGTCTTTCTTGATGTCGTCATTGAAACGACACTCAGCATTTGTGTCGGACGATCCCCCATTGACATCCCACGACCGTGTCCGTGGCCACTTCCGTTCCCTCTTCGTCGTCTAGATCCGAAAGTAGCAGTGACAACTGTAGTTTCCGTGTTGGGCTTTTCTTCCGAGGTGTTCTTGCACTTCTGAGCTTGTTGCTTCGGCTGTTTTGCCGACTATGGTACAACCAGGATGTTAAGTAGTCCTTCTATGTCATCATCGGTATCTGTATACTTGCTTGCCATCTCTATCATCGCTCCTAGATCAGTGACTTTGTCGCACTTCAAACGGTGACATAGTAAACTAATTGGGAGTCCTACAATGAAAGCTTCAATTGCAGTTTGATCATTTACCCCTTCGCAGGAGTTCTTGGTGTCGATCCATCGTCTGAGATAATCTGGGCAAGTTTCTCCGGCTTTCTGGGTACAACTCTACAGGTCTCCAACCGTATAGGGCCTCCGATATGTGCCTTCAAAATTCTGAAAGAACACGCTTTGCATGTCATACTAGTTGTGGATGGTGTATTCCGGAAGTTCACTGAGCTAGGATCGTGCCGTCTTCCTCAGCATAAGTGGGACATACCGGGTCGCGACGAAGCTATTTTCGCCTTTGGCGATGCAGCAATCTTGGAAAAAGTCCTGAAGCCAAGTATCTGGCCGGGCCACACCGTCATAGGCTTGGATGTGTCTTGAGATAGCAAATCCTGCCGGGAAGTGTGTTTGTCGAATTCATGGTCCGAAGAATTTTGCACCCACATATATATCATTGTTCTCGTAGCACTGCGCCTCTATGTTAGAGTTAATCCGGTGTCTCGCATCACTTGGTGAAAGGGAACAACGTCTTGGTTGTTCGTTGTGGTTGCGGTGCCTTGGAGCCGGACTTCTGCTTCTGCCACCACCTCCTCCGCCACGACGCCCTCCTTGGCCTCCTCAAGAGCCGGTATGATGGCTACTTGGTGGAGAGGGTGGTGTAGGTGGATTATTTCCAGCTGAGTGCTGGCCTCCATCCGGAGTGTCATTATTCCGGTTCTGGGGAGGATATTCATTATGACGAGCCACCTGCTGGCTTGACTCGGCACGGTGTCCGTCGTTCCTTCATCCGTTGTTTCTGCCATTGCGATGATGTTCAGCCGGACGGCTCGTATTTCTAGGGGATGGCATCCATTGTCGGTCCTCCTCCTGATGTTGATCTTTGTCGTCTTCCCTGCGATTGTTTGACTCTTGCCGGGGAGGGTGCCTTGGAACTAGTGCCGCAACCGCATCTCGCTCTACGACTGGGGCAACATTGCTCCAGTCACATGCGGTTATATGCAGTTGCCCTGAAGATCTGGTTCTTGAATAGTTATCTTCCTGACGGTCAGGACGGTGATGCTATGCTGGATCCCGTCTAGGCCTAATATCATCCCAAGTTGGATTCGTGCGACATTGGTCGAATTTGGAGACCAGTTTTCTGCTTCTGCATTTTACGGCCCTTTGTTGCTCCAGACCCTCGGTGAGTAGCTTTACGCCCAACCGAACTTGATCTGGGTTTGGGTTGTTCGCTAGGATATCTCGAGCTACAGCAGTGTTTTCCACTGGAATTCCATACACCAGATCCCTCTTGCTATCCAGCCGAGGTTCTCCTTCGATGGCATCATCTCCCTCAAAGAGGGTCTTGTGGACTTCCAAATTTTTGTTAGCCCGCACGGGGCCATTCCAGGTCTTCTAATGCTGCAAGGAGTTGAACTGCCCCGCAGATGCAATGCGCTTCTTCTCTTCCATAAGGTTGTTAGCCTCATCTAGGAGTATTTGATTATGCGCTTCTAGGGCTTGGGCCCTTTCTTCCAATTCTGCAGGTGTAAGCTCTGCAGCAGTAAGGATTGGCATAGTTAACGCAGCATCGATGAGTTTACGGGCACCACCGGTAACCAGATATCCATCCACCGGAGTTTCCTTTGGTTTTTCTAGGATTAGAGCTCTATCCAACTCTTCTTCGTATTCTTCGGCAACTACCTCCTCAGTAGGAGGGTCCTTTGCCGGAGTCTTCTTCTTGTTCCTCTTCTTTGCCTTCTTGGCAGCGCTGGTAGCAAATACGGCTTTGGTTCCGTTTCCTGGAGTCAAGCTCTGATCGGTACTTTCGGACATCTGGACGTCAGGATTGTCTACGAGATCCATGTCATCCTGCACTTTGGGAGAGTTTTCTCTGGATCCTTCGTCCATGGCTTCTCCTTCTTCTACAGCTGTGGAGTTGAACTCCTCTTTGTATTCCGCGGAGAACTTTTGGAAATCTACCAACGTCAAGGAATCATTCGAGGATGCCGGTAAATCGACAATTGTTCCGATCGCCTCCAACACCGAGTCTTTGTTGTCTCCAGCATCGGTAGAGCGGGATTTGGATCCAACATATCCGACAAAGTGTGATGCGTGCATCCTGAGGTAGTTGTGGCTTTCCTCGTGGGCTTCCTCGAAACCTCTGATGGTCTCGAGAACCTCATCCACCCTTGCGTCTTGCAGCATTATGCGCCTCAACGTATGCCACTTGAAAGGTTGATCTGTTCCGACGTTGGTAGAGCCAGAACCGAAGTTGTTGTCTTGCTCTTCCTAGATTTTGACCTCGATGGGCAGATCGATCTGGGATTCGGCCTCCCTAGGGAGATCCACTCCAGATTCGACTTACACCGCAAGATCTGCTTCAGGCTCAGCATTCTCCACTATCTCCACGATAGGTGCGGGCTGGGTGGGATTAGGGTTTTTCAAGATCCGGAACTCTACCGATTCTGTGGACAAAGTGGACCCAGAAACTTCTTATGCCTCTATCATCACCACTAGGGTAGGTGGGGCAGGTTCAGTGAAACCGATGTAAACATCCGTCTCACCAAAAGACATGATGGTGTAGGCAGTAACGACCTCCCTAGCCGGAATCCAGGTCTCGTCGAGAATGATGATAGGGACGTCACTGGTGTAGATTCCGCTCGGCATGTGGATCCGAAGCTCACTTGCCCAACGGTGGGTGCCAACTTTCGTCGGATTGATGACAAGTACACCATGAGGGGGTCCCCAGGGCGTGCGGAAGAGAGGGGTGTGAGACGTACGGTGTACCGGGACGGTGAGCACACAAGTTTACCCAGGTTTGAATCCGCCTTCTTTGGACGGATCCTACTCCTGCTAGCAATCCAGTAATACGGCAGAGCCGAAATATGGGTTATAAGGGTTTCACCTGTGCGAGTTGAGATTGTAGACTATTGTGGTTGCCGTAAAGGCTGGTCCCTAGGATGGCTTATATAGATATCTGGCCTAGGGTTTATAGGAGAGACCTATCCGGCTACGACTAAGAGTCAGTTATAGAGTAGATCTTGAACTACAAGTAACACTACAGGCCTATGTCGCGAAGTCTTCTAGGCCTTCCCGTGCCGGACTAGACTCCGTCTCTTCTCCCTGACTGGGCCGCCCATGAAGAAAAGCTCTAACCTGAAATGGGCCACCCTGGTCAGTGAGGCACAATGAGGATACCCGGAAAGTATATCCCCAAGACCTACGCTTTAGGAGAGTTTTCTCCGGATCCTTCGTCTATGCTTCTCCTTCTTCTGCAGCTTTGGAGTTGAACTCCTCTTCATATTCCGCAGAGAACTTTCGGAAATCCGCCGACGTCATTGAATCATCCGAAGATGCCGGTAAGTCGGTGTTTGTTCTGATCGCCTCCAGCACCGAGTCTTTGTTGTCTCCAGCATCGGCGAAGCTGGATCCGGATCCAACATATCCGACGAAGTGCGACACGTGCATCCTGAGGTAGTTGTGGCTTTCCTCATGGGATTCCTCGAAACGTCTAATGTTCTCGAGATCCTCATCCACACTTGCGCCCAGCAACATTATGCGCCTCAATGTATGCCTCAGGAAAGGTTGATTGTTCCACTGTTAGAAGAGCTGGAACCAGAGTTGCTGTCTTGCTCCTCCTAGATATGGGCCTTGACGGGCAGATCGATCTGGGATTCGGCCTCCCTAGGGAGCTCCAATCTAGATTCAATCTACACCGTAAGATCTGCTTCAGGCTCAGTTTTCTCTACTATCTCTGCGAAAGGTGCGGGTTGGGTGGGATCAGGGTTTTCCGAGATCCGGAAGTCTGCCGCCTCCGCGGAAAAAAGTGGACCCAGAAACTTCTTCTGCATCTATCATCATTGCTGGGGTGGGTGGGGCAGGTTCAGCGAAACCGATGTAAACATCGATCTCACCAAAATACATGATGGTGTAGGCAGTCACGGCCTCCCTAGCCGGAATCCAGGTCTCGTCGAGAACGATGAGAGGGACTTCGCTGGCGTAGAGGACATGACCAACAGAGATTGTCTTGCTGATTCCGATTCTTGCAGATTCTGCTCGGAACACAGATCTGAAGCTCACTTGCCCCATGGTGGGCACCAACTATCGTCGGATTGATGAAAAGTACCCCATGAGGGGGTCCTCGAGGCGTGTGGAAGTGAGGGGTGTGAGACGTAAAGTATTCCGGGACGGGGAGCACACAAGTTTACCAAGGTTCGAATCCACCGGCTTTGGACGGATCCTACTCCTGCTAGCAATCCAGTAATACGGTAGAGCCAGAATATGGGTTACAAGGGTTTTGCCTGTGCGAGTTGAGATTGTAGACTATTGTGGGGTGCCCTAAAGGCTGGTTCCTAGGACGGATTACATAGATATCTGACCTAGGTTTACAGGAGAGACCTATCCGGCTACGACTAAGAGTCGGTTACAGAGTACATCTTGAACTACAAGTAACACTACAGGCCTATGTCAGTAAGTTTTTTGGGCCTTCCTGTAGCCGAACTAGACTTCGTCTCTTCTCCCTGACTGGGCCGCCCGTGAAGCAAAGCTCAAACCTGATGTGGCCACCCTGGTCAGTGAGGCACAGTGAGGAGACGCGAAAATTATATCCCCAACATCCGCCGCCTAACACCGTCGACGAGCACCGTAGATGTGGTGCCTCTGTTGTCTCACACACGTATAAGGTGGAACAACAACATGTGAGATGCTAGTATCTGTCTTGCCGGCGCGGGACAAGAAGGTGGAATTGCCAAGTCTAGCAAAACCCTAGGAAGAAGCATTAGATTTTCTTATCCACCTCGACCCACCTTCCTTTATATAGGCGAGTAGGTGAGGGCACGCAACACTTGTGTCCCTCGTTCCTAAAGCCTAGCCCTAGTCAAAATGGGTCCAACCCATTGACATGTGTCTCTGTCCGAACAAGTCCAACTTTCCGACTTGTGATAGTCGGATCAACATTCGCCTAGTCCCACTCTCTTAAGTGTGCGATCCCGCAGGCTTACGGTAAGCTGGACACAACTCAGTAATCATTCAGTCGGAGCAGTAGCTCAGTGAATTTCCGACTAGAGCTGATAATCAGAAGTGGCCTCTAGCAAGACTTGCCGACTCCCGGTTTACGCAAGTGCTCTCAATGTGACGATCTATCCGAGTCCCTTTGGCTCATGATATTGGTGATAAACCGCAGGGGATATTCTGTCATCCTAGTGCCGGTTTACTCTCTTCTCGTTACAGTGATAATTGATTCCCTCCGACTTCACTAAGTCGGACTACCTCGATCAACACTTGATCGAGTAGAGCATGACCATGCTTCTGAATCATATCACACGAGGGGGCCCAGAGAATATCTCTCCGGGAAATTCCGTCTTGGCTAATCCACGTCACGCAGCTTGCTTCGAAGTCGGGCCAAGACTACCCTTATGACTCCTAGTAACGCTGAGCGTTAGATAGAGTCAAAGCCGGCTTTTCCACAACTCAGATCATGAGATCCCCTCAGATCTAAGGATTCCATTGTGTTAGTCAGAGCGTATGACAATGTGAGCATGTCCTACTAACCTTTGGATCGGTCCGGCCATCGTACCTCTTCCGACTAGTCAATGCAAGGCGGATAGCATCTCCATGCTCATGACACGTGAAACATTGTCATCTTCCGACTTACAAATTAGTCTCGGTAGTGGGTTTCCCTCCGAACCTCAAACGACTAAGGACAAAATGGCTAGAGCTAGATACAAGTATGTGGTTTCACACCTGCAACAATTGCAGTGACACATACAACTAGCTCTAAGCCGGATACAAGGTTACAAATACAAGGCAGAATGTAGGCCTCTAGGGAATCATTCCTAACAGGCCATGTTGGCATCGTGGTGGATTTGGAAACCGTGCAACGCGGTCGTCTTCTATAATGTGTCACCTAACATGACTAGCCTTATCAACACTATACGCTCAGAAACTCGATCGTAGACAGCTGCCAATGCGATTCCCCATGGCCCCACAGGTCTAGTTGTTTGAGTTGGAAGAGATGTTGACTTATATATGAGGTACTCCCTTCGTCTCAAAATAAGTGACTTAGAGCATCCGCACTCGGGGTCCCTAAAGCCCCCCTAAAGGGCCGGCGCTCAAAACTGCGCCTAGCCTACCCCCATACTTTTTTTCCTGCCGGGGCGGCCCGGTTTGCCATCTGGCGCCCCCAGCCCGAACCCAACCCACGGAAGCCTAGCGGGAGCGCCAGATGGCGCTGAAAATGACGTGAGCTAGCCCTGGCAGTGAGATAAATGGCTCGTCTCCCAAGCGTTGTTCTGTCGCCGACCACGTGTTCTCCCGCCATACTTCCCACCTTTTCACCGCTTCCCGCCCTGGCTTCCTGCCCTTTTCTTGCTACACATAGCCGCGACCATCGCTATTGCAAATCTACACTATGCCCACACCCGCCATTCTTCCACAGCCCGGCCGCGATCTTTACCATCGAAACCGTAGCCGAATTCCCGCCGCCCATGGAGCATTTTCTAGAAGAAGGGGCCTCCGTCAACGTCTGCGGGCGGCGGTGCCTACGCGTCCAGGAGACGCAAGCACTCTGGGACACCTAGTACTCAGTCCGTCCAGACACTGTGTTGCCGAGAGGATGGGTGCTCAGCGCTGGTGGCCTGCCGGTACCTCCGGTGCCGGTCGGCGAGGCCCTATCCGCAACCATCTTCGCCTACTTCTGGTCGGATCTCATGCTAGAGGAGAGGGACTACCCCAACGGACACCCCGACAACCACCACGGGTGGACGATCTTCTTCGAGCAGCAGCTTGCAGGACGCACATCGCCTACGATGGCGCCGACCTGCCGCCGCATGACAACAATTTGGACGACCGGCGCACACCAGGGCGCACGCTTGATTGGGTGCTTTACTACATCGCCGTCGAGAACCACGCACCCAAGTTTGTATTAAAAGTCTCTAGACTTGCGCTCGGCGCCGGAATCGACATCCTCCTCGTCCATCTAGCCGTGACCCCAGTAGTTCAGTTTTTTCTATTGTTTGTTAAAATATGTGAAAGTTGTTACAATTATTGTAAAATCAATGTTAATTTTGTATATGTCAATTATTTCGAATGTTTGAAGTTTTTATATGGCCAGCGCCCCCCCAAATCTATGATCTATCCGGTGCCCCCCAATACGGACGAAAAAACGGCCGCGCCGGACGCCGTATTAGGGGGGTGCGAGCGGAGATGCTCTTAGATTTGTCTAGATTTATATGTATCTAGACATGTTTTAAAATTAGATAGAAAAACCCAAGTCACTTGTTTGGGGACAGAGGAAGTATATCAATTGCGTTTGAGTTTTTTTTGGAAAAAATAGAGACATAATCAGAATATATATTGGGTTTTAATAACAAAAATATTGTCTACCGAAGTTTACATACGCGTTTTGAATTAATTGTAAATTCATATATGGAAATGAATTTCTAAATTCTATTAAAGAAACTCATCCCCAAAATCAGAAGACGAAAAGCCAGCTGAAAAAAAGTAAAAGAAAAGACCACAAGCCAGGGGCGATGAGGCCAGGAGCAGATCCGCCCGCCGCTAGAAAAAACTATGAGCATATCATACACTTATCTTTATTTATGATTTCAATGATAACAATAACCAAAGCAATCACAGTAAATTTATTTTTACTGAAGCAACATATAATTTCTCAGAAGCAATATCAGTCTGTTCTGAATTCTGAGGATGTGCAATCATGACCTGTACCTTAATCCTGGATGAAATACTAAAAGTTCAAGGTGCATAATATTATCCATATACTTGATACAGAAAAATAAAGTTTCATTCATACCGTAGATCCAATGAATGAATAATGGCGTTTCCTTGGAACATTAATAATATGGAAAAGCAAATCTATTATTAGGAGTTAGGAACCCATGATTCAGATGTGAATCTATGTGTGCGTGTGTATTTGGTATTTTCACTGCCAACATACCAGCTGAAACTTTTTTCTTACTAGCTACCTGCGAGAAACAGATTGATCCCTATAAATCTTGTGTGAAGTTGTATGTTTTCCGTCCGTCAACTTCCCATGCAGCTCATGAATGATGTCCGAAAGATGAAAAGCGCACAAGCAGCTCTTCTTGAAAAGGCATAAATACTGACTCTTAATTACTTTGTTCTGCTCCTCACATGCTAAAACTTGACAGGCCCAAGATGCACTGGATGAGGAAAGGAGATGATTATACCATTGCATTTTTTTTTGGCATTATATATGTCTCTACCTTCCCTTGCGAGCTTCTGAGATGAAATCTTTGTTAATTAGTCTCTGTCCAATTGTGTGTTCCTATATTTGATCCAAACCTAGAATTTCAAAATGGTTTGAATTACTTTGGTCCTCCGAGGTCATGGTAATAACAAGCTAGCTGTAAGAGAAGGCCTATATATGTTTCTTTGTGCATTGGCTGTAGGCTGATAATGCCTGCATGGACATGCCGTAGAAGCGCAACAAAAGCTACACTCCCCAGTCAGGAATGATGCCAGGTTCACTCTCCATCCTGTGATCTTTCTTGTTCTACTTTGATCATCTCCTACTGATCACTGTACGGCTCTTGGGAGCATGGGAATCAAAAGTTACATTTCAATAGTAGGTTCAGTCAAAATCTAATTGTAACACGGTTTATTTTTTTCTTATCCCACCAAACTCGCATGCTTCCTTCTGTTACCACTTGGTTTGTTTTTTAATCTCGGTCCTGATTTTCGAAAAATAAATAACCGGCGGCCCACAAGCAAAAGATAGTGCAGCTGGTGGGCATGGCACAGTAATGGGGCTGAATGACAGCAAGCTTTCCAGTTAACTGAGCAAGCAGTGTTGCCATTCACGTCAGTGGTGTTTGCCTGCCTGCTATTTCTCCGTTCGACCTGTAGGTTAAACCAGTTGTTCTTATTGTTTTTTCCTTTTGGTGTTCACGGTTTGTTCCTAGAGTTGGGGAAAAATCCTTTTGTGCAGGCTCTACAGACGAGAGTCCTCTAGATGGTAGTTACTGCCTTTCTTGTGTTTATCTTTCTTCATTTGCTCTCCTCATGTAGACGATATATTGTGGATTTCTAATAAGCATTTTTGTTGTGCTGCTAGGTCTGCCAGGTGCATCCTGTGTTGTTCCTATGAATTTATTGGTAGGATGTTTGTGCCTGGTCATCCTGCTCTTCTTGACACTTCTCTCACTACCATGACCAGACACGAGGGGAAAATTGCAATGTTGCATGCTTCACTATCAGCACTAACAAGCAGAGAAGCATCACTATACAATAAAAACCACCAGTGCAGGCCATCATAAGAAGCACCGTTGTGCTTTAAAACTATGAGTTAATATGTGACCTTCGCTGACGCAGATGATGCCTAGTGTACACAAAATCTGGACTTGGGCTCTTCTCTCTGCTGTAGGAGATGAAGCGGCGCTTTTCGCAGTGGCGAGAAAGGTGAGTGAGTGCTTGCGTTCGTCCCTTCTCTGGAGTGGGCATGGCGGTGTTAAGAATATAATACACGCCTAACCCTTTCCATCAGTTCGGACTTTTGGTTTAGATGGCTAGTGCATCAATTCAATATGGTATCAAAGCTAAGAGGTCTCAAGTTCAAGACCCTGCTCACGCAGTATTAAAAACAAGATTCTGCGGCCTGCACCAAACCCACGCTAAGGACTAAAATAGCCTAGACGTAAGGGGGAGTGTTAAGAATATAATACACGCCTAGCTCTTTCCATTAGTTCGGACTTTTGGTTTAGATGGCTAGTGCATCAATTCAATAGGCGGCACACACTTGGCTCGATCGTGGCCGCCGCCAGAAATTCCCCCTATGTCCACGATGTTGCTTGTGGTTGTGTGCAACGCGGAGCACATTGCGTGTACACACAAGGTGTCGTGGTGTACTTACTTCATGTCACCGTTTCCTGGACCTGGGTCTGGCCTCCAATTGAGGAAAATGGTGCTGGGAGTTTCTTCTGCATCTTCATGATTCATTTCGATCAATCAGTTTCGTGCGCTAGCATTTATCTTTTTTCAAAAATGTTTATTTTGGAGAGGCAAATTGGGTTAGCCTTATTTAGAACTGAAATTGTTTGTCTAAGGTTTCACACTTCAACTGTTCATGCAGGAAGATCAAAATGAAATTTAGAAGTCACTTTGTTTAAGATTTTATACTACAAGTGCTCATGCAGGACATGGTGTATGCTCAGAAAGGCTAAAAGGTCAGACAGGACAGCTTGATCCCTACGCCTGAAGGTTACAACATGTATGATAGAACCACGAGGGAGGGGACATGTTTGCCTCCATGGACACGCCGGTTGCATAATCTAGGTTCGAGTAGTCTCGATGCTCGAAACATGTGTTGAAGGTAAAGTGGCAGTTAATTTTGTATCTGAGCTTACTAGATTATAAAGGAATAGTTAGGAAATGAACAATGACATTTCATACTGGGAATAATGGCATCGTTGTTTCTCCATTATTTCGTGTTTGTACTTCAAGAATTATTCTACACTAAGGTGCCATAAGAATTCTCATACATTCTTTGCAGGTGGCCAGTCATTATTTGGAAATATTACTACTGACGTTGTTGTCCTAACTATGTAAACCTGTCTGTGTATTTTATTTTTCAAAGAGAATGATAGCAATCGCTCCGTGTGTATCAGGTGAGGCTAGTTTCAAGGTTCTATTTGAACAACCATTTTTTATCTTTCTGAAGGTTATTACAAATCCATTTGATGGAGTTTTGGTTATGTAACATGACTTGTGTTTTGGACAGTCCGCGGAAATGAGCTGATAAAATGCAATATGCAGTTGTCCTTGATGTTTCAAACAATAGGCACATGTAATGAGCTGATAAACTTGCTAGGTTTACTACTTAATTTTCCTTGTTCGATGCTTTCTTTGTTTTTAGCACAGATTCTTGGCCAAGTCAATGTCTACAACTGCGTGTTGATAGCATGTTAATGGTGATCAGCAATTGGATCTATTTTTTCTACAGTTCTGTGAATTGTGCAGGGGAGCTGGTGGCGATGGCATGAGGACAGTGCAGTGCCTGAGGGGGAGTTGGTGGCATCCAAGGCAACAAAGGAGGAAGCCAACCAACTCGCTCTACACACCCCTATTAATGCATCAACTCCTTCAATTCCTATTGCTTCATTACAGCTTTTTTTGGCATCTCATCGGTTTAGATCAAGCGTTGATTAAATCTAGTGGCCACCAGTCGAATTGATAAATCAGAACCGGTAAAATAGAGCAGAGCAGAGTCCTCGTGAGCCTTGAACTGGGGATGAAGCAGCCGTCGTGGCTCACCAGCAAGGTTGATATATCCAGCAAGGTGTTTGAACTGAATGAGAATATAAGAAAAATTGCCCGGACACCAGCTGCCGGAGCTCATGGAGATGTTACATAGGTTTTGGGCTTGCTCAATCAGATGGTCAGTACCGGCACTAGTCAAGAGATTGTAAATCTCACTCTTGTGCTTAATGCATGTGCTCATGCGGGCAAGGGCTTAAGGATGCGCTTGAGCTTGTAAACAAGATGTATTTTGAGCCAAATGCAAAGGTCTGGAGTGATATTGTTTATTGGAGCAGCAGCAGCTCGGTCTGCTTGTGACTGTTCATAATTGAGGCTAACAACACTCTTGTCTGCACCCAATGTTCAATCATATGATCTTGTTTGATATTGGTTGGTCATCTCACTCCTGGGTTTCTTTGTTGGAAACAAGATGGATAGATTTTATTATATGTAGTTTCTTGTCATTTATCATATTCCCTGTTTTGAAGCATCAAGTTCGGATACTTTGGTAACAGTAGAAAACAAAGATGGAGGGATGTTATTAAATATAGTTTTCTTTGGTATTTATTATCTATCTTGCTAAGCATCGAGTTCAGATTCTATGATAACATGGTTTCTTTTATCATCATACATGTAAAGGAAACAAGACTGTGTAAGGAATCCTAACCATGGTTTTTAAATTCAGCTTGCAACTATATTTGAATACTATGAGCATGGTCAAGACAAAGCATGTACTCCATGATGCGCAAGGAAACTGACATCTCGAAATGGATGCCCAAACACTAAAGTTGACGACATTCCACAGGTACATATGTATGTCCAAATGTAGCTACTATATTTTTTTTATTAACTGCTCACATGTCTAAACTGCTTGTTTTTTCTCCGCTCGCGATTCCATTTTATAGAAATTATTACTTGCAAAGTAGGAAGATGTACGGTCTAGTGTTTTGTCTATTGAGTGGAGATCTTCCTTCATATCATAGGTAAATACTAGGCATATCAGAAAACCTAAGTACCATTCTATTCTTCCAACAAATTTGGGTCTTCTTCACCTATGCTCCAGTTCCTCTATACACCCATTCTGTTTGTAGATTACAGCACCAGAAAGAATGGAAACAGTGCTTGTTTTAGCAAGCCAAGGCTACAATGCATATAGAAATATCTAGTTCTGATTCTAGTTTATTATGCACGCAAGGGGACGATTGTTGGTGTCATCCATCTATCTACCTTCTTGATGGTGTTTAGACCGCAAATGTCTAGCTAGCTAGGATGAAACTGAATGTGGTGCAATGCAATTGACGACACGCCAGGAGGTGTCGACAATGCACGGCAAGCTGGGACACACCCGGGATCGCCAAAGCACGGGGTTGATCAAGGCACGATCAATCGAACTCAAACGACAACAGAATCGTGAAACCAGAGAATGAATGAGCCCGAGTGGAATAGACTAAGGCAACCGAGATAATCATTTATGTTAGAGTATATTTGTGTATTGTAGTTTTTCCATATGTTAGGGGGCTTCCTGTATATTTGCACCTGTACATGTACTATATATTCTGGCCTTTGGCCCTCTAGTAATACAAGTGATTATTACCCTAACATGGTATCAGAGCCGTAAGGCCTTCTTTTTTTCTCGTCGCCGCCGCCGCCTCCGCCGCCGCCCCGGCCGCCGCCTCCTCGGCCCAGTCGCCCTCCGCCGGACGCCGCCCCTCCCCCCGTCGCCGCCGGCCCGACCCCGCCGCCGCCGCCCTGGCCCGACCCTGCCGCCGCCTCCTCTCCCTCGGCCCAGTCGCCCTCCGCCGGCTGCCGCCCCGCCCCCCGTCGCCTCAATCGGCCCGCCGCCCCGCAGCCTCGCCAGATTCGATTCGATCTGGTTTGAAAGAAAAAAAATTATGTCTTCCTCCTCGGGCTATGTTGCGATTCCTCGCTGCCCGGTGATTTTTGATGGCGCGAATTATCCTGATTTCGCTGCCTTTAGGCGCGTTCATATGCGCGGTCTTCGCCTTTGGGGTGTGTTTTCCGGTGAGGTCTCCTGTCCACCGCGCCCCGTTGTGCCTCCAGTGCCTCGTGCACCGACGCCCATTGTCCTTGCCCCCGATGCTACTCAGGCGGTCAAGGATGCAACCTAGAGTGCTGATGATTCTGCTTGGGCTGATTATGAGCACCAGGTCCAGGAGCATTCTACTGCTACTACTACGTACCGGCTGGATCTGGCTGACTACACTCAGTGGATAGATAAGGATGCTCGTGCTGCTGCTATTCTCACTTCCAGTGTTCTACCTCAGTATGCTGCTGAGTTCATGGGTCTTCCCACTGCTGCTTCTCAGTGGGCTTTTCTTCGTCAGCGCTATCAGCCGTCTGGAGATGCTCTTTATCTATCTGTGGTTCGTCAGGAGCATGATCTTAAGCAGGGTGATTCTACTATTGATGATTTCTACACTCAGAGTGCTGCTATTTGGCGTTAGCTTGACTCTCTTCGTACAGCAGTGTGTAACACCTGTCCCTGCTGTCTGATTGTGCACGCGGATCTGGAGTTTCAGCGCGTCTTTGAGTTCTTGTCACGGCTCCGCAAGGAGTTTGAGCCGCGCCATGCCCAGCTGCTTGCCCGTGGTCGTGTTCCGCTCTCTGAGGTACTGGCTGAACTTCGTGCTGAGGAGACTCGTCTTCGTGGTGCTAGTCTTCTTGAGGTTCCGTCTGTTCTTGCTGCTCATGGTCCCCCTGTGCCGCCGGCTTCGTCGCGGTCTCTCGCGCCACCGCTACTCTCTGCTCCACCGGCCCAGGGTCAGCGTCAGTCTCAGCAGCCTCGTGGTTCTCGTCCTCCCTGTGCCCACTGTGGCAAGCCTGGTCACGATATCTCTGGTTGCTGGACGAGGGATCCACGCTTACGTCAGCAGTATCTTGCTCGTCGCCAGTCTGGTTCTTCAGGATCTTCTGCTGTTGCCTCTAGACCTCCTACTGGTGCTTATGGACCTCCTGCTGGTGCTCTGTCTGATCAGGATATTATTCATGGTCTTCGTAGTCTGCTTGATGCTACAGGCTCCTCCTCGTCGGGTACTGCTGGTTCTATGACTAGTTCTCCTGGCACTGCGTGACCATCATCTTCTACACAGTCAGGTACGTCATCCCCGTGGTATCTGGATTCTGGAGCTTCTTTTCATATGACTTCTGCATCTTCTATTCTTTCTGCTCTTCGCTCTCTTATTTCTTCTGTCCGTGTTATTACGGCTGATGGTACCTCTCTTCCTGTTTCCAGTCGAGGCACCCTCTCTACTTCTTCCTTCTCTATTCCTGATGTTTCTCATGTTCCCAGCCTTAAGATGAACCTCTTTTCTGCTAGTCAGCTTACTGATTCTGGTTGTCGTGTCATTCTTGATGATGATTCTTGTGCTGTTCAGGACCGTCGTACACAGGCTCTGGTTGGAGCTGGCCCTCGCAGCATTGAGTCTCCGGGGCTATGGGAGTTAGACTGGCTTCGCGTTTCTTCAGCTGACACTTCTTCTGCCACTTCTCATGTGGTTGCTGCTTCTGTCACTGGCTCGTTCCAGCAGTGGCATCATCGGCCGGGTCATCTTTGTGGCTCCCGTTTATCATCCTTAGTTCGTCGTGATCTTATGGGGCTTGTCTCAGGAGATGTGTCGTCGCTACATTCATGTCAGGGTTGTAGGTTAGGTAAACAGATTCAGCTTCCCTATCCTACTAGTGTGTCTGTATCTCAGCGACCTTTTGATTTAGTTCATTCAGATGTGTGGGGTCCAGCTCCCTTTGCTTCAAAAGGGGGCCACTCATACTATATTTTGTTTATTGATGATTTCTCCCGGTACACATGGTTATTTTTTATGCGCTCTCGCAGCGAGGTGCTTGCTATTTATCAGCGCTTTGTGGCCATGGTTCGTACTCAGTATTCCACGCATATTCGTGTTTTTCGTGCTGATTCTGTAGGAGAGTATATCTCTCAGCACCTGCGTGGCATCCTTGCTGAGCAGGGCACCCTTGCTCAGTTCTCGTGTCCCGGCGCCCATGCTCAAAATGGTGTCGCCGAGCATAAGCATCGTCATATTCTTGAGACTACCCGTGCTATGATGATTGCTTCCTCTCTTCCGCCGCATTTCTGGGCTGAGGTTGTCGCTACGTCGACTTACCTCATTAATATCCAGCCTTCAGCTACTCTTCATGGTGGCATTCCTCTCGAGCGTCTCTCTGGCTCCTGTGTAGACTACTCGGCTCTTCGTTTATTTGGCTGCGTTTGCTATGTCCTTCTCCCTCCTCGTGAACGCACCAAATTAACCGCTCAGTCTGTTGAGTGTGTTTTTCTTGGCTATAGTGTGAGCATAAGGGCTATCGCTGTTGGGACCCCGTTGGTCATCGTATGCGCATCTCTCGTGATGTCACGTTCGATGAGACGCGTCCTTTCTATCCTCGCCCCACCTCTGGTATTTACCCAACGGATGATCTCTCTTTTCTTCTTTTTCCTGATACACCTTTCGTTGTCTCTTCTCCTCCACCTCCTCCTTCTGATGCTCCTCCTTTGTCTTCGGCGCCATCCTCTCCTCCGTCTAGTTCCCCTAGTTCTCATCGGTCTCCAGCTTCGGATCCTTCCTCCGTGCCTCCTTCTTCCTCCTCTTCTGATGAGTCGTCTTCCGTGGATGAGCTTCCTTCCTCACGACCTGGTCGTCAGCGTCGTACTCCAGACCGTTACTCCCCTAGTCAGTATGGTCTCTCTGTAGTTTCCGAGCCGACTTCTTATCGGGATGCTGCGTGTCATCCTGAATGGCAGCTTGCCATGGCTGAGGAGATTGCTGCGCTTGAGCGCACATGCACCTGGTATCTTGTCTCTCCCCCTTCTGGTGTTCGTCCTATCACATGTAAGTGGGTCTATAAAATTAAGACCCGTTCTGATGGATCTCTTGAGCGCTATAAAGCGCGTCTTGTGGCTCGTGGTTTTCAGCAGGCACATATGACCACTGTGCATACTCTTCTTGCTGTTGCTTCTGTCCGACGCTGGTCTGTGTCCCAGCTTGATGTTCAGAATGCTTTTCTTAATGGCAAGTTGAGTGAGGAGGTTTATATGCAGCCTCCTCCTGGGTATTCTGTTCCCGATGGGATGGTTCCTAACAATTTATATATTGAAAACAAATAAAACCGGCATGTCTAATGAAGGCTCTGAATTCATATACAAGCTATTCCTAGAGGGGCGTCGCCGAAGCTGCTCCTGTTCAGTTCAGCTTGAACAGCACGTTCAATATCCGGCCACGCCTCTCTAAAACATTCATAGAGCCTAGACTCGGTGCACCTGCGCCGCTGTCGAAACCGACGATTGTGCTCCCCACCATTCCTGGCCATTGTCCTGAACTTATCCTTAAGGTTCTTCCTCTTGACGGAGATGGCTTCGGCGTTGATGTTGGCAGGGATGAGAGCTGGATCCACCTTCTGCAGCTCTTCGAGGAGCGCGGAGGCAGCAACCTTGTTGTCCGGGCTCTCCCTGAGCAGCCTGCCATCGGTCCTCACCAGCGTGAGATTTTGGTTGGTGGTCCACTTGTAGTAGCTCGCTGGTCATGTGCGCCTTGTCTTCTTTCTCGCAGCGACAGAGGAGGCGCCTTCATCAGGAGAGGTAATCCCATCATCAGAATCCGAAGGCACGCCATCGCCAGTGTTATTGCCGTCTCCTTCGCAGGGAGAGGCAATCTCCTCCTCCTCGTCGGTGCTGTTGTTGCCGATGTCAAAGTCGAAGTTGCCGTCGCTTAGAGATGAATCATCCTCGGATGAGGAGATTATTAGGACGTCATCGTCGTCCGAGACAAGGATGACTTCCTCGGTGCTGAGAAGAGGCAGGGTAGGCGCCATAGCGATCAGGTACGCAAGAATGTACTGTACCGGGTATTTACTTATAGCATGTGCCTGTCAAATTATTTTGACGGGAAAGGCTAGCTTTTTTCGGCGGGAGTGGAAAACTTTTATTTTTATTTTTGCAGGGGCTGACGACAGGGCCTGCTTTGATTTGTTTCCAAAAATATTGGAAGACATCCAGAAATATTGAAAGGAGCTTAATTGTTGAGCAGCCTAATTGATATCAAGAGATTTGGTGGTATTTCTTACTATTGAGAGAAGATCAATTAACGATATACTCCGCATCGCTCGCTCGCCCAAAGGAAAACTATCAAACAAGTGATATGAGAAGAAAAGAAGCATTAATAGCTGATCGATCCTGCGATCGGTATCTATATATTTTTGGAAAGTTTGGATTGTACGAGGGCATGCACAATGCGGCGACTCTTATACTTCCTCTGTTTCAAAATATATGTTTTAGCTTTGTGAAAAAAGTGTATCTAGACTTCTTTTAGTGTGTAGGTTCATTTCAAACCTTCATAAACCTACACACTAAAAGTGGTCTAGATACACTCCTTTCACAAAGCTAAAACATCTTATATTTTGAAACGGAGGGAGTAGTTGCCATGTTAGATTTTAGCTTAGTTGGAGGAGAGATAAATAAGAAAGAGAAGGTTGTCTTCCTTTGCTAAGGGATAATCTCTTAAAAATAAGAGCATGCTATTTTCTCTATTCTTAAAATAGGGTGGGCGTTCAGTTCGGTCCGGTGCCTCGGTCATACGACTGTTTCAGTTTCTAGAAATTGAGGACCGATCGGTGTGTAATATTTAAGGGCATCTCCACCGGACGATCGAAATACGCGACCGAAACAGTCTGTTTCTATCCGTTTGGGTCTGCCTGCGATCACTTTGGGACCGCGGTCCGACCTGTCCAGATGACCGCGCCCAGCGGCACGACCCAAATGTCCACTCCTACCAAGGGCTGTCCAGACCTGGCCCTTTGTATCTGAATAGTTCACAGCCAATTTATACAGATAAATATATATTTTGACAAACCAATAAACTAGCTTAGGTAATACAATTAAAATAGTGCTTACATATGAATAGTTCATACTCACATGGTTCGATAAAAAACAACCAAATGTCACTCAAATTGCAAAAAACAAATAAGGGGTTAAGTATTTTGGTTTCCTGCACGAGCCCATATATGCTCAACCAAATCTAGTTGAAGCTGGTCATGGCTGTGCCTATGACACAAATTTTCATGCACTTGCATAAATTCTTTCCAAGAGGCTACACCTGGCTCTGGCTCAGCCAATTGACCCTAGAAATCCCAGCCTTGGTCCAAAATGCCGTCATCACGCTCGTCCTCGACGATCATGTTGTGCATGATCACACACGCAGTCATCACATCCCACATTCTCTCCGTGCTCCAGGTTCTAGCAGGGTAGCGAACAATAGCCCATCTTGACTGAAGCACACCAAATGCTCGCTCCACATCTTTTCTAGCAGCCTCTTGCTCTTTCGCAAACCTCTTGCATTTCTCATCTTCGGGGTTGCGGATTGTCTTCACGAAGGTGGCCCGGGATGGATAGATACCGTTGGCTAGGTCGTACCCCATATCATGTGCATGACCATTGATCTCTAGGAAACTTGTGGGGCATTCCTTCTGCCGGCAAACTTCTCTTATAGTTTCCATGTTAGATTTTTGCTTAGTTGGAGGAGAGAGAAATAAGAAAGAGAAGGTTGTCTCTCTGTGCTAAAGGATGATCCCTTAAAAATAAGAGCAGACTATTTTCTCTATTCTACCATATGTCTTTGATGACCCACAAGTATAGGGGGTGTATCACAGTATTTTCGATAAGTAAGAGTGTCGAACCCAACAAGGAGCAGAAGGTGTTGACGAGTGGCTTGGAGCCGGAATTCTCTGTAAATACTTAGCAAATGGATTTTTAGGGTTTTTTGTTAATGCAGATAAATAAAGTACGAGTGAATAAAAGACAATAAGAATAAATGCAGCAAGTGGCCCAATCCTTTCTTTAGCAAAGGACAATCTGGTTATATTATTTAAGATGACCAAACGTTCTCGAGGACACACGGGAATATTGTCAAGTGCTTTCGCTTCATATAGTCGATTAATCTTCTTTAGTTTGATAAGTGTTGTGTGGGTGAACCTGTGCTAATGTAACGACCTTCCTAGCACTAATACATACTTGTGATTATACCCTTTGCAATCATCCGCAAGTCAAGAATGTAATTAAGATATAAACCTAACCACATCTTTAAACTTTAAGATCCTAACATCCTTTGTGCAAAGGTTTCCTAACGGGGGTTCAGGTTTCTGTCACTCCGACAATCCCTACGATTAGTAGCCAAAGACACAATGCATTCCCCTAGGCCCTTAAAGGTGAAGTGTCATATAGTCAACGTTCACATGACACCACTATAAGAATAACACCACAACTTAAATAACAAACTATTGAATCTTTCTCAACACAATTCCACTACAAACAACATGACGTCTCCCATGTCCTCAAGAACTAAACGAACTACTCACAAGACATCATATGGATCAAGATCAGAGATGATATAATGATAAGTAACAATGTGAACATAAACGATAATTCAATGGTTCCACTCAATAGCATCAACTACAACATGTAATCAACACCGAGAAAGTTTCCCCTAAGAACTAAGCAAGATTCAACCCAATTGTTACAGCGGTATGGAGTAGTGATGATGGTGCTGGTGGATATGATGATGGAGGTGATGATGATGATGATCCCGATGAAGTCTAGCATGATGGTGGTGTTGATGGCGACGATTTCCCCTCTCCGGGAAGGAATTTTCCTGACAGATTTCTGCCTGCCGGAGAGCTCTTTCTCTCTCTGTAGTTTTCTGCTCCGCAGAGGTGGCGGAATCTTTCTGTTGTCGCTCCCCAAGTCTTAGGGTTTCGTGGGGATAATATACGCCAAAGGGGAGACCCAGAGGTGGGCCAGGGTGGTCACACCACCTGGTGGCGCGGCCAGGGGTGGCCCGTGCCAGGGGGTGGTTTGGGCCCCCTGTGGCCCAACTCCGCTCCCCCTTCTGGCATCCTTCATCTTCTAGAAAAATAGGAATTTTCATGTATTTTCTAGAATTTTTTGATCGTCGCGAATTTCGCCTCCAAACAGTGCCTTTTCCATCAGAATCCTGATTTCAGCGGTCCATTCTCCAAAAGTCATCAACCATGCAAAAACAGATGAAATAACATAAGTATCATCTCTAAATATGAAATATATCAATGAATAATAGTAAATTATGATATAGAATAGTGATGCAAAATGGATGTATCAGTCTTCTGTTAGCAAACTAATTTCTTACTAAAAAATAGTTAATTCTCATTAATTACTAGAGATGGCAATAAGAGATAATGCAGTTTACAAATTATATATATTTTCATCTCTAGATGACATGTAGAGCTAAGGGAAGACATGACTTCTCTAGTATTGTACATGCCCTGATTCCCTCCCAAGTGAAATGAAACAATAAATCAAGTGAAACAAAACAATAAATCCATTGGCAACGCCACTGTCTTCATTCTTGTTGCGTTTTAAACGGGTCCTCACACTCACACAACAGATCCGCCTAGTCGGAGGAATAGTCGTGAATCCGTTTGACCGAATAACGTATAAGTTGTTTGACCACCGTCAAGTAGGATCCATTGTGAAACAACTTCTGGGACTAAACTAAGTGTCAAAAAATGCTGCACAAGGTTTCAAAGAAGAACACTTTTTAGATTGCTTCGGCGAATCAACTTCTTCTCGATGATGGACATTCCATAGGGATTACTAGAGTCAGGTTCATTTTTTCCAAATGGCGGGGGGGGGGGGGGGGGGGGATAACCCCGGCCTCTGCATCCAAGAGATGCACACAACCTTTTTTATTTGATTATTCACAACACCTTACAGTAGGAATTACAAAGAGATCAAAGCCACCAAACTAGCAACAACTTGCTAAACCTACACCACTGATGAAGGGGGAAACCATGAGGAGGGCCAAAAACCATGACATCCCACCAACCATGAGGAAGGCCTCCACAAGTCGCTCAATGGTGAACAAGTGGCACACTCGACACTCGGTCTAGAAGGCCCTCAGCGCCTACCAGTATACACGATCATAATTCCTCGTTTTCGCTGTCTTCCGCATACCAGTATTCCAGATAAATAAATGCAATGATCTTGCGAGGTATGCCATCAAAGCCACCATGACGCCAAACAACACCGTGACCCTGCATGCATCCAACATGATCCGGGATACCTATTTCTAGGGTTTCCCCTGAAGCAGCCCGAGAGAAGAGTCCAGCTATGACAATTCCTTCAACAAGGTAGCGACGCCAAGTGACCCCATCATCGTCTGCCACGACCTAGGTTGAGGCTTGGTTTTCACTGGATATCGTGCCTCCCTAAAATCGTCACCGGATGGACCACTAGAGGATCTCGATGTGCGATACCAATATCCACTAGACCCAAGCCCAAACTGGTCGAATCCTCCAGCGAGGAGGCTGTCACCGCCATTCCCACGGCCGTCACCATGGTGTCCTTATGCTTTAGGCCTGCAAAATGTCAAAGATCACCTTACACTACAAGAAAAGTTGCCATCTACCATGACCAGATTTCATGGTAAATGACCTTTTTGTGGTTAAAGGTCTTCTACTATGGATGGGCGCCCGTGGTAAAAGCCCCGTCATAACACCTTCTACCATGGTTTTTCAGAAACCATGGTGGATGGAATCCATCTACCATGAAAATTTAGTCCGTGGTAGATGTGTTTCGCCAGCCCCGTTGACTACTGATGTCATGTCAACTATCACGTGGAAAACACCGTTAACGGGTAATTACTGTTAGGAATGATGCCCTAGAGGCTCGCATTCCACCTTGTATTTGTAACTCAGAATCCGTCTTAGAGCTAGTTGTATGTGTCACTGTAATTATTGCAAGTGTGGAAGCACATACTTATATCTAGCTCTAGCCATTTTGTCCTTAGTTGTTTGAGGTTTGGAGGGAAACCCACTACCGAGACTATTATAAGTCAGAAGATGACAATGTTTCACGTGTCATCAGCATGGAGATTCTATCCGCCTTGACCGATCCAAAGGTTAGTAGGACATGAGCACACCGTAATATGCTCCAGCTAACACAATGGAATCCTTAGACCTGAGGGGATCGCACGATCCGAGTTGTGTAAGAGCTAGCTTTGTCTCCATCTAACGCTCACCGTAATTGGGAGTCATAAGGGTGGTCTTGGGCCGACTTTGAAGCAAGCTGCGTGACGTGGATCAGACAAGACAAAATTTTCCCCTCCATTTCAGAGAGATATTATCTAGGCCCTCTGGTGTGATATGATTCAGAAGCATGGCCATGCGCTACTCGATCAAGTGTTGATCGAGGTAGTCTGACTTAGTGAAGTCAGAGGGAATCATTTATCACTTCAACATGAAGAGAGTTAAACCAACACTAGGATGACAGAATATCCCTTGCAGTTTATTTCCAATATCGTGAGGAAATGGGACTCAGACAGATCGTCACATTGAGGGAACTTGCGTAAACCGGGAGTCGGCAAGTCTTGCTAGAGACCGCTACCGATTATCAGCTCTAGTCAGAAAGTCACTAAGCTACTTCTCTGACTGAATGATTATTGAGTTGTGTACGGCTTATCGTAAGCCTACGGGGTTGCACACTTAAGAGAGTGGGACTAGGCGGATGATGATACGACTACCACAAGCTGGCAAGTTGGACTTGTTCGGATAGGGACACGTTTCAGTGGGTTGGACCCACTTTGACTAGGGTTAGGGTTTAGGACCAAGGGACACAAGTGTTGTGTGCCCTCACCCACTCGCCTATATAAAGGAAGGTGGGTGGTGGCGGACAAAATAATCCAGTGTTTCTTCTTAGGGTTTCGCTAGACTTGGCAATTCCACCTTCCTGTCCCGTGGTGGCAAGACCAAGACTACCATCTCACTTGATGTTGTTCCACCTTGTACGTGTGTGAGATAGTAGAGGCATCACACATGCATTGCTCGTCGACGACGTTAGTCGGCGAAATTAGAGGCAGAAGGAGGAGGAGCACGAAGCCGATGACGAGGTGGTTCCACGATCGAGCAGTTCGCCGTAGCCAGACGAGACGAGGGGAACGTACAACACCACCGCGATGCGCTTCCTTAGCTTCTGCACCTGCACGTCGAGAGGTACGAGCTATTGCTTTTGACCTTGGCTAGATCTTCGGGGGGCTCACTGGAGTCCTTGCCAGAGCAGAATTTTTTTTGTTTTTGGCCTAGCTCTGCGTGTTTCCCAACAGTGGTGTCAGAGAGTCAACTCTAGGTTTTTGGCCTAGTTATTGAGCATGAGATGAGCTAGTGGGAAAGATGGGATCTTTTTCGCTGTTTTCGTTTTGCCATTGATGATGATGCCCCATTTGTTTGCCCCGGTCACAAATTGAAGCGACGGAGATGTCTTGCTTTTGATGGCACAAATTCAGGGAGGAAGTTCTATCTATGCTTAGTGGAAAATGTGAGTATTCAGGTCCTTGTTTTCCCTCGGTAGGTTTAGCATGTTGTTTTAAATTCATTCAACTGGGAGGTATAATGATATATAAATAATAGTATCTTCCTAATCTACGGATTGTTCTTGAATCATATACATGTAATCCTAATCTGTATTTACATAATTTGTAATATTTTCGTCTATTGGAATCATGTAAATGGTGTAATGAATCTGTATTTAGATATATAATGAGTATTTTTTTTCTCAACACATATGTGACTATGAGTTGTTTCTGAATCATTTATACTCCTAATATGTATTTACATAATGTGTGACTATTGAGTCTATTGGAATCATATACATGTACTGAACCTATATTTAGATAAATTGTGATTATTGATTATATTCCAATCATATACTTGTCTAGGAGGTCCTAAATTGTGGCTTTCAAAGGTGGATAGATCTAGAGTGGGATGATAGTTTGAAGCATGCATTGTCTAAGTTGTGGGGAATGTACATTGAGAGCAGCAAGATGATGAAGGATCTTTTTGAAGAGAAGTAGAAATTGGAGAAGAAACATGCATCCCTTATAGAGGAAGCTAATAGGTGGATGGATGACACTAAGAGGAAGGTGAAAGAAGACAACCTTTCCAGGATAAATAGTGAGGGACAAGATGTTGGGGAGATGGAGAAGTGCATAGCTACATTGAAGCATGAAGTAGAGGTGCTGAAGAATGCTAAGGAAGAAATAAAGAATGTGCTCAAATCACAGGCAGATGTCTTCAAGGGGAAACAACAGAAGTGGGATGATGAAAGAGCTACTCTTAAGGCTGAAAAGAAAAGGTTAGAGTACTCCTTGTTTGATCTTTTCAAAGTCAGTGATGCTAGCAGGGATAAGGTGAATACAATCAAAGCAATTTGTGAGGAGGAGTGATGGTGTGTTTAGGTAGATGTATGAGTGTGTTCCCCCACTTTTGTAATGCAAGTGATGAACCATTTGTGTGCACTATATTTGTAATGGCTTATCTATGTGTTGAACCATTATGGTAATGTATGTACTGATGTTGATGTCTTATCTATGTGTTGAACAAATGGCTTTTAAAATATTTGGTAATGGATTAGTTGTTTTCCACATTACTGATGTTGTCAATAATATATATGTATGTCCAGTGGCCGATGAAACTTTATGAAATGCATGTACTAGGTTTATCCGACTTAATGGATTAGTTGTTGTCCATATTACAGATGTTCTCACTAATATAGATGTATGTCTAGTGGCTGTTGAAACTTTATGAAATTCATGTACTAGGTTTCTCCCACTTAATGGGTTAGTTCTTGTCCATATTACAGATGCATGTCAATAATATAGATGTAATTACCGTGGTTTGTTAAATGCACATAGCACCATTACATTCTCTCCCACTTAAGAAGCATTTCAGAATCACACAAATAGTATCAACAAGCATTTCACAAACATAGTTCCAACATAGTTCACAACTACACACATAGTTCTAACATAGTTCACTACCACACACATAGTTCCAACATAGTTTACACAAACACAAATAGTCACAACTAGCAGTTCACAGAAAGTACCCAGAAGTACATAGAGTATCGATAACCATTATAATGAACTTTCATAACAACCCTTTCTTGATATCTTTCAAGGTAATCTTGTAAATATTGCTTATTGTCAGGTAACCTGACATCCTTGTGCTCTCCTTTCTTTTCTCTTATTGGCCTCCTAGAAGTACCAGTTGCTTCATTTTGTGCAAGAACTGGCCTTGGAGCTTTGAAAGGTTGTGGTCTTTTAGAGAAAGTTGGAGATGTTGTTGTCTTCTTAGCAACAGATGATGTTTGAGCTGAAGTAGCAGCAGGTGCTATCCTCCTAGTAGCACCGATTGTGCTCTTCCTAGTAGTAGCATGTGTTGTTGGAGCTGAAGTAGGTGCTAGAGCATTTCTTGAAGCTACAGGTGTTGATGGAGCTGCTGGCATATTTTCCAGTGGAGCTGCTGTTGTAGAAGACTCGGAGTGCTCTGCCATGTTTTCCTGCATCCAAACAATACAATGGTTATTACACAGAAAATGCAAACAAAACAAGATTCAAAAGTATGGAAAAATTAGTGCTACCTTATGTTTTTTTTCCTCATCTGAAGAGATGGTTTTAGTGGGGCTCCACAACTAGTGTATCTGTGCCCAAGAGCTCCACAATTGCTGCAAGTTATGGTGTACATCCTTGATGATTGCTTTGGTTCTAGAACTTCATACTTTCCTTTTCTCCTCTTGGTCTGATTCCTACCCAATGATACCTTGAAGACTGGTGGATCAATATTAGGTGTATCAGTTCTTGTCCAGCTATCTTCACCAGGCAAAGGGTAAATCACTGGCTTGTATGCCTCAACATACATTGCCTTCATGAAGAAACTAGAAACAAAGTCTTTAGGGTGTTGGAATGACTTGTAGAAGACTGATACAACATGATTACAAGGGATTCCAATCATATCCCATGGCTTACATCCATATGTCCTTCCTGTCAAGTTAACAGCATAGCATTTGTCCCCATGGCTAACTTCCCACAAACCTTCAACTGCCTTCCTTGATCTGTACATTCTTAACCACTTCTTGTTTTCTTCTAACAGTTCTAAATAAGTAGGTGTGATGTCCCATATTGCCTTGTAAGCACCAGTTCTCTTACCTTCATTCCTGACCATCATTTTTTTCCTTATGCCATCAAACATTGTTCTAACTAGTTTCCCTCTAATGTCAAGAATCCACCTATTGAAAACCTCACTTAAATTGTTCATCACTAAGTCTGTTTTGCAGTTATAGTCCACGACATATCTGTCCCATGCTGTAATTGGTATTTTCATTAACCACTCCCAAGCTTCCACACTCTCCTCTTTCATGTTAGCCATGGCAACATCAAAACCATGCTTTTTGTAAGAATAGGAGGCTGCATCCATGTACTTCTTGAGCTTTTCACCTCTAAACGTAGCAGTTTGAAAGTTTGCATAAATGTGTCTTAAGTAGTATCTTTGAGGGTAGTTGGGGAATATTTGGTTGATTGCATTAAGTAGACCCTACACAAAGGTTTCTAACAATGTAAATAATTGAACATCTGATAAGGCAACTAAATATGGCATAGGAAATGTATAGTTTGCAATTATCTTATGCCCGTCTGAAATTATGGTATAGTACCCAAACTTGCCTACTTCACCACCAATAGCATGCTTTAGTTGGGTGAGAAACCAAGACCATGTAGTTATCTCCTCCGTGTCAACCAGGCCAAAAGTAATTGGGAATATGTTGTTGTTCCCATCCCTTGAAGTTGCACAGATAATCTGCTGCCCTGTGGTCAGCTTAATGAAACTTCCATCTAGACCTACAAAGGAACAAATATATGTCAGGTCATAATGTGTATATGTCTCATTAATTAGCAAAGGAAAAATATATCATGTCAATTACCTATAAATGGTATGCGGCCATTAAGGAATCCTTGTATAGATGCACCTAGACAATAGAACAATCTATGAAATCTAGGGTTGGTACTTGGATGCTCTACCAGAATTTTTGTGGTCACAATGCATCTGGAGCCTAGATTTGTGTCAAGCACTGTCTGCAAATAATCTCTTAGACTCTTCTATTACTCCACCTGATCACCAAGCACAACTTGTAAAGCTTTCCTGTTTGCCATGTATGCCATCATCTTAGGAACATATGCACCATATTTCTTCTTAGTTGTCTCCATCACAAACTCAATGCTTGTCCTTCGATCAATTCTCATACTCGGATCACAAATCTTTGCAACCCATTTTCATGTGACCTTGCAGTGCTCACCTAATGTGCCACAAGTGTGCTCAAAGTGCACCTTTCTTAGGCAGAATGATTTCTCATTCTTTATCTGAGAACCAACCATAAAAAGGGACACTTATCTTGAGAAAAATTTACTATCACTCTGTCCTAGCAATTTCTATGGTACCAGAAGTTCCTTAGTTATGCAATATGAAGTGTTTGCACTGCTCTCCTAAACTGGCACACATCTAGGAAGCACATCCTAAGGCACAGTCCTTCTTCAGGTTGTAATCTATTCTCATCATACCACACCCTTGGAACCTTTTTTAGCCCTACTTTTCCTTCCTTTTGGCAGAGTCCATGACAATGTCTCAAAGCCATCATCATCCTCTAGATCCAAATCACCATCTTCCCTTCATCATCAGAAGGAACAAAATGTGGTGGTGATGTACTCTATTGATTGCAATGCGATCTTGTAGTAGGCCCCTTCCTCACTAGCTCTTTCTTCTTCTTCAAAGTAACTGGCTTAGAGAGTGTTTCACAACCACTGTCATCATCTGAACAATCTGATGTATGGAATAAATCTTCAAGCTCTTCTACATAATAATACTAATGATCTAAGGCACCCCTCTTTCCCTTCTTCAAATCAGATAGTCCATGATTTGGCTCGTCTTCATCTGATTCTGTTTCATTTCTATCCCCCCCATGTAATTTTCATCCTCTTCCATATATTCTTCTTCATCCTCTTGGATGTCTTCTTCTTCATCATCAACAACGTGCTTTCCCTTCTCCTTACTTGTTCCCTATTCATTCAATAGATAACCTCCATCACCATCACCCACTTCTAAGATCTGCATGTCATTCTCAAGATTGTTGCTCTATTGTGTCAGCAAGTACATGCACTCAAGATCTTCAGTTAACTATGTACATTCTTGACTTGATAAAACAACTCCATCATCATCAATAGTGTAAACAACGGGGTTTCCAATTTTTTGAAATTGGGATTTTCTCTTCAACTGTAGCAATGTTGATGTTTGATGGCACTGTGCTTCCTCTTTTGATTATAGTCAAGCTGATAGATTTCTTATGCTCATAAAGTTCAATCATCTACTGCACCTTACTATTTCCATCCAGTAAGTCCATCCTAGCTATGCCGTTACCCTCCTCTTTCACATAATATATGTAGTCTCTAATTCCATAGCCCTCTGTCTCAATTGGAGCTAGACAATTGAGGAATGATACATATGATTGGGATGAAGTGCGCTCTAAATTGTCCTTGCCATATAAATTCATCCTTACATCCCATATATCATCATCCAAATTACATATATTCACAAGGGAATTTAATTGTCTATTTTTCAGTGAAAAACCCTAGCTAAAATGGTAAAGAAAATGGCACATATGAGAGGGAGGAGAATGACTTACTTGACGGTGCCTCCGAACGCACTGGTCCAACGGCTGCTCTAGTTAAGGTCCTCCTTCCAACGCTTGGCCAAGGCAGCGGCGACCACCTTCTCCGGCGATGCAAACTTCGTCGTTGGCGGTTAGAGCTACCGCAGCAATCCCCTTCCGCCGCAAGGAAGCCCAGCACCTCAACATTGTGACCACCGTTGTTGTCTCCATGCCGCTATCTCTGCCTCTAGTGCCGTTGACGTCCGGAGATCTAGAGCTAGGAGAAATCACTGCCGCCATTGCTTTAGTGTGTGCGTGATAGAGGAAGTGAGTCTGGTCTGGTTCGACCCGTGTCAGAATGTTGGGTTAGGTTTCCTACCCCGTCGTTAACGACCGTCCACCCAAAGCCATCCGAGTGTGCCACGTCATACTGACAGTTGGGACCATCCGGTCAGTTTTGTCATTAGACTATCGTCAAACCGATACTAGTGCTATCCGCAACGAACCAACTCTGAAGTGGTGGTTTTTGAAACCCTAGATGTTGGGGATATACTCTCCGGGTATCCTCAACGTACCTCACTGATCAGGGTGGCCCACTTCAGGATAGAGCTTTGCTTCACGGGCGGGCCAGTCAGAGAGAAGAACAGAGTCCCATCCGGCTATGGGAAGGCCCAGAAGACTTACCGACATAGGCCCATAGTGTTACTTGTAGTTCAAGACGTACTCTGTAACCGACTCTTAGTCGTAGCCGGATAGATCTCTCTTGTAAACCCTAGGCCAGATATCTATATAAGCCATCCTAGGGAGAGCCTTTAGGGCACCCTACAATAGTCTACAATCTCAACTCGCACAGGCGAAACCCTTGTAACCCATATGCCGGCTCTGCCGTATTACTGGATTGCTAGCAGGAGTAGGATCCATTCAAAGCCGGTGGATTCGAACCTGGGTAAACTTGTACACACCTCGAGGACCCCCTCACACCCCTCTCTTCCACACACCTCGAGGACCCCCTCATGGTGTACTTGTCATCAATACGACGATAGTTGGCGCCCACCATGGGGCAAGTGAGCTACGGATCTACATTCCGAGCGGAATCTGCAAGAATCTGAATCGGCGAGACTATCACCGTCGGTCGCATCCTCTATGTCAGTGACGTCCCTCTCATCATCCTCGACGAGACTTGGATTCTGGCTAGGGAAGCCGTGACCACCTACACCATCATGTCTTTTGGTGAGATCGATGTTCACCAAATTCAGATGAAGGAATCGGATAAAATCAAAACTTCATTCATAAAACCCTTTGGAACCTTCTGTTTTGTTACGATGCCCTTTGGGTTGAAGAACGTAGGAGCTACGTACCAGCGCACTATGCAACGTTGCCTCCACGATCAAATCGTACGCAATGTACATGCATATGTGGATGATATTGCGGTGATGTCCAAAAAGAAGGAAATATTAATTTCTGACTTGGAGGAAACATTCGCAAATTTATGAAAATACAACATTATGCTCAATCTGAAGAAATGTTTCTTTGGAATCCCAGCCAGAAAATTGTTAGGTTTCATCGTGTCTCAGAGGGCCATAGAGGTGAACCGAGACAAGATCAAGGCTATACTCAATATTTCCAGGCCAACTCACCTGTAGGACGTTCAAAGACTCACTGGTTGCATTGCTGCAGTTAGTCGTTTTGTAAGCCGACTCGGAGAAAGAGCCGCACCACTTTACAAGCTCCTGAAAAATACCAAGAAATTCATTTGGACTGATGAAGCTGAAGCTGCACTACAAGACTTGAAAGAAGTACTCTCATCTGCTCCTATCCTTGCAGCACCGGAACCAAGAGAACCGATGTTGCTCTATCTCACTGCAAGAAACATGGTCGTTAGTGTCGTCTTGGTAGTGGAGAGACCAGAGGAAAATCAGGAACACCTGGTGCAGCGTCCGACTTACTATCTTAGTGAGGTCATAACTGAGTCGAAATAGCGGTATCCACACTATCACAAGCTGGCTTATGGCGTGTTCTTGGCATCTCGTAAGTTACGACACTATTTTCAGGAACATCTAATTACCGTGGTAAGCACAGCTCCCATGAGAGATATAATCAACAACATCGAGGCCACAAGACGAGTCGCAAAATGGGGCATAGAGCTTTCAGCTTTCGATATTGAGTATAAACCTCGGATAGCAATCAAATCCTAAATCCTGGCTAACTTTGTTGCTGATTGGATAGAGACAAAGGAGAATATGACCCTCCCTGACTCGGAATATTGGACCCTATATTCTGACGGGTCTAAGGCTCGAGGGTGCTCGGGGGCTGGCGTGGTACTCAAATCACCCCAAGGAAACAAACTTCTATATGTGTTGCAAATCGACTTCACAACGACAAATAACATTGTCGAGTATGAAGCATAGCTACATGGAATCTGGGTTGCTCAGGATATCGGCATCCGACGTTTGATGTGTTACGGAGATTCGAAACTTGTTGCTCAACAAGTGTCGGATATTTGTAATGCAAATAAACACATGGCAGCATACAAAGCTGTTGTGGATGATCTATCTAAATCGTGCGAAGGATTTGAGGTTCAACACATGCCTCGAGCAGAAAATGAGGACGCAGACGCATTAGCTCAGATAGGCTCTGCGCAGAAAAAGGTCCCGGATGGCGCTTTTTTAGAGCACCTCAGAGTTCCCTCCATAAAGGGAGTAGACAAGGAATATCTGACCAAATCCGATTCACCATTAGTAGCAATTCTGGCTGTAATTCCTAGCTGGACTCAACCCTACCTTGATTACTTGGTAGATGGCAAATTACCCGAAGACGAAGTTCAAAGCTGACAGATCATCCGACGAGCAAAATCCTACACTATAATTAGTGGTGAGCTCTATAAGCGGAGTGTGTCTAGGGTCTTTCAGCGCTGTGTATCTCCAGAGGAAGGAGTGGAAATCTTAAGAGAGATCCACTAAGGCGAGTGTGGTCACCATGCTACAGCCAAATCTTTAGTGGCAAAAGCTTTTCGACACGGTTTTTTCTGGCTTACAACCAAGGTAGATGCCGAACGGCTGGTCAAGACGTGCAAGGGCTGCCAAAAATACGCCAAACAAGCTCATGTTCCGGGTGATCAGTTGCGGACAATACCTATAACATGGCCTTTTGCGGTCTGGGGGTTTGACATGGTAGGACCGTTCAAACGGGATCCAAGTGGATTTACTCACCTCTTAGTGATGGTGGATAAATTCACCAAATGGATTGAGGCTAAACCCATCACTAGTTGTTATGGAGAAATAGCCAGAAGATTTGTCGAGGTTGTTATAATCCGGTATGGTTATCCGCATAGCATTATCACGAACAATGGGAGTAATTTATCTATGGGAGAGATTGCCGAATTCTGCAATGAACAAAGTATTTGGCTTGACATTGCGTCAGTCGCACATCCGCAGGATAATGGACAAGTCGAAAGGGCAAATGGTTTAATCTTACAAGGCCTAAAATCAAGGCTCGAAGCACCACTAAGACGTGTTGGGCAGATGAATTACCCTCTGTAATATGGAGCTTGCGAACAACTCCGAATAGGTCAACAAGATACACACATTTTTTCTTGCTCTATGGTGCTGAAGCAGTTCTTCCTAGTGATTTGATTCATAATTCTCCTAGAGTTGCCGCGTATATCAAAGAGGATGCCGAGATTTCTTGACAAAATGATCTCGACTTAGTCAAAGAAGTTCTTGTCGTTGCTGAGATGAGATCAACAGCCTATCAGCAGAAGTTACGCAAGTATCATAGCCAGAGAGTCAGAAACTAGTCTTTCAATAAGGGCGATTTGGTTCTCTGGCTTGTGCAGCAAAGAAAGAACAAACTTTCCCCAGTATGGGAAGGGCCTTTTTTGGTTAGTCGAGTATTGCATAATGGTTCATACTACCTAACTGATATGCGGCCAGTCAAGGAAAGACCTGCTAGTAAGAAGAGAAAGAGAGCTGGAGCCAGTAAAAATCCGGAAGAATTAGACAGACCATGGAATATTGCTCAGCTACGTCCCTTTTATTCTTAGTTTATCTTTATTTTTAATCATATATGTGTACATGTTCAATGAGAAATAAAACTAGTGGTTGCCTCAATTTTTTCTAAGAACTTTTTACCATCTTATTTCCGAATGATCATGTCACGGTCAAAAATCCCAGAATACTTGAAAGTACTTTGTGCTAATGTTTGTACTGGTTTAGATTTCCAATTCTAAAAATGCTACCTTCGGGTATAAATCTAAATTTTATAGTCTATACTTTGGTTATTTGTCTGATTACTGGATGCAAGCATTTTCTGAGTAGTGAATTGTTGGTACTAGAAGCCGGCTTTATTTCCGAGTTTAAACTGGTTTAGCAATTAAGCTCCGTTGCTCGACAAAGTTTCCGTGCTAAAGGTTTGCCGGCTCACGAAAGGGACGAGGTGGAAAGCCAGATAAACAATAAGTGTAGACAAAAAACACAAGTGCTTATGCAAATATTTCAGGCACATAAATATTTAAGCCAAAAGTGCTAAATAGATAAAAACTTGGCACCAGCAAAAGTATCACACTACTTATTTAGATATCCATAATGTTTTCAGAATAACACATTTGTTCTTTTTGATGTTCTATGATGCAGGGGAGAGGTAGGAACTGCCGGCTCGCTGGATACATCAGCCACACCTTGATAAAGATCCGAGATGTTTAAATCCAATGCGGTTTGATCATCGTCAGAAACTTCAGCTGTTTCTTCGGAAGGAGGAGGTGGCATGTCCACACGGGTGAAGAAGGGAGTGTCGTAGCTGGTTAAGTTAGCCACGTGACACCCATGTCCGGCGTAGGAGTCCATGATGGCCTTGATATCTTGCTCCTATCCATCTTCATCCACATTAGAATATCCCCTGGTCACTTGCCAGATCTCCATGCTTCCATGGTGGCTCATGACCATGGTGAGAGCATTTTGCACTGTGGTTCGCGTGTAGGACATGTTCTAGTCCTAGACAAGCTGCGGCATCTCCTTGGCCTTGTCCCGCACTAGAAAACCGGACATGCTATGCATATCTGGAACCTTGAGAGCTTCGTTGATATCCTTGATGGATTGGCGTAAGTCATGGAGAAGATCGCCGACTTGTGTAAGCTGGCTGGTGCGAGACTCGGCAGAAGCTGAGTCCATTAAGTTCAGAAGACCTATGCATATAATGCAAAATGGTTAGTACAAGAAATCCGACATCAAAATGGTCGAAGAATGAATGCAGAGAAGTCAGAAAGATGGAAACATACCAAAGATGACATCGTCGACTTTGGTTTTCTCCTCGCGAAGGCTCTGGAGTTCAGCCTGGAGTGCCTCGGTGATGTCCCTCTCTCTGAATAAGTCATTACTGAGATCCGATATTTTCTTGTCCTGAGTCGCAATCTTACGGTCGCACTCATCGGTGGCCATGGAGGAGGATTCGAGAATCTGAGCAATGCTCTTCTCATGATTCGCCTTAAGCTGATCCAGCTCTTGACGGAGATCCTTGTTTTCAACCACCAAGGACTTAAGATTCTCGGCCTCTTCAATCATTGCACAGGACTGTTTCACCAATGTTGTAATAAAAAAGAACAACAGTTGAACAAAAAGTTTGACTATGAAATCAAAGGCAAAAAAGTTGGAGTACTGAAATGATTACCTTCAGCCTCATCCCTGGAAACTTTCAGTTCAGCATTTTCAAGTCGGAGAGTTTTGATCTCTCTCCGCTTGTTGCAGATATTCTTTAACAATTCCTGGTTATATGAATTAACTTTCTGTAAGTCAGAATACCCAGAGTCAGAAGTATACTAAAGGCTCGTGCTAATATTGTAACTAATATCAGCACGAGCCTTGGGGGCTACACTAGTTCATTCTTTGCCATCCTAAGGAAGCATAAACCCGGATTGTCTATCCAACTTTATGCTTGGGGGCTAGAGGATATGATATAAAGTACCATAAAGGGAAACATGAGTTGTAATTCTGACTTACATGATGTTCATGTGTGAGCTTGCTCAGGCACATGCACTTCAGTGGTAACCTTCTCGGCGAGGGTGAGTGGAATAATTGGAGGTGGTGGAAGCACACCAGCTCTTAATCCCTCGTCGCAAAGGCGGACTTGTTCGAGAAGTTCGGAGTACTTGACGTCCTCCGCTTCTTGTGCTTCTTCTTCGGTAGTAATGGTCCGGCTTTCTAGGCATTCCCGGGCCAACCGCTGGATTTCCTCCGCAGATTTCCGAGAAAGGCCAAGTTTGACAAGTCCCGGATTGCTTAGGAGATTGTTGGCTAAGATCTTTGCCGAGGGATCATTACCCGAAGAGGGTTAACCCTTATCAATACCTGAGTCACCCATGGTGACGTCAGTATGCGACTCAAGGATCCTTGGCTCCGCTGAGGGAGCCAGGTCTTCTACAATGATCAGAGATGGAGTAATCTTCGGCGCTGCAGAAGGCTGAGGGGTAGGAGTCCGAGGAGCCACGACAGGAGAAGCCAAATTTAGCTTCGACTGACGCAGGGGCTTGGTAGTAACTCCCTTCCCCTTGCCCTTGTTGAGCTGTTTAGCTCTGAGAAAATAATAGAACAAAGAACATTACATCTCAGATGAAATCGCAAGTGAAGTACAAAGGCAGAGGTTGTGAGGAAAGTTACCTTTTCACACTGGGCACCTCCTTTGTGCCGATAGCCACTGTTGGAGATTTACGCTTCTGAGGAACAATGTCCGACAGTGGAACCAATTCCTCCTCCTGAGAAATCTCAGGAGGATACCCCTCGATAGGAGCAAATTCCGACTCGGGGCGGTCGACAAGCTGAAAAGAAGACAGTATCTCAGTATTGCGAAGTGACTTTAAGATGAGCACATAAAAAGGGTTATTGCTAAGGCTTACCAGCACAACAGGATCTTTCGCTGTATGCATGTCCAGGGATACATCCAGAATCTTCCAGTTGATCCGCTCCCTTATCAGCCACTTAATCTGGCTTATATAATCCTTTGTCGTATAGGCTCTGGGGCTGATGTGGAGGGAATCCTTTTTGGGCGACGTGATGGAATACATCAGTCAATCTCCGTGGTGTTGGAGGGGTTGGATCCGGCGTGATACCTAGCACTAGACCAAGTCAGAACCTCTCAAGCCCTTGTGCTTCATCAGATATTCGATCCGCCTCTTGCCAAGAAGCGGATCATCACTGAGAGCCGGAGCGACCTCATCCCCAGATGCTTGAGGCGTGGCGGCTCCATCGACAAAAGTCGGCAATGCTGTAGCTTTCCCGGGAGCGGGAATATCCTTATGATAGAAAAAAGTAGCTGGCCATTGCTTGACCGACTCACTAGCTAAAATCCGAGGATAAACACGCTCACGCCTAACTGAAAAACTAATAGTGTCAGTAATGTAAGGATTACCGGCAGTGATGGAGTTTCTCCAGACTAAGAAATAGTACCAGAAGAGAGTGAGACTCGACCTAATGCCCAGATACCCCTCGCACAAAGATGCGTAAGCGCTCATCTCTAATATGGAGTTCAAGGGGGAGATGGTGGAGTTGAACTCCATAATGCTCTATAACCTCGGAAAAGAAATCAGAGGGAGGGAAACTCAGACATTTGTCCAGGTGAGTGCCAAAGTGCACTCGCTCACCGTTGCGAGGGTTGGGGCCGGTTTCCCCGAAGCCGCTCCGCCAATCGCCGGCGCGGAGGAGCCCTTCTTCTTCTACGCCGCGGAGCTTGTCGTCGTCGAGGATGCATGGGATCCAGACCCCGCGATTGCTCTCCTTCTCTGCTACCGCTGCCGTCGTTGTCATCACTGCCGCGCCGGAGGATGATGTGGAAGCCATTTTTTGGTGTGCCGGTGACCTTGGATGGGCGGCGCTGGGAATTTCTGGAGGCATGGGAGCTCTGTGTGCGTGGGAGAAGTAGGGAGAAGGAAACGACAATGAGAATAGGTGAAGAAGATGAGGAAAAGGAATCCTAACCCCTTATAACCGCCAGCCGCGCCAAGATTCGTGCAAATGTTACAGTAAATATGCCACGTGTCGTGGAAAGAACTAGGAAGCCCCCACGTGATGATTACACCGCTTCGATCTCCATGCACGATTTGAAACGGTGCCTCGGTTCCACGAAACGTGGACCCACTAACGGTAGTGCCGACAGGAAATGTCTGTCAGTGACGTGACTGGACCCTGACTGGTGTCAGATGATGTCAGAGACTAAGTTCCGGCTTAGTTTGAATTTAGAGCTGGAAATCTGAATAACATATTTTAGGTCCGACTCGTTTTTGAGACCCGGATCGTACCTTTTCTTGTGAAGTTTTAGGAACCCTTCAAGATTCTGCAAGCCGAAGATCGAGCTAGAAGATGATGAATCCGACTTTGGATCTTGGAGGCCTCCAGGGGCTGCTGTTGGGGATATACTTTCCAGGTATCCTCAACGTACCTCACTGACTAGGGTGGCCCACTTTGGGTTAGAGCTTTGCTTCACGGGCAGCCCAGTCAGAGAGAAGAACGGAGTCCCATCCGGCTACGAGAAGGCCTAGAAGACTTACCGACATAGGCCCATAGTGTTACTTGTAATTCAAGACGTACTCTGTAACCGACTCTTAGTCATATCCGGATAGATCTCTCATGTAAACCCTAGGCCGGATATCTATATAAGCTATCCTAGGGAGAGCCTTTATGGCACCCTCACAATAGTCTACAATCTCAACTCACACAGGAGAAACCCTTGTAACCCATATTCCGGCTCTTCCGTATTACTGGATTGCTAGCAGGAGTAGGATCCATTCAAAGCCAGTGGATTCGAACCTGGGTAAACTTGTGTTCTCACCATCCCAGAATACAGTACGACTCACACCCCTCTCTTCCACATGCCTCGAGGACCCCCCCCCCCATGGCGTACTTTTCATCAATACGACGACACTGGAATAAATTGGTGCTTTTTTAAACCCTAGCCCATAATGTGGTGGTTTTTTGTAATTTTCTCCCTTTGTGTGTACTTGTATCCGGCTGTGGATAAACCTTCCAGTTGCTCGAATTTGCCGGTGATGCCTCTTGCAGTGCCTGAAGGGAATATGCCCGAGAGGCAATAATAGAATGGTTATTATCTTATTCCATGTTTATGATAATTTTTTATTTCTCATGATATAATTGTGTTAACCGGAAATGTCAAGACATGTGTGTTTAATAAACAAAGAAAAGGTTCCTAGTAATGCCTCTCATTACACTAGCTTGTTGATTAACATATGATCAAGGTTTCCTGATAATGACATTCGATGTGGTTAATAACAAGGTCACAACATTGGTGGAATGATGTGATGAACAATCTCCAAAAGTATAGTAACATGATCATGCCATTATGTTTACATTTCTATAACATCATTTGAAGTAACTCTAATCCTTAGAGCATGAGATCACGTTAATCACTAACTCTGGAAGAGTACTTTGATTCCATCAAACATCACACCGTTGTCGTCAGATTGATGACAAGTACGCCATGAGGGGGTCCTCGAGGCGTGTGGAATAGAGGGGTGTGAGACGTACGGGATTCCGGGACGGTGAGAATACAAGTTTACCTAGCTTCGAATCCGCCGGCTTTGGACAGATCCTACTCCTCCTAGGAATCCAGTAATACGGCAGAGCCAGAATATGCGTTACAAGGGTTTTGCCTGTGTGAGTTGAGATTGTAGACTATTGTGAGGGTGCCCTAAAGGCTCTCCCTAGGACGGCTTATATAGATATCCGGCCTAGGGTTTTTAGGAGAGATCTATCCAGCTGTGACTAAGAGTTGGTTACAGAGTACCTCTTGAACTACAAGTAACACTATGCGCCTATGTATGTAAGTCTTCCAGGCCTTCCCGTAGCCGGACTAGACTCCGTCTCTTCTCCCTGACTGGGCCGCCCGTGAAGCAAAGCTCTAACCCGAAGTGGGCCACCCTGGTCAGTGTGGTATAATGAGGATACCTGGAAAGTATATCCCCAACAACAGCCCCCGGAGGCCTCCAAGATCCAAAGTCGAATTCATCATCGTCTAGCTTGATCTTCGGCTTGCAGAATCTTGAAGGGTTCCTAAAACTTCAAAAGAAAAGATACGATCCGGGTCTCAGAAATGTGTCGGACCTATAAGTCCCTTATTCAGATTTCCAGATTGAATTTTAAACTAAGCCGGAACTTGGTCTCTGACGTCATCTGACACCAGTCATGGTCAAGTCACATCACTGGCAGACATTTCCTATCAGCATGACCGTTGGTGGGTCCGCCTTTTGCGGAACCGAGGCACCGTTTCAATGCGTGCATGGAGATCGGGGCGGCGTAATCATCGCATGGGGGTTTCCCAGTCCTTTCCACGACGCGTGGCACTTTTTTTGTAGTGTCTACGTGAATCTTGACGCAACCGGTGGTTATTTCTGGTGAGGATCTCTTTTCCCCATCTCCTTCACCAGTTGCTTGCGCCGTTCCTTCTCCTCTACTCCTCCCATGAACCTAGAGCTCCTCTGCTCCCCCAAAATTCCCAGCACCACCCATCCAAGGTCATAGTCGCACACAGAAAATGGCTTCAGCTTCATCTTCCGGTACGGCGGCGATGGCAGCGATGGCATCGGCGGAGAAGGAGAGAGCAACCGCGGGGTTTGGATCATGTACGTCCTTGACGACGCCAAGCTCCACGACGTGGAAGAAGAAGGGCTCCTCCGTGTCGGCGACTGGCGGAGCGGCTTCGGCGAAACCATCCCCAACCCTCGCGATGGCGAGCGAGTGCACTTCGGCACTCACCTTGACAGAGGTCTAAGTATTCCTCCCCCAGATTTATTTTCCGAGGTTATCGATCACTATGGAGTTCAACTCCATCATCTCCCCCCGAACTCCATCTTAGAGATGACTGCGTATGCATCTTTCTGCGAGGGGTATCTCTGCATTAGGCCGAGCCTTACTCTCTTCCGGTATTACTTCCTTGTCTGGAGAAATTCCATTACTACCGGTAATCCTTATATTATCGATACTATTAGTTTTTTGGTTAGGCGAGAGCGCGTATATCCTCGGATCATGGCGAGTGAGTCGGTCAAACAATGGCTGGCCACTTTCTTCTATCACAAGGATATTCCTGCTCCCGCCAAAAGCTACTGCTTTTCCGGCTTTCATCGATGGAGCCGCCACACCCCAAGAATCTAGGATGAGGTCGCTCCGGCTCTCAGTGAGAATCTATTTCTCGCCAAGAGGCAGATCAAATACTTAATGAAGCACAAGGGCCTGAGAGGGTCCGACTTGGTCCAATGCTGGGTGTCATGCCGGATCCAGCCTCTCCAACACCATGGAGACCGACTGATGCACTCCATCACATCGTCAAAGAATGATTCCCTCCACATCAGCCCCAAAGCCTACACGACAAAGGATTATGTAAGCCAGATCAAGTGGCTGATAAGGGAGCGGATCGAGAGAAAGATTCCGGAGGTGTCCCTGGACATGCATACAGGGGAAGATCCTGTTATGCTGGTAAACTTCAGCAACAACCCTTTTTATGTGCTCATCTTTATATTATTCCGCAATACTAAGATACTTCTTCCTTTCAGCTTACCGACCTCCCCGAGTCGGAGTTCGCTCCTATCGAGGGATATCCTCCTGAGTTTTCTCAGGATGAGGGAGAGTTGGTCCCACTATCGAACATTGTTCCTCGGAAGCATCAAGCTCCGACAGTGGCTATCGGCACAAAGGAGGTGCCTGTTGTGAAGAGGTAACTTTCCTCACAGTTCCGCCTTTGTACTTTGTTTGTAATTCTTTCCGAGATGTAATGTTCTTTGTTCTAATACTTTCTCAGAGCTAAGTAGCTCATCAAGGGCAAGGGGAAGAGAGTTACTTCAAAGCCCCTATGTTAGTCGAAGCTAAATTTGGCTTCTCCTGCCGTGGCTCCTCTGACTCCTACCCCTCAGCCTTCTGCAGCGCCAGAGATTACTCCATCTCCGACCATTGTAGAAGATCCGGCTCCTTCAGCAGAGCCAGCGATCCTTGAATCGCAAACTGATGTCACCATGGGCGACTCAGGTTTTGATAAGGGTGAATCCTCTTCGGGTAATGATCCTTCGGCAGAAATCTTCGCTGACAATCTCCTAAGAAATCCGGAACTTGCCAAACTTGGCCTTTCGATGAAATCTGCGGAGGAAATCCAGCGGTTGGCCTGGCAATGCTTAGAAAGCTGGACCATTATTGCCGAAGAAGAAGCACAAGAAGCAGAGGACGTCAAGTACTCGGAACTTCTTGAACAAATCTGCCTTTGCGACGAGGGATTAAGAACTGGTGTGGTTCCACCACCACCAATTATTCCACTCACCATCGCCGAGAAGGTTACCACTGAAGTGAACATGTGCTTGAGTAAGCTCACACATGAACATCATGTAAGTCGGAATTCCAACTCACATTTTTCTTTATGTTACTTTATATCATATCTTCTAGCCCCCAAGCATGAAGTTGGATAGACAATCCGGGTTTATGCTTACTTAGGATGCCAAAGAACTACTATAGCCCCCCAAGGCTCGTGCTGATATTAGTTACAATATTAGCCCGAGTCTTTAGTAGACTTCTGACTCTGGGTATTCTGACTTACAGAAAGTTAATTCATATAACCAGGAATTATTGAAGAATATGTGCAACAAGCGGACAGAGATCAAAGCTCTCCAACTTGAAAATGCTCAACTGAAAGCATCCAGGGATGAGGTTGAAGGTAATCATTTCAGTACTCAAACCTTGTCTTTGATTTCATAGTCGAACTTTTGTTCAACCGTTGTTCTTTTTGACTACAGCACTGGTGAAGCAGTCCTGTGCTATGATTGAAGATGCCGAGAATCTTAAAACCTTGGTGGTGGAAAACAAGGATCTCCGCCAAGAGCAGGATAAGCTTAAGGCGGATCATGAGAAGAGTATTGCTCAAATTCTCGAATCCTCCTCCATGGCTACCGAGGAGCGTGATTGTAAGATTGTGTCCCAGGATAAGAAAATCTCGGATCTCAAAAATGACTTGTTCAGAGAGAGGGATATTGCCGAGGCACTCCGGGCTGAACTCTAGAGACTTAGCGAGGAGAAGACCAAAGATGACGATGTCATCTTTGGTATGTTTCCATCTTTCTGACTGGTCTGCATCTTTCGACTCTTTTCGATGTCGGATTTCTTCTACTAACCATTTTGCATTACATGCATAGGTCCTCTGAACTTACTGGACTCAGCCTCTGCTGAGTCTCGCACCAGCCGGCTTACACAAGTCGGCGATCTTCTTCATGACTTCTGCAAATCCATCGAGGATATTGGCGAAGTTCTTAAGGTTCCGGATATGCATAGCATGTCTGGCTTTGAAGTGCGAGATAAGGCCAAGGATATGCCACAGCTTGTCCAAGACTGGAACATGTCCTACGCGTGATCCGCATCGCAAAATGCTCTCACCATGGTCATGAGCCACCATGGAAGCATGGAGATCTGGCAAGTGACTAGAGGATATTCTACGGTGGACGAAGACGACCAGGAGCAGGACATTAAGGCCATCATGGACTCCTACGCCAGATACGAGTGCCATGTACCCGACTTAACCAGCTATGACACTACTTTCTTCACCCGCGTGGACACGCAACCTCCGCCTACCAAAGAGACAACATAAGTTTCCGTCGATGAACAAACCGTATCGGATTTGAAAATCTCGAAACGTTATCCAGGCGATGTATCCAGCGAGCCGGCAGCTCCTACCTCTCCCCCTGCATCATAGTGATGGGTTCGTAGCATGGAAAACAAAAATTTTCTACCGCAAGAACGAACAAAACCTAGATCTAATCTAGATAAAAGCCAAGATCTAATCTATTAGACATGAGCAACGAGATAGATGGGAACTAACCCTCGTAGATCCGAAAGCGTTAACGAGATTAGATCTCGTGGTTGATGTAGTCGATCACTTGCCGATCTCAAGATCGTGTGGACGATCCTTCCGGCGTCGCGTTCCAGCAGCGCTTCCGCCTTCGGTCAAGTAGACGATCCTTCCGGCGTCGCGTTCCAGCAGCGCTTCCGCCCTTGGTCAAGTTGACGATCCTTCTGGCGCCACGATTCGGCAGCGCTTCCGCAGTCGGTCACACGTGCGGAGTCGAAGCAGACCTTCCTCTCCCCGTTCCAGCGAGCAGCGGAGGTAGTAGATCTTCTCCACGGAATCCCAGCAGCACGACGGCGTGGTGGTGGTGGTGGAGTAGAGAATTCTGCAGGGCTTCGCCTATGCCTGTGCAGAAGATGGTGGAGGAGAGAGGCGGCAGAGATTGGGGATTATGAGAGCAAGGGAGGAGGGGGCGCCCCCTGCCCCTCTATTTAAAGAGGGGATGGCGCCATGGGGAGGGGAGTCCTTGTAGGACTCCTCTCCTCCCTAGGCCGGCGGGTTGGAGGTGGGGGGGAGGAGTCCTCCTCCCCCACGAATCCGTATCTTGACCCACCAGGACTCCTTGATCCCTATCTTGATTTTCAAGCAAACTCCAAGATATCTTCCAGAACCTTCCGGAACATTCCGAAACCTTCTAGAACTCTCATACAAACACTCCGGAACATTTCCTATCTCATAAAATGATCTCCTATATATGAATCTTATTCTCCGGACCATTCCGGATCTCCTCGTGATGTCCCGAATCCATTCCGAGACTCCGAACAACATTCGGTCTCCAGCGCACATTCCATATCTACTTAAAACAACTTCGAACCTTAAGTGTGTCACCCTACGGTTCGTGAATATGTAGACATGATAGAGACACATCTCATATCAATAACCATCAGCGGGACCTGGAGATCCATAATGGCTCCCACATACTCAACGATGACTTCGCGATCGATTGAACCATTTACATACGAAACTAATTCCCTTTGTCTCGCGATACTATACTTATCCGAGGTTTGATCGTCGGTATCTCCATACCTAGTTCTACCTCGTTACTGATAAGTACTCTTTACTCGTTCCGTGATATGTCATCCCTTGTGACCTAGTCACATGCTTGCAAGCTAACTAGATGACATTCCACCGAAAGGGCCCAGAGCATATCTATCCGTCATATGGATGGACAAATCCCAATCTTGGTTCATGAGCTTCAACACATACTTTCAGAATATCCAATGACACTTTTATAACCACCCAGTTATGAAGCGGCATTTGATGTCATCAAAGTATTCATCCAGTGATGGTGATTAACATAACCTCATGGTCGAAGGAATAGGTTACTATGTGTTTGAAAGCTTACAGCAATACGAACTTAATGACTTGATCTTATGCTACGCTTACTATGGGTGTGTGTGTCCATCACATCATTCTCCTAATGATATGACCTTGTTATTAATCACATCCTAATGTGCATGATCAGGAAACCATAATCATCAATTAATCAACAAGCTAGTTCAACAAGAGGCTTACTAGGGACTCTCTTATGTTTACAAAACACACATGTATTAGTGTTTCCTAATAATACAATTATAGCATGGGATGTAAACATTCATCATAAACACAAAGATATAATAATAACCACTTTTATTATTGCCTCTTGGGCATATCTCCAACAGTCTCCCACTTGCACTAGAGTCAATAATCTAGATTACATGGTAATATACCGAACACCCATGGCGTTCTGGTGTTGGTCATGCTTTGCCCTAGGGAGAGGTTTAGTCAACGGATCTGCCACATTCAGATCAGTGTGTACTTTGCAAATCTTTATGTCACCATCTCGGACATACTCGCGAATAGCGTGGAAACGTAGCTTGATGTGCTTCAGCTTGCTATGTGACCTTGGCTCCTGCGCATTAGCTATGGCACCTGTGTTGTCACAGTAGATGGCCATCGGGTCCAACGCACTGGGAACCACGCCGAGTTCAGTAATGAATTCCTTCATCCAAACGGCTTCTTGTGCAGCCTCCGAAGCAGCTATGTATTCCGATTCAATTGAAGATTTCGCCACAACGCTTTGCTTCGCTCCTCCAGCTCACTGCAGCACCATTCAAAATAAATACGTAACCCGACTGTGACTTTGAGTCATCCGGATCGGTGTTCCAACTAGCATCGGTGTAACCGTTTACAACAAGCTGTTCATCACCTCCATAAGAAAGAACCATATCCTTAGTCCTATTTAGGTACTTTAGGATATTCTTGACCGCTGTCCAGTGTTCCTCTCCAGGATCACTTTGATATCTGCTAGTCAGACTAACAGCATGTGCTATATCCGGTCTTGTACACAGCATGGCATACATGATAGAACCTATGGCCGAGGCATAGGGAATTTTATTCATTTTCTCTCTATCTTCTGCCGTAGCTGGACATTGAGTTTTACTCAAGGTCTTACCTGACAACATGGGCACGGACCCTTTCTTGCTATCTTCCATTCTAAACTTCTTTAGAACTTTGTCCAAGTATGTACTTTGTGAAAGCCCTATTAGGCGTCTCGATCTATCTCTATAAATCTTGATGCCTAGAATGTATGCCGCTTCGCCAAGATCCTTCATTGAAAAACTATTATTCAAATAGGTTTTGACGCTATTAAGAAGTTCTATATCATTCCCAATCAACAATATGTCATCTACATACAGTACTAGGAATGCTACAGAGCTCCCACTCACTTTCTTGTAAATACAAGCTTCTCCATAAGTTTGTATAAATCCAAAGTTTTTGATTACTTTATCAAAACGTTGATTCCAACTACGGGATGCTTGCTTCAGTCCATAAATGGAGCGCTGAAGTTTGCATACCTTGTTAGCATCTTTAGGATCGACAAAACCCTTGGGTTGTACCATATACAACTCTTCCTCAATGTCACCATTAAGGAACGCCGTTTTGACATCCATCTGCCAAATATCATAATCGAAATGTGCAGCAATTGCTAACAAAATCCTCACAGATTTCAGCTTTGCTACTGGTGAGAATGTCTCATCATAGTCAACTCCTTGAATTTGTCGGAACCCTTTCGCGACAAGTCGAGCTTTATAGACGGTAACATTACTATCAGCATCTGTTTTTCTCTTGAAAATCCATTTGTTCTCGATAGCCTTACGGCCATCCGGTAAGTCCACCAAAGTCCACACTTGGTTTTCGTACATGGATCCCATTTCGGATTTCATGGCTTCTAGCCATTTGTCGGAATCTGGGCTCACCATAGCTTCTTCATACGTCGCAGGGTCATCAGCGTTGTCCACCAACATGACGTTCAAGGCAGAGTCATACCAATCAGGAGTGGTACGAACCCTCGTTGACCTGCGAGGTTCAGTAGTAACTTCGTTCGAAGTTTCATGATCATTATCATTAGCTTCCTCTTCAATTGGTGCAGGCGGCACCAAAACATCTTCCGGTGCTGCGCTACTCTCAAATCCGAGAGAAGGTTCAATAACCTCATTGAGTTCTACTTTCCTTCCAGTCACTTCTTTCGAGAGAAACTCCTTCTCAAGAAAGGATCCATTCTTTGCAACAAAAACTTTGCCTTCGGATTTATGATAGAAGGTATACCCAATCGTTTCTTTAGGGTATCCTATGAAGACGCATTTCTCCACTTTGGGTTCTAGCTTATCAGGTTGTAACTTCTTTACGTATGCTTCGCAACCCCAAACTTTAAGGAACGACAACTTAGGTTTCTTACCAAACCACAATTCGTACGGTGTCGTTTCAACGGATTTAGATGGTGCCCTATTTAAAGTGAATGCGGCTGTCTCTAATGCATAGCCCCAAAATGATAACGGTAAATCTGTAAGAGACATCATAGACCGAACCATATCTAAGAGAGTTCGATTACGACGTTCGGACACACCATTACGATGTGGTGTTTCCGGCGGTGTCAACTGTGAAAGTATTCCACATTTCTTTAAATGCATGCCAAACTCGTAACTTAGATATTCACCCCCGCGATCAGAACGCAGAAACTTAATCTTCTTGTTACGATGATTCTCCACTTCACTTTGAAATTCCTTAAACTTCTCGAAAGTTTCGGACTTATGTTTCATGAAGTAGACATACCCATATCTACTCAAGTCATCCGTGAAAGTGAGAACATAACGATATCCACCACGCGATGCTACACTCATTGGCCCGCACACATCGGTATGTATTATTTCCAATAAGTCTGTAGCTCGCTCCACTGTACCAGAGAATGGAGTCTTAGTCATTTTTCCCATTAGACATGCTTCACATCTTTCAAGTGATTCAAAATCAAGTGATTCAAGAAGTCCATCTGAATGGAGTTTCTTCATACGCTTCACTCCAATGTGACCAAGACGACAGTGCCACATGTATGTAGAATTATCATTCAGTTTAATTCGTTTAGCATCTATGTTGTGAACATGTGTATCACTACTATCGAGATTCAGTAAGAATAAACCATTCATCTCAGGTGCATTACCATAAAAGATATTACTCATATAAATCGAACAACCTTTATTCTCAGACTTAAAAGAGTAACCGTCTCGCAATAAACAGGATCCAGATATAATGTTCATGCTTAACGCAGGCACCAAATAACAATTATTTAAATTTAAAACTAATCCCGAAGGTAGATGTAGAGGGAGCGTGCCGACGGCGATCACATCAACCTTGGAGCCATTTCCAAGGCGCATCGTCACCTCGTCTCTTGCCAGTCTTCGTTTATTCTGCAGCTCCTGTTTCGAGTTACAAATATGAGCAACCGAACCAGTATCAAATACCCAGGCACTGCTACGATTACTAGTAAGATACACATCTATAACACATATATCAAATATACCTTTCTTCTTGATGTTGCCGTTCTTCAGATCCGCCAGGTACTTGGGGCAGTTACGCTTCCAGTGACCAGCTCCCTTGCAGTAGAAGCACTCAGTTTCAGGTTTAGGACCAGCCTTAGGCTTCTTAGCAGGTGCGGCAGCTTTCTTCCCGTCCTTCTTGAAGTTGCCCTTGTTCTTAGGCTTGCCCCGTTTCTTGAAATTGGTGGTCTTATTGACCATCAACACTTGTTGCTCCTTCTTGATCTCCACTTTAGCAGTTTTCAGCATGGACGACAGTTCAGGCAACGTCTTGTTCATGCAGTGCATGTTGTAGTTCATCACAAAGTTCTTGTAACTTGGTGGCAGTGATTGAAGGAGACGGTGAATCCCCAATTCATTAGGAATCGATATTCCCAACTCTTGGAGCTTCTTTGCGTACCCACATATGGTAAGCACGTGCTCACTAACGGAGCTTCCTTCTTCCATCTTACAGTTAAAGAACTTTTCGGAGGCCTCATAGCTCTCCATGGCCGCGCGAGTCTCAAAAATTAGCCTGAGCTCCTTAATGATCTCGAACGGGTCGTGGTGCTCAAAACGCTGTTGGAGCTCCACTTCTAAACCGTACAGGATGGCACACTGAACTGTGGAGTAATGATTCTTCCGAGTGGTGAAAACATTCTTTTCGTCATCGGTGGCATTATCTGCAGGTGGGTCACCTAGCGGTGCATCGAGCACATAGGTCAACTGACCAGCCCTGAGGACGATCTTCAGTCCACGGAACCAGTCCGTGAAATTGCTTCCATTATTTTTAAGCTTTTCTTTCTCTAGGAACGCATTGAAATTGATGGAGGGGGTCGCCATAATCTACAACAATTTGCAAGTAGTTTAGACTAAGTTTATGACAAATTGAGTTCAAATTTAATTATTAAACTAACTAGGTGAACTCCCACTCAAAACAACATCCCTCACATTGTCTTAGTGATTACACGAACCAAGTCCACTACACCAAGTCCGATCTTCACGAGAGAAGATGTAGTTTCATCGGCGAACAATCTTCATGTTCATCATATCAATTATATGACTCATGCTCTACCTTTCGGTATTCCGTGTTCCGAGACCATGTCTGTACATGCTAGGCTTGTCAAGAAAACCTTAGTTTCCGCATGTGCAAATCTGGCTTGCACCCGTTGTATGCACACGTAGAATCTATCACATCCGATCATCACGAGATGCTTCGAAACGACGAGTCTTAGCAACGGTGCCAACTAAGGATGAACACTTTATTACTTGATATTTAGTGATAGGGATCATCTTATAATGCTACCGTCGCGATCTAAGCAATACAAGATGCATAAAGGATTAACATCACAGGCAATTCATAATTAGTGTGATATGATATGGCCTTTTCTTCTTGTGCCTTTGATCTCCATCTCCAAAGCACGAACATGATCTCCATCATCACTAGCATTGCGTCAAGGTTAGTGGCGCCGCTTCATGGTTGTCCTCCATCGCCAGCAACTATTACAACTACTTGGAATAAAGCTATTACAAGATGAATAGACACGCAGGTCTTAACAGAATTAAAGACAACCATTAGGCTCCTGCCGGTTGCCATATTACAACAAGGATCATTGCATACATCAAATACAATCACAATCACATGATGGCCATATCACATCACAAAACCCCTGCAAAAACAAGTTAGATGCCTCTAATTTTCTTTGCAAGTTTTACGTGGTTTGGGGCTTTCGCATAAGACCGATCTTACCTACGAACATGAACCACAATGTTGATACAAGTGTTGTCAAGATGCTCATTGTAAATTGAATCTTAACTATGGTGGGAGAGACAGACACCCGCAAAGCCACTTGTGCAAAGCAAGTTGCACGTCAAGCGTGGAGCAAGTCTCATGTGCGATGACATGTAATGTTAGCCCGAGCCGCTTCATCCCACCATGCCGCAAGATGCAAAGTACACGCTAAGACACCGACAACAAAAGCATCAACGCCCACAAAAACATTGTGTTCTACTCGTGCAACAGATCTACGCATAGATACGGCTCTGATAACACTTATGGGTTCGTAGCATGGAAAACAAAAAATTTCTACCGCAAGAACGAACAAAACCTAGATCTAATCTAGATAAAAGCCAAGATCTAATCTATTAGACATGAGCAACGAGATAGATGGGAACTAACCCTCGTAGATTCGAAAGCGTTAACGAGATTAGATCTCGTGGTTGATGTAGTCGATCACTTGCCGATCTCAAGATCGTGTGGACGATCCTTCCGGCGTCGCGTTCCAGCAGCGCTTCCGCCTTCGGTCAAGTAGACGATCCTTCCGGCGTCGCGTTCCAGCAGCGCTTCCGCCCTTGGTCAAGTTGACGATCCTTCCGGCGCCACGATTCGGCAGCGCTTCCGCAGTCGGTCACACGTGTGGAGTCGAAGCAGACCTTCCTCTCCCCGTTCCAGCGAGCAGCGGAGGTAGTAGATCTTCTCCACGGAATCCCAGCAGCACGACGGCGTGGTGGTGGTGGTGGAGTAGAGAATTCTGCAGGGCTTCGCCTATGCCTGTGCAGAAGATGGTGGAGGAGAGAGGCGGCAGAGATTGGGGATTATGAGAGCAAGGGAGGAGGGGGCGCCCCCTGCCCCTCTATTTAAAGAGGGGATGGCGCCATGGGGAGGGGAGTCCTTGTAGGACTCCTCTCCTCCCTAGGCCGGCGGGTTGGAGGTGGGGGGGAGGAGTCCTCCTCCCCCACAAATCCGTATCTTGACCCACCAGGACTCCTTGATCCCTATCTTGATTTTCAAGCAAACTCCAAGATATCTTCCAGAACCTTCCGGAACATTCCGAAACCTTCTAGAACTCTCATACAAACACTCTGGAACATTTCCTATATCATAAAATGATCTCCTATATATGAATCTTATTCTCCGGACCATTCCGGATCTCCTCGTGATGTCCCGAATCCATTCCGAGACTCCGAACAACATTCGGTCTCCAACGCACATTCCATATCTACTTAAAACAACTTCGAACCTTAAGTGTGTCACCCTACGGTTCGTGAATATGTAGACATGATAGAGACACATCTCATATCAGTAACCATCAGCGGGACCTGGAGATCCATAATGGCTCCCACATACTCAACGATGACTTCGCGATCGATTGAACCATTTACATACGAAACTAATTCCCTTTGTCTCGCGATACTATACTTATCCGAGGTTTGATCGTCGGTATCTCCATACCTAGTTCTACCTCGTTACTGATAAGTACTCTTTACTCGTTCCGTGATATGTCATCCCTTGTGACCTAGTCACATGCTTGCAAGCTAACTAGATGACATTCCACCGAGAGGGCCCAGAGCATATCTATCCGTCATATGGATGGACAAATCCCAATCTTGGTTCATGAGCTTCAACACATACTTTCAGAATATCCAATGACACTTTTATAACCACCCAGTTATGAAGTGGCATTTGATGTCATCAAAGTATTCATCTAGTGATGGTGATTAACATAACCTCATGGTCGAAGGAATAGGTTACTATGTGTTTGAAAGCTTACAGCAATACGAACTTAATGACTTGATCTTATGCTACGCTTACTATGGGTGTGTGTGTCCATCACATCATTCTCCTAATGATATGACCTTGTTATTAATCACATCCTAATGTGCATGATCAGGAAACCATAATCATCAATTAATCAACAAGCTAGTTCAACAAGAGGCTTACTAGGGACTCTCTTATGTTTACAAAACACACATGTATTAGTGTTTCCTAATAATACAATTATAGCATGGGATGTAAACATTCATCATAAACACAAAGATATAATAATAACCACTTTTATTATTGCCTCTTGGGCATATCTCCAACACATAGAGCATCAGAAAAACAATGTGTTATCCTGAAAACAATTTGGGTCTGTAAATAAGTAGTATGATACTTTTGCTAGTGCCAAGTTTTATTTTATCTATTTAGCACATTTGGCTTAAATGTTTATGTGCCTGAAATGTTTGTATAAGAACTTGTATTTTTTTTCTGCACTTATCGTCTATTTGGCTTTCTGCCTCGTCCCTTTCGTGAGCCGACCAACCTTGAGCACGGAAACTCTACCGGCTTCCAGTACCAACAATTTACTACTTAGAAATACCCGCATCCGGCAATCAGACAAATAACCAAAGCACAGACTATAAAATTTAAACTTATACCCAAAGGTAGCAATTTTAGAATCGGAAATCTAAACCAGAACAAACATGAGCATAAAGTACTTTCAAGTATTCTGGGATTTTTGACAGTGACATGATCATTCGGAAATAAGATGGTAAAAAACTTCTCAGAAAAATTTGAGGCAACCAATACTTTATTTCGTTTTGAACATGTACACATATATGATTACAAAGAAGGATATACTAATAATAAAAGGGACGTAGCTGAGAAATATTCCATGGTCTGTTTAATTCTTCCGGGTTTGTACTGCCTCCAGCTCTCTTTCTCTTCTTAGTAGCAGGTCTTTCTTTGACTGTCTGCATATCAGTTAGGTTGTATGAACCATTGTGCAATACTCGACTAACCAAAAAAGGCCCTTCCCATACTGGGGAAAGTTTGTGCTTTCTTTGTTGCACAAGCCGGAGAAGAAAACTGCCCTTACTGAAAGACCGATTTCTGACTCTCTGGCTATGATACTTTTGTAACTTCTGCTGATAGGCTATTGATCTCATTTCAGCAACGACGTGAACTTCTTCGACTAAGTCAAGATCATTTTGTCGAGAAATCTCGACATCCTCTTCGATATAGGTGGCAACTCTAGGAGAATTGTGAATCAAATCACTAGGAAGAACTGCTTCAGCACCATAGACCAAGAAGAAAGGTGTGTATCCGGTTGACTTGTTCGGAGTTGTTTGCAAGCTCCATATTACAGAGGGTAATTCTTCTGCCCAAGCCCCCGCAGCATGTCTTAGTGGTGCTTCGAGTCTTGGCTTTAGTGTCGACGGATTGATGACAAGTACGCCATGAGGGGGTCCTCGAGGCGTGTGGAAGAGAGGGGCGTGATTTGTACAGGATTCCGGGACGGTGAGCACACAAGTTTACCTAGCTTTGAATCCGCCGGCTTTGGACGGATCCTACTCCTGCTAGGAATCCAGTAATACGGCAGAGCCGGAATATGGGTTACAAGGGTTTTTCCTGTGTGAGTTGAGATTGTAGACTATCGTGAGGGAGCCCTAAAGGCTCTCCCTAGGATGGCTTATATAGATATCCGGCCTAGGGTTTACAGGAGAGATCTATCCGGCTACGACTAAGAGTAGGTTACAGAGTACATCTTGGACTACAAGTAACACTATGGGCCTATGTCGGTAAGTCTTCTGGGCCTTCACGTAGCCAGACTGGACTAGGCTGCCCATGAAGCAAAGCTCTAATCCGAAGTGGGCCACCCTGGTCAGTGAGATATAATGAGGATACCCGGAAAGTATATCCCCAAAAGCAGCCCCCGGAGGCCTCCAAGATCCAAAGTCGGATTCATCATCGTCCAGCTTGATCTTCGGCTTGCAGAATCTTGAAGGGTTCCTGAAACTTCACAAGAAAAGATACAATCCGGGTCTCAAAAACGAGTCGGACCTATAAATACGTTATTTGGATTTCTAGCTCGAAATTCAAACTAAGCCGAAACCTGGTCTCTGACGTCATCCGATACTAGTCATGGTCAAGTCATGTCACTAACAGACATTTCCTGTCAGCACGACCGATGGTGGGTCCGCCTTTTGCGGAACCCATGAGTTGTTTCAATGCGTGCATGGAGATCGAGGCGGTGTAATCATCGCGTGGGGGCTTCCCAGTCCTTTCCACGACGCGTGGCATGTTTATTGTAACGTTTGCACGAATCTTGACGCAGCTAGTGGTTATAAGGGGTGAGGATCTCTTTTCCTCACCTTATTTACCAGTTCCTAGCACCGTTCCTTCTCCTTTACTCCTCCTATGCACGCAGAGCTTCCCTGCCCCCAGAAATTCCCAGCGCCGCCCATCTAAGGTCATCGTCGCGCACACAGAAAATGGCTTCGGCTTCGTCTTCCGGTACGGCGGCGATGGTAGCGACGGCGGAGAAAGAGAGCAACCGCGGGGTCTAGATCTCGTGTGTCCTCGACAATGCCAAGCTCCACAGCATAGAAGAAGAAGGGCTCCTCCGCGCTGGCGACTGGCGGAGTAGTTTTGGCGAAACCATCCCCAACCCTCGCGACAGCGAGCGAGTGCACTTCGGCACTCACCTAGACAAAGGTCTGAGTTTTCCTCCCTCAGATTTCTTTTCCGAGGTTTTTGATCACTATCGAGTTTAACTCCACCATCTCCCCCGGAACTCCATCTTAGAGATGAGCGCGTACGCATCCTTGTGCGAGGGGTATCTCGGCATTAGGCCGAGCCTTACTCTCTTTCGGTACTACTTCTTAGTCCAGAGGAATTCCATCACTGCTGGTAATCCTTATATTACCGGTACTATTAGTTTTTCGGTTAGGCGAGAGCGCGTCTATCCCCGGGTCATGGCCAGTGAGTTGGTCAAACAATGGCCGGCCACTTTTTTCTACCATAAGGACATTCCTGCTCCCGGCAAAGCTACTACTTTACCGACTTTCATCGATGGGATCCGCCACGCCTCCAGAATCTTGGGACGAGGTCGCTCTGGCTCTCAGTGACAATCTGTTCCTCGCCAAGAGGCGGATCGAATACCTGATGAAGCACAAGGGCCTAAGAGGGTCCGACTTGGTTCAGTACTGGGTGTCCCACCGGATCAAGCCTCTCCAACATCATGGCGACCGACTGATGCACTCCATCACGTCGTCAAAGAATTATTCCCTCCCCATCATCCCCAAAGCTTACACGACAAAGGATTATGTAAGCCATATCAAGTGGCTGATAAGGGAGAGGATCGAGAGGAAGATTTCGGAGGTGTCGCTGGACATGCATACATCGGAAGATCCCGTTGTGCCGGTAAGCTACAACAACAACCCTTTTTATGTGCTTATCTTTATATCAATTCGCAATACTGAGATACTATGTTATTTTCAACTTGTCGACCTCCCCGAGTTAGAATTCACTCCTATCAAGGGATATCCTCCCGAATTTTCTCAGGAGGAAGAATTGGTTCCACTGCCGGACGTTGGTCCTTGGAAACGTAAAGCTCCGACAGTGGCTATCGGCACAAAGGAGGTGCCCGTTGTGAAGAGGTAACTTTCCTCACAATTTCTCCCTTTGTACTTTGTTTGTATATCTTTCCGGGATGTAATGTTCTTTGTTCAATTACTTTCTCAGAGCTAAACAACTCATCAAGGGCAAGGGGAAGGGAGTTACTACCAAGCCCCTGCATTAATCGAAGCTAACTTTGGCTTCTCCTGCCATGGCTCCTCCAACTCCTGCCCCATAGCCTTCTGCAGTGCCAGATATTACTCCATCTCCGATCGTTGTAGAAGATCCGGCTCCCTCAGCAGAGCCAGCGATTCTTGAATCGCAAACTAACGTCACCGTGGGTGACTCAGGCATTGATAAGGGTGAACCCACTTCAGGTAATGATCCCTCGGTAGAGATCTTCGTCGACAATCTCCTAAGTAATCCAGGACTTGCCAAACTTGGCCTGTCTCGGAAATCTGCGGAGGAAATCTAGCGGTTGGCCCGGCAATGCTTGGAAAGCTGGACCATCCCTGCCGAAGAAGAAGCACAAGAAGTGGAGGACGTGAAGTACTCAAAACTTCTTGAACAAGTCTGCCTTCACAACGAGGGACTGAGAGCTGGCGTGCTACCACCTCCACCAGTGATCCCGCTCACCCTTGCCGAGAAGGTTACAACTGAGATGAACATGTGCTTGAGGAAGCTCACACATGAACAACATGTAAGTCGGAATTCCAACTCACTTTTTTCCTTTATGTTACTTTATATCCTATCCTCTAGCCCCCAAGCATGAAGTTGGATAGACAAATTTGGGTTTATGTTTGCTTAGGATGCCAAATAATGAACTAGTGTAGCCCCCAAGGCTCGTGCTAATATTAGTTACAATATTAGCCTGAGTCTTTAGTAGCCTTCTGACTCTGGGTATTCTGACTTACAGAAAGTTTATACATATAACCAAGAATTATTGAAAAATATCTGCAACATGTGGAAAGATATGAGAGCTCTCCGGCTGGAAATGCTCAACTAAAAGTATCCAGGGATGAGGCTGAAGGTAATCATTTCAGTACTCAAACTTTTCCTTTGATTTCATAGTCGAACTATTGTTCAACTGTTGTTCTTTTGTCTACAGCTCTGGTAAAACAGTCCTGCGCTATGATTGAAGAGGCCGAGAATCTTAAGACCTTGGTGGTGGAGAACAAGGATCTCCGCCAAGTGCTGGATAAGCTTAAGGAGGATCATGAGAAGAGAAATGCTCAAGTTCTCGAATCCTCCTCCATGGCTACTGAGGAGCGCGATCATAAGATTGCCTCCCAGGATAAGAAAATCTCGGATCTCAGCAATGACTTGTTCAGATAGCGGGATATTGCCGAGGCACTCCGGGCTGAACTGTAGAGCCTCCACGAGGAGAAGACCAAAGTCGACAATGTCATCTTTGGTATGTTTCCATCTTTATGACTTGTCTGCATCTTTTGACTCTTTCAAAGTCGGATTTCTTTTACTAACCATTTTGCATTACATGCATAGGTCCTCTGAATTTACTGGATTCAGCCTCTGCTGAGTCTCGCACTAGCCGGCTTACACAAGTCGGCAATCTGCTTCATGACTTCCACCAATCCATCGAAGATATTGGCAAAGTTCTCGAGGTTACGAACATGCATAGCATGTCTGGCCAAAGAGATGTCGCAGCTTGTCCAGGACTGGAACATGTCCTACGCGCGATCCGCAGCATAGAATTCTCTCACCATGGTCATGAGCCACCATGGAAGCATGGAGATCTGGCAAGTGCCCAGAGGATATTCTACTGTGGACGAAGATGGCCAGGGGCAGGACATTAAAGCCATCATGGACTCCTGCGCCGAATACGGGTGCCATGTAGCCGATTTAACCAGCTAGGACACCCCGTTCTTCATCCAAGTGGACACGCCACCTCTGCCAACCGAAGAGAAAACAGAAGTTGCCAACGATGAACAAACCGTATCGGATTTGAACATCTCGGAATGTTATCAAGGCGATGTATCCAGCGAGCCGACAACTCCTACCTCCCCCCTGCATCATAGAGCATCAGATCAAATGTGTTATTCTGAAAACATTATAGATTTGTAAATAAGTAGTATGATACTTTTGCTAGTGCCAAGTTTTATTTTATCTATTCAACACTTTTGGTTTAAATGTTTTTGTCCCTAAGAAGTATGCACAAGCACTTGAGTTTTTTGTCTGCACTTATCGTTTATATGGCTTTCTGCCTCGTCCCTTTCGTGACCCGACCAACCTTTAGCACGGAAACTTTGCTAAGCAACGGAGCTCAATTGCTAAACTAGTTTAAACTCGGAAACAAAGTCGGCATCTAGTACCAACAATTCACTACTCGGAAAATACCCGCATTCGGCAATCAGACAAATAACAAAAGCACAGAGTATAAAAATTAAACTTATACCCGAAGGTAGCAATTTTATAATCGGAAATCTAAACCATTACAAACATGAGTATAAAGTACTTTCAAGTATTCTAGGATTTTTGACTGTGACATGATCATTCGAAAATAAGATGGTAAAAAACTTCTCAGAAAAATTTGAGGCAACCAATACTGTATTTCTTTTTGAACATGTACATATATATTATTACAAATAAGGATAAACTAAGAATAAAAGGGACATAGCTGAGCAATATTCCATGGTCTGTATAATTCTTTAGGATTTGTACTTCCTCCAGCTCTCTTTCTCTTCTTAGTAGCATGTCTTTCTTTGACTGGCTGCATATCAGTTAGGTAGTATGAACCATTGTGCAATACTCGACTAACCTAAAAGGGCCCTTCCCATACTGGGGAAAGTTTGTCCTTTCTTTGTTGCACAAGCCGGAGAACCAAATCGCCCTTATTCAAAGATCGCTTTCTGACTCTCTGGCTATGATACTTGCGTAACTTCTGCTGATAGGCTATTTATCTCATTTCAGCAATGGCGTGAACTTCTTCGACTAAGTCGAGATCATTTTCTCGAGAAATCTCGTCATATTCTTCAATATATGCGGCAAATCTAGGAGAATTGTGAATCAAATCACTAGGAAGAACTTCTTCATCACCATAGACCAAGAAGAAAGGTGTGTATCCAGTTGACCTATTCAGAGTTGTTTGCAAGCTCCATATTACAAAGGGTAATTCCTCTGCCCAAGCCCCCGCAGCTCGTCATAGTGGTGCTTGAGTCTTGGTTTTAAGCCTTGTAGGATTAAACCATTTGCTCTTTCGACTTGTCCATTAGCCTACGGATGTGTGACTGACGCAATGTCAAGCCAGATATTTTGTTCATTGCAGAATTCGGCAAGCTCTCCCATAGAGAAATTACTCCCGTTGTCCGTGATAATGCTATGCGGATAACCATACCGGATTATAACATCCATAACAAATCTTTTGGCAAGCCTCAATCCATTTGGTGAATTTATCCACCATCACTAAGAGGTCAGTAAATCCACTTGGAGCTCGTTTAAACGGCCCACCGTACCAAGCCCCTAGACCGCAAAAGGCCATGTTACCACTAAAGATTTGGCTACAGCATGGTGACCACACTCTCCTTCGTGGATTTATCTTAAGATTTCCACTCCTTCTTCCGGAGATACGCAGCGTTGAAAGACCCCAGATACACTTCGCTTATAGATCTCACCACTAACTACAGTATAGGCTTTTGCTCGTCAGACGATCTGCCAGGTCAGAACTTCATCTTTGGGTAATTTACCATGTATCAAGTAGTCAAGGTAGGGTTGAGTCAAGCTGGGAATTACAGCCAGTTCTGCTACTAAAGGTGAGTCGGATTTGGTCGGATATTCGTCATCTACTCCTTTTATTGAAGGAACTTTGAGGTGCTCTAAAAAAGCGCCATCCGGGACCTCTTTCCGTGCAGAGCCCATCCGAGATAATGCATCTGCTTCCTCATTTTCAGCTCGAGGGATGTGCTAAACCTCAAACCCTTTGACAAATTTAGATAGATCATCCACGACAGCTTTATATGATGCCATGTGCTTATTTGCATTACAAATATTCGACACTTGTTGAGCAACAAGATCCGAATCTCCATAACACATCAAACATCGAATGGATATATCCTTAGCAATCCGGATTCCATGCAGCAGTGCTCCATACTCGGCAATATTATTTGTCGCCGTCAAGTGGATCTGCAACACATATAGAAGTTTATCTCCTTGGGGTGATTTGAGCACGATGCAAGCCCCCAAGCCCCCGCGAGGCTTAGACCCGTCAAAATATAGGGTGACTCAAGGAAGGTCATATTCTCCTTTGTTTCTGTCCAATTAGCAACAAAGTCAGCAAGGATTTGGGATTTGATTCCTGTCCGAGATTTATACTCAATATCAAAAGCTGAAAGCTCTATGACCCATTTTGCGACGCGTCCTGTAGCCTCGCTGTTATTTATATCTCTCATGGGAGCTGTGCTCACCACGATAATTGGATGTTCCTGAAAATAATGTCGTAACTTACGGGATGCAAAAAACACACCATAAGCCAGCTTTTGATAGTGTGGATACCGCTGCTTCGACTCAGTTAGGACCTGGCTAAGATAATAAGTCGGACGCTGCACCAGGTGTTCCTGATTTTCCTTTGGCCTCTCCACTACCATGACGACACTTATGACCCTATTTGTCACGGCGAGATAGAGCAACATCGGTTCCCTTGGTTCTGGTGCTGCAAGGATAGGAGCAGACGAGAGTACTTCTTTCAAGTCTTGTAGTGTAGCTTCAGCTTCATCAGTCCAAACAAATTTTTTGGTCTTTTTCAGGAGCTTGTAAAGTGGTGCGGATCTTTCTCCGAGCCGGCTTACAAACAGACTGACTGCAAGAATGCAACCAGTTAGTCTTTGAACATCCTTCAGGCGAGTTGGCCTGGAAATATTGAGTATAGCCTTAATCTTGTCTCGGTTCACCTCTATGCCTCTTTGAGACATGATGAAACCTAACAATTTTCCGGCTGGGATTCCAAAGAAACACTTCTTCAGATTAAGCATTATGTTGTATTTTCGTAGATTGGCGAACGTTTCCTCCAAGTCAGAAATTAATGTTTCCTTCTTTTGGACATCACCGCAATGTCGTCCACATATGCATGTATGTTGCGTCTGATTTGGTCGTTGAGGCAATGCTACATAGTGCGCTGATATGTAGCTCCTGCGTTCTTGATCCCAAAGGGCATCGTAACGAAATAGAAGGTTTCGAAGAGGGTTATGAATGAAGTTTTGATTTTATCCGATTCCTTCATCCGAATTTGGTGATAACCGGAATATGCGTCAAAAAAACAAAGGAGTTCTGAGCCTGCCGTAGAATCGATAACTTGATCAATTCTAGGCAGAGCGAACGGATCTTTGGGACAAACCTTGTTCAAGGCAGTATAATCAAAACAAATCCTAAAATCAGTGGTGTCCTTTTTAGGGACCATTACAGGGTTGGCCGACCAATCAGTATGGATGACCTCTTCTATGAATCCGGCTAACTCGAGTCGGGCTAGTTCCTTAGCTATTTCCTTACGCTTTACATCGCCAAAACGTCGTAAGGACTATTTGACGGGTTTATCGTTCGGGTTTACATTTAGAGAGTGCTCGGCAAGTTCCCTAGGTACTCCGCTCATGTCAGATGGCTGCCATGCGAAGATATCTTGATTTGCTTGGAGGAACTGGACGAGCGCACTTTCCTATGCCGTATCTAGGCCTACGCCTATCTGGGTCACCTTGGAGGGGTCATCATCCTTCAACGGCGTCTTCTTTGTCTCTTCCGATGCCTTGAACTCCGGATTCGGCTTTGTCACCTCCTTCTTCGTTGCGGGCATCTCGGACGGATCTATGGTCTTCTTGATCTCCTGGTACTCTTGGGCGTGCAGCACGGCTTTAGCAAAGGAGGCATTTCCATCCTTGCACTCTCACGCTTTCTTCGGGTCTCCCCTGATGGTGATCACACCATTGGGACCTGGAATTTTCATCATATTGTAAATGTAACACGGACAAGCCATACAAGCCCAATAAGACAAACATCCGAATATAGCATGGTACACGCTCTTGAACGAGACCACTTCGAAGGAAAGTGCTTCCGTCCGATAGTTCTTTGGAGTTCCAAAGGTAACATCCAAAGTGATCTCTCCCAGGGAATTTTGTTGTCTTCCTGGGACAACTCCATGAAAGATCACAGAGCTATGATTCAGCTGGGTCTCCGAGATTCGCATCCGGCATAGCGTTTCGACATATAGAATATTGATGCTTCTACCACCGTCCATGAGAGTCTTGGAGAAATTATAGCCGTCAATAATTGGATTGACGAATAAGGCGTATTTTCCTTCCCTGTACAACTTAGGCGGATGATCAGCATGGTCAAAGGATATTGCAACTTACGACCAGTCCAGGTACTGAGGGACAGCCAGAACTATCACGTTGAGCTCATGAAGAACTGCTTCCTTGACCTTTGCTGGTTGAGATCTGAGGAAGGTGACATAGGTGTCTTTCTTTTTGGGGAAGGTTTTCTCCCCCTCTGGCTTGGGATTTGAAGGATCAGCTTCCTCCATGTTGAAATCTTCCTTGGTCTCTTTATCCTTTTTAGGATTCTTCTTTCCCTTCTTACGCTTAGTCCTGTAGCTAGCGGTATCATCTCTCTTGATGTCGTCATTAAAACGACACTCGGCGTTTGTGTGAGACGATCCCCCATTGGCATCTAGATGATGCACACATGGGTTATTGGCAATGTCGGCCCAAGAGTAGGTTTTGCCAGGCTGCTGGTCTCCTCTACCTTGGACTCTTGGTGTTGCACGACCGCGTCCACGGCCACCGACATGTCCTCCTCGTCCTCCAGACCAGAAAGTAGCAGTAACCACTACCGTTTTCGCGTTGGGATTTTCTTCCGAGGTGTTCTTGCGCTTCTGAGCTTGCTGCTTTGGTTGTTTTGCCAACTGTGGCACAGCTAGGGCGTTCAGTAATCCCTCTGCGTCGTCATTAGCATATGTATACTTGCTTGTTGTTTCTATCATTTCTCCCAAATCACTGACCTTGTCACACTTCAAGCGATGACATAGTAAACCAATTGGGAGACCTGCAATGAAAGCTTCAATCGCAGTTTGGTCATTTACTCCTTCACAGGAGTTCTTGGTGTCGATCCATCATTTGAGATAATCTCGGCAAGTTTCTCCGGCTTTCTGGGTGCAACGCTGTAGGTCTCCTACCATACAGGGACTCTGATATGTGCCTTCAAAATTCCGAAAGAATGCACTTTGCATGTCATACTAGTTGTAGATGGTGTTCTCCGGAAGTTCATTAAGCCATGATCGCGCCGTCTTTCGCAACATAAGTGGGAGATATCGGGTTGTGACCAAGCTGTTTCCGCCTTTGGCAATGTAGCAATCCTAGAAAAAATCCTGGAGCCAAGTATCTGGCCAAGCCACACCGCCATAGGGCTGGATGTGCCTTGAGATAGCAAATCCTTTCGGGAATTTTGTAGCTCTTATGCGTGGTTCGAAGCATTTTGGGCCCATGTATATATCATCTTTTTCGTAGCGCCGCGCCTCTATGGTGGAGTTAATCCGGTGTCACGCGTCCCTTGGAGACAGAGATCACCGTCCCGAGTGACGGCTATGGCTGCGGTGCCGTGGAGCCGGACTTTGGCTTCTACCACCACCTCCTCCGCCACGATGTGATCCTTGGCCTCCTTGAGAGCCGTTGTGATGGCTACCTAGTGGAGAGGGTGGGGCAGCTAGATAGTTTCCAGCTGATTGTCGGCCTCCATCCAGAGCGTCATTATTCCAGTTTTGGGGAGGGTCTTCATTGCGACGAGCCCCCTGCCGGCTAGTCTCGGCATGGTTTCCGTCGTTTCTCCGTCCGTCACTCCCACCACGGTGGGGCTCAGACAGACGGCTTGTAGGTCTAGGAGGTGGCATTTTTTTCGGTCTTCCTCCCGACGTTTCTTTTTGTCTTCTTCCCTGCGATTGTGCGACTCTCGCCGGGGAGGAATCCTCGGATATAGTGCAGTAATTGCCTCTTGCTCGGCAGCTGGAGCGACGTTGCGCCAGTCACGTGCAGTTCTGTGATGCTGGCCTGAAGATCTGGTTCTTGAGTAATTGCCTTCCCGATGGTCAGAACGGTAATGCTGTTCCGGAGCATGTTGGGGTCTTATGTCATTCCAGGCCTTATCCGTGCGACATTGGTCGGATTGGGTGACCAGTTTTCTGCTTCCGGATTTTGCGGCCTTCTGCTGCTCCAGATCCTTGGTGAGTAGCTTTATGCCTAATCGAACCTGTTCTGGGCCTGGATTATTTGCTAGGATTTCTCGAGCTGCAATAGTGTTTTGCACTGGTGTTGGATACAGCAGATCTCCTTTGCTATCGAGCCGAGGCATCCCGTGGTCTTCTCCAAAGAGGACCTTATGCACTTCCGGAAATTGATCGTCACGCGTGTGATGTTTCCGGGTCTTCTGATGCTGCCGAGAGATGTACTTATCTGCAGTTGCCATGTGTTTCTTTTCTTCCTCGATGTTTTTGGCTTCATCCAGGAGTACTTGGCGACACGCTTCTAGGGCCTGGGCCCTTTCATCCAGTTCTTCAGCAGTAAGTTCTGCATCTGTAGGTATAGGTGTGGTTAATGCAGCATCGATGAGTTTAAGCGCACCTTTGGTGATCACGTGTCCATCCACCGACTCTTCTTTTGGCTCTTCTAGGATAAGTGCTCCATCCGAGTCTTCCTCGTATTCCTCGGCAATCACTTTCTCTGCCGGAAGATCTTTTTCCGGGATCTTGTTCTTCTTTTTTGCCTTCTTGGCAGTGCTAGTAGCAAAGACGGATTTGGGCCTGTTTCCCAGAGTCAAGCTCTGATCAGTATTTTCAGCCATTTGGTCCTCGGGATTATCTTCGAGATTCATGTTGTCCTGCGTTTTAGGAGAGGTTTCTCCATATCCTTCGTCCATGGCTTCTCCTTCTGCTATAGCTGTGGAGTTAAGCTCCTCTTCATATTCCGCGGAGAACTGCCGGAAATCTGCCGACGTCATGGAATCATCCAAGGATCCCGGTAGGTTGACGCCTATTCCGATTGCCTCCACCACCGAGTCTTTGTTCTTTCCTGCATCGGCAGAGCCGGATCTGGATCCAACATATCCGACAAAGTGCGACACGTGCCTCCTGAGATAGTTGCAGCTCTCGGAGTTGGCTTCCTTGAAACGCCTGATGGTCTCGAGAATTTCATCCACACTTGCGTCTTGCATCATCATGCGCCTCAACGTATATCTTAGGAAGGGTTTATCAGTTTCGGTACTATGAGAGACGGAATCAGAGTTGTTTTCTTGCTCTTCCTGGATTTCGAGCCCCGCAGGTGGGTCGATCTAGGATTCGACCTTGCTAGGGAGATCCGCTCTAGATCCGACTTGTACTGCGAGATCTGCCTCAGGTTCAGCTTTCTCCACTATCTCTGCAACTGGTGCGGGCTAGATGGGATTAGGGTTTTCTGAGATCCTAAACTCTGTTGCCTCCACGGACAAAGGGGACCCAAAAGCCTCTTCTGCCTATATCATCACCGCTGGGGTGGGTGGGATAGTTTCAGTGAAGCCGATGTAAACATCGATCTCACAAAAAGACATGATGGTGTAGGTGGTCACATCTTCCCTAGCCGGAATCCAAGTCTCGTCGAGAACAATGAGAGGGACGTCGCTGGCATAGAGGATGCGACCAATGGCGATGGTCTCGCCGATTCTGATTCTTGCAGATTCCGCTCGGAACACAGATCTGAAGCTCACTTTCCCCATAGTGGGCCCCAACTGTTGTTGGATTGATGACAAGTACGCCATGAGGGTGTCCTCGAGGCGTGTGGAAGAGAGGGGTGTGAGTCGTACGGGATTCCTGGACAGTGAGCACAAAAGTTTACCCAGGATCAAATCCACCGGCTTTGGATGGATCCTACTCCTCCTAGCAATCCAGTAATACGGTAGAGCCGGAATTTGAGTTACAAGGGTTTCGCCTGTGTGAGTTGAGATTGTAGACTATTGTGAGGGTGCCCTAAAGGCTCTTGATACGTCCATTTTGCATCACTATTCTATATCATAATTTACTGTTATTCATTGATATATTTAATATTAAGAGATGATACTTATGTAATTTCATCTGTTTTTTCATGGTTGATGACTTTTGGAGCATGGACCGCTGCAATAACGATTCTGATGGAAAAGGGGCTTTTTGGAGTTGAAATTCGCGAAGATCAGAAAATCCGGGAAAATACATGGAAAATCCTATTTTTCCAGAAGATGAAGATAGCCAGAAGGGGGAGTGGAGATGGGCCACAGGGGGCCCACACCACTCCCTGGCGCGGGCCACGCCAGGCCACGCCACTAGGTGGTGTGGCCGCCCTAGTCCACCCCCAGCTCTCCCCTCGGGCATATATTATCCTCGCTAAACCCTAAGACTCGGGGAGCGACCACTGAAAGATTCCACCGCCTCTGCAGGGCGGAAAACACCGAGAGAGAAAGATCTCTCCGGCAGATAGAATTCTTCCAGGGGAATTCCTTCCTGGAGAGGGGAGATCGTCGCCATCAACACCACCATCAAGCTGGTCTTCATCGGGATCATCATCATCACCACCATCATATCCACCAACAACATCATCACCACCATCATACCGCTGTAATAATTGGGTTGAATCTTGCATAGTTCTTAGGGGAAACTTTCCCGGTGTTGATTACTCCTTGTAGTTGATGCTATTGAGTTAACCATTGAATTATTGTTTATGTTTAGATTGTTACACATCATTATTTCATCTCTGATCATGATACATATGATGTCTTGTGAGTAGTTCGTTTAGTTCTTGAGGACATGGGAGAAGTCATGTTGTTAGTAGTGGAATTGTGTTGAGAAAGATTCAATGGTTTGTTAATTAAGTTGTGGTGTACTTGTTCTAGTGAACGTCGACTACATGACACTTCACCTATATGGGACTACGGAATGCATTGTGTATTTGGCTACTAATTGTAAGGATTGCCAGAGTGACAGAAACCTGAACCCCCGTTAGGAAACCTTTACACAAGGGACGTCAGGGTCTTAGAGTTTAAAGTTGTGGTTAGGTTTCTACCTTAATTACTTTCTTGTACTTGTGGATGCTTGCAAGGGGTAGAATCAGAAGTATGTATTGGTCCTAGTAAGGTCGATACATTAGCACAGGTTCACCCACACAACACTTAGCAAACTAAAGAAGATTTATCAACTATATGAGGTGAAAGCACTTGACAATATTCCCATGTGTCCTCGAGAACGTTTGGTCATCTTAAGTATTACAACCAGTTTGTCCTTTGCTAAAGAAAGGATTGGGCCACTTGCTGCATTTATTCTTATTGTCTTTTATTTACTCGTACTTTATTTACCTGCATTATCAAAACTCCTAAAAATCCGTTTGCTAAGTATTTATAGGGAATTCCTGCTCCAAGCCACTAGCTAGCACCTTCTGCTCCTTGTTGGGTTCGACACTCTTTACTTATCGAAAATACTGTGATACACCCCGTATACTTGTGGGTCATCAAGACTATTTTCTGGCGCCGTTGCCGAGGAGTGAAAAGCGCTATTGGAGAGTGGAACTGGTAAAGGAAACCTCTACTATGTGTATTGTTTACTTCTGTTAGTTGCTTTATTTTCAATATGGATAATTCACTGAGTTTATTATTTCGTAATGCTACTACCATTGCTAAGGTAGTAGATGAAGCACCACCTCCTTAGAATGATACTTTTAAAATACCTACAAGAATTATTGATCGTGTTATGGATAACTATTATGTTGGAGATGGAACTATCCATCCCGGTGATCATTTTCTCTTTATACACGAATTATGTGGGTTATTCAAGTGTGCAGGTATTACTACAGATCAAGTTAAGAAGAAGTTATTCTCATTTATCACTAAAATGAAGAGCCGAGGACTGGTATAAGCTGTTGAAGAATGGTCAAGCTCTTGAATGGGAGGAAATAGTACCACTCTTTTATTCAAAGTTTTATTCTCCTAGTGAGATTCATAAGGATCGGAATCAAATATACAACTTTTGGCCTCTTGATGGAGAGAGTACAAATCAACCTTGGGGGAGCCTTAAGTTACTAATGCTCAAATGTCCCATTCATCAACTCCCCAACAATATTATTATTAATAAATTTTATGCAAGGATTTCTCTTCATGATATGGATTTATTGGATGCCTCTTGTGCTGGATCATTCATTCGCATGGAAGAAGAAGTTAAATGGGATCTTCTGGACCGTATTCAAGACAATGTTGAAGCATGGGAGAATGACAAAGTAATAAAGTCAGGTATAAGTTATGATTATGAATGCATTGAATCTTTTATGGGAACCGATGACTTTCAAAATATTAAAAATTCTTATTGTCTAGACTCTCAAGCTATTGCTTCTTATATTAAGACTTTTGCTTCCTATATTTAAGTGCCTAAAAATAAGTGGAATAAGTATCATGAACCATATAAAGATGTTGCTAAGTGTGTTCCTGCAAGAAATACTGAAGTTTATACTGCTAATCATGTCTTACCTAAACCTTATATTGAGAAAACGTCTTTCCCTGTCAAGGTAAAGGGACATTCTATGATAGCTAGTATGGTTAATTAAAGTACAAATAAAGATGTTGAACCTGATGAACAAGTAGCTATTGAACCTATGATAGCAAATGTGAAAGACTTTGTCACTAAATATGTAGAAGATGGACACACTATCTTTTTGGAAGGATACCTCTAATATTGTTTCACAAAGTAGTGTTATGAGAGCTAGTGTCCCTATGTTTTCTGTTAGGATAAGCGATCGTTGCTACAATCGTTCTTGTGATAGCTATATCATTAAGTTTATGCAAGATACTGAAAGTTATTATGAGAGAGGGAAGACTATTCTTATGCATCTCAATAATATTAAGTTTCCTCGTTTTATGCTTAAAATCTTTATGTTGCACTTGTTTTGCCTTCCTATGCTTGTACCTATGGTTTCAACAACTCGTTTGCTTACAAAATTCCCTTGCATAGGAAGTGGGTTAGACTTAAATATGTGTATTTTTGCTTCTTAATGCTCTCTTTCACTTCAATTCGTATTCTTATGTGAGCATCATATGCCCATCTTAATGGCTATAAAGAAAGAGCTTTTTGGGAGACAACACAATATATTTGTGCTTTCAGTTTGTTTTCGTTTATTTGAGTCTTGGAAGTTATTAATTGGGTAATAACCTCTCCTTATCCTTTTTGTTTGGTTTTTGTGTCAAGATCAACCCCTAATGAGATAGAAGTAATATTTGGGGAAGTTGTTGTCCCGAAATAGATTTTTTTGCTTCACCATAAAAATTCGTGAGAGATCTCTGTATGTCGGTTTGAGCTGAAATTGTTTGTGCTTCTGACCCAGGTTGTTATTTAACTTTCGTTAGTTTTGCAATTTTTGATTTGAGCAACAAAATATTTTCGAAAAAATTGATCTTTACCTACTGGTCTGTTTTGATAGATTTTGCCATTCTTGCATTTGCTTCTTAAAACGACTTCCTTTTTGGATTCTTTTAGGGTTTTCAGAAGGAGTTGCTACAGTAGCTTATGTTTTGATGGATTTCAGTTGAAATTGGACCTAAGAGGTTTTATCACTTCGCTTATACTAATGTTGCTAATAAGAACTGTGTGAAGTTTTGTGTGAAAGAAATTTCCAAGTTAGTGGAGAAAATGGTGTCATAAGAAAGTGAAAGGTTTCATGACTCAAGCAATATGTGTATGAAGATTAGGGTATTGATGTTATTCAAGTGGTGACTCTGGAAGAATCTACTAAAGAACAAATTTAGAGACCTGCAGAGTTCGTTTTCGAATAGGTAACAGTTCTGGTATGAAAAGTTCCACGAAAAATCTGTCCAGTTATATTTTTGCAGTTTTTATCCAACAAGGAAAGCTACGAAGCGAAAGAGGGACAGAAACGGAGCCTGGGTGGCTCACACCACCCTGTGCCGCGAGCCCACCCCTGGCCGCGCCACAAGGTGGTGTGGCCGCCCCGGACTCTGTCTCCGACCCGTTTTCTCCCAGTACATTCCTTTTGTTGTAAAAATCCGTAATATATAATCCCCTGGATCCCCCGAGGTTCGTATATCGTGTTCTCGTCGTGTTTTTGTTTCGATCTGTTTCTGACATGTAAAGTCCCAGTTTTGGAGCCACAATGTCTTCTTCTGGATCAGCCAAGGAAGATTCCTCAACGGATATCATCAACCCATACTTGCGTGAGTTGAAGATTCATCCCAAGGAGTTGTTGCTTGAAGATGGGGGGTTACGGATAAAAGAGATTCAAGTCCCTAAAGGTAAAGGAAGTCTAGAGGACAGGATGGAAGCATTGGAGCAAGAAGTCTTTAGGTATAAGAAGATGGCGGAACACGAAGTGGATATCAACCATAAGATTTGTTCCGAACTCATCGCCGAGCACCAAAAGGAGACTGGTGAGCTCAAGGATGAAATTCTCTCACTCCACCAAACAACCAACCAACTGCAAGCACAACTCTATGACATTCAAAATCAAAACTGTGAGTACGAGGTTAGGTTTAAACGCATAAGTGCTGCTGCTAGTTTCAGGATGATGGAGACCAGGATGTCTTTTGGTGATGGGGAGCGTTTACCTTGGAAGTCTGATAACAATGAGAGAATACCACCACCACCGAAGGAGTAATTCGTCATCAGGTTTGGCATCCCCTTGGTTTGTTCCAAGCTTGGGGGAGTGCCGCGGTATCACATCACTATCTTCTATCTTTTTACCTTTTCAGTAGAGTCATATCATGAATAGAGAAGTTATTATGTAGGATGGTTTGCACTATGGAAGTGTCCCCTCTTTCGTTAGATATGTATCCCTTGTTGTGATTTGCCGTTATGGAATATTACTGAGAAGTTCTATCATTTACTCTTATGCATATCTTATTTTAGTTTTCAACTCATGGTTATATGATTGATCTTGTTGTTGGTATTGGTATCACTTTGGGATCATTGAGTTAATTTAGGTGGTTTTGGCAAACCTGGCTCGATTAGTAGCAACACTATTTTTGAGAGTTGAATGAAAAAGATAAAAGTACTCTTATAGAAATATAATTTCATCATCATTCTTTCTTGATTTTCTCATAAGTTTAGTATTCTCTAGTTAAGATCTTTTGTGCTTCCAAGGAAGATTGCATGTTTGTTTTTATCACTTGTATGCTTGTTTGTTTCCTTCAACTCTTATGCTTGCTACCCAGCCTTGCTAGCCAAAAACCTGTACTGAGAGGGAATTCTTCTCGTGCATCCTATCCTTGAACCAAAACCTATGCCATTTGTGTCCACCATACGTACCTATTAGCAATATTGCTATTCAAAGTAAATTCATGTGTTTATCTACCTTCCGTATTAAACTTGTTATGTGAAAATTAGTGATTAATGCTCTCACGAACTTGATGCCACACTTTATTGAACCATTGTGTCCATCTTTGTTGCATATATCCTTGCGCTTTATGAGTTGAAGTTAGCAGAACCATGCTATCATGGGGAACGCTTTCAACATTGCATTGGTACTTTGTACCTAGTTGATATCATGTTATTTTGCCTATGGATCCTGGCGGTGTGAAATAAAAGGGGAACTTGTAAGATCATGGAGTTTGTATGTGTGTTAGAGAAACGCTTGGGCCGCTAGCCTAAGCCATGCCTAATCATGGTGGAAACTTGCAACATAACCATAATGAGCATTCTATGAAGCATCCTCAATAAAAACCTATGCAAATAGCAAATAAAAAGATCGTTGAGATGCCCATTGTCTTCTTGCCTTGTCATTTTGATTATGGGATAGCTCTTGTATCATGTGCAAGGGGTACCCCGTTGGCGGTTCTCTATGATACATATGTATTTACAATGACAAGAGCTTACTTGTGAGTAAAGTTTAGTAGCACGAGGTTCGGTACTCGTAAGTAAGGGGCATGAGATTTCAACTTATATCTTGTCAAGCATATCCTCTCAATTGTTTCACTTTAACCTTTATCACCTAAAGATGCTTATGATAGGGGCAATGAGAGCTGAAAACTAATAAGTACCATAATTTTTGGAAGCTCTTTATGAAACTTGAAATCCCTCCTTCCCTCTACAAAGGGCCTTTCTTTTACTTTTTAGTTGAGTTAGTAAACCTATTTCCCTTCTACCTCAGCAAGTATTTTGAGTTGTTGTGTTTCATTCATTCATATGATGATTTATTCAATCATGTTTCTTATGTTCCCTGTTTTGCACTTTGCTCTTATCTTAGTGTCTACTACTTTGAAAGCTATCATTGAAAACCAGTTATTCGTGAACTCCTATAAATTGTCAACTATTCTTTGACCAAGAGCTAAGTTTGTCATTACCAATTATGATTTACTCTATGCATCTTTATTGTGTTTCCTTTACCTATTGCAAGTTAAGTTATATAATGGTGAGTTGTCTGCTATTATGATCTATGTATTGACGAATGTGATGCTTCTTGTATGTATTCTTTTATTGACTCTTCACTCCATAAACCTGAGGTCATGTGTATTGAGCTCAGTTTCGCTTGGGGACAAGCAAAGTCTAAGCTTGGGGGGAGTTGATATGTCCATTTTGCATCACTATTCTATATCATAATTTATTTTTATTCATTGATATATTTCATATTAAGAGATGATACTTATGTAATTTCATCTGTTTTTGCATGGTTGATGACTTTTGGAGCATGGGCCGATGCAGTCAGGATTCTGATGGAAAAGGGGCTGTTTGGAGTTGAAATTGAAGAAGATCAAAAAATCCGGGAAAATACAGGGAAAATCCTATTTTTCTAGAAGACGAAGATAGCCAGAAGGGGGAGTGGAGATGGGCCACGAGGGCCCCACACCACCCCCTGGCGCGGGCCACCCCAGGCCGCGCCACCAGGTGGTTTGGCCGCCCTGGTCTACCCCTAGCTCTACCCTCTGGCGTATATAATCCTGCCTAAACCCTAAGACTCGGGGAGCAACCACAGAAAGATTCCGCCGCCTCTGTGGGACGGAAAACACCGAGAGAGAAAGATCTCTTCGGCAGACAGAATTCTACCAGGGGAATTCCTTCCCAGAGAGGGGAGATCGTCTCCATCAATACCACCATCAAGCTGGACTTCAGCGGGATCATCATCATCATCACCACCATCATCACCATCAGCACCCTCATCACCATCTCCATATTGCTGTAACAATTGGGTTGAATCTTGCATAGTTCTTAGGGGAAACTTTCCCGGTGTTGATTACTCTTTGTAGTTCATGCTATTGAGTGAACCATTGAATTATTGTTTATGTTCAGATTGTTATACATCATTATTCCATCTCTGATCATGATCCACATGATGTCTTGTGAGTAGTTCATTTTGTTCTTGAGGACATGGGAGAAGTCATGTTGTTAGTAGTGGAATTGTGTTGAGAAAGATTCAATAGTTTGATATTTAAGTTGTGGTGTACTTCTTCTAGTGGTGTCATGTGAACGTCGACTACATGACACTTGACCTATATGGGCCTAGGGTAATGCATTGTGTATTTGGCTACTAATCATAGGGGTTGCCAGAGTGACACAAACCTGAACACCCGTTAGGAAACCATTGCACAAGGGACGTAAGGGTCTTAGAGTTTAAAGCTGTGGTTAGGTTTCTACCTTAATTAATTTCTTGTACTTACGGATGTTTTCAAGGGGTATAATCACAAGTATGTATTAGTACTAGGAAGGTTGGTAAATTAGCATATGTTCACCCACACAACACTTACCAAACTAAAGAAGATTAATCGACTATATGAAGCGAAAGCACTTGACGATATTCCCATGTGTCCTCGAGAACGTTTGGTCATCTTAAGTAATACAACCAGCTTGTCCTTTGCTAAAGAAAGGATTGGGACACTTGCTGCATTTATTCTTATTGTCTTTTATTTAATCGTACTTTATTTACCTGCATTATCAAAAACCCCTAAAAATCTGTTTGCTAAGTATTTACAGGGAATTCCAGCTCCAAGCCACTAGCCAGCACCTTCTGCTCCTTGTTGGGTTTGACACTCTTACTTATCAAAAATACTACGATACACCCCCTATACTTGTGGGTCATCATCTCTCCCTAGGACGGCTCATATAGATATCTGGCCTAGGGTTTACATGAGAGATCTATCCGGCTACGACTAACAGTCAGCTATGGGCCTATGTCGGTAAGTCTTCTTAGACTACAAGTAACACTATGGGCCTATGTCGGTAAGTCTTCTGGGCCTTCACGTAGCCGAACTGGACTTCGTCTCTTCTCCCTTACTGGGCCACCCATGAAGCAAAGCTCTAACCCGAAGTGGGCCACCCTGGTCAGTGAGGTACAGTGAGGATACCCGGAAAGTATATCCCCAACATTTAGGCCTTGTAAGATTAAACCATTTGCCCTTTCAACTTGTACATTAGCCTGCGGATGTGCAACTGACACAATGTCAAGCCGGATATTTTGTTCATTGCAGAATTCGGCAAGCTCTCCCATAGATAAGTTACTCCCGTTGTCTGTGATAATTCTATGCGGATAAACACACCGGATTATAACATCCTCGACAAATCTTCTGCCCGTTGCTCCATGACAACTAGTGACGGGTTTAGCCTCAATCGATTTGGTGAATTTAACCAACATCACTAAGAGGTGAGTAAATCCACTTGGAGCCCGTTTAAACTATCCTACCATGTCAAGCCCCCAGACTACAAAAGGCCATGTTATAGGTATTGTTCGCAACTGATCAGCCGGAACATGAGCTTGTTTGGCGTATTTTTGGCAAACTTTGCACGTCTTGACCAGCCGTTTGGCATCTGCCTTGCCTGTAAGCCAGAAAAAAACCGTGTCGAAAAGCTTTTGCCACTAAAGATTTGGCTGCAGCATGGTTACCACACTCGCGTTCGTGGATTTCTCATAAGATTTCCACTCCTTCTTCTGGAGATTCACAGTGCTGAAAGACCCTAGACGCACTCCGCTTATAGAGCTCACCACTAATTATAGTATAGGGTTTTGCTCGTCGGACGATCTGCCGGCTCAGAACCTCGTATTCGGGTAATTTTCCATCTACCAAGTAATCAAGGTAGGGTTGAGTCGAGCCCGGAATTACAGCCAGAACTACTACTAAAGATGAGTCAGATTTGGTCGGATATTCCTCGTCTACTCCTTTTATAGAGGGAACTTTGAGGTGCTCTAAAAAAGTACCATCCGGGACCTGTTTCCGTGCAGAGCCTATCCGAGATAATGCATTTGCTTCCTCATTTTCTGCTCAAGGGATGTGTTGAACCTCAAACCCTTCGAATGATTTAGATAGATCATCCACGACAACTTTATATGCTGCCATGTGCTTATTTGCATTACAAATATCCGACATTTGTTGAGCATCAAGATCCGAATCTCCGTAACACATCAAACATCGGATGCCGATATCCTTAGCAATCTGGATTCCATGCAGCAGTGCTTCATACTCGGCAATGTTATTTGTCGCCATGAAGTGGATCTCCAACACATATAGAAGTTCATCTCGTTGGGGTGATTTGAGCACCACGCCAGCCCCCGATCCCCTGCAAGCCTTAGACCCATCAAAATACAGGGTCCAATATTCCGACTCAGGGAGGGTCATATTCTCCTTTGTCTCTGTCCAATCAGCAACAAAGTTAGCAAGGATTTGGGATTTGATTGATGTTCGAGGTTTGTACTCAATATCGAAAGCTGAAAGCTCCATGCCCCATTTTGTGACGCGTCTTGTAGCCTCGCTATTGTTGATTATATCTCTCATGGGAGCTGTGCTCACCACGGTAATTGGGTGTTCCTGAAAAAAATGTCGTAACTTACGGGATGCAAAAAAACACCATAAGCCAGCTTTTGATAGTGCGGATACCGCTATTTCGATTCAGTTAGGACCTCGCAGAGGTAGTAAGTCGGACACTATAGCAGGTGTTCCTGATTTTCCTCTGGTCTCTCCACTACCATGACGACACTGACGACCCTGTTTGTCGCAGCGAGATAGAGCAACATCAGTTCCCTTGGTTCCGGTGCTGCAAGGATAGGAGCAGACGAGAGTACTTCTTTCACGTCTTGTAGTGCAACTTCAAATTCATCAGTCCAAACGAATTTTTGGTCTTTTTCAGGAGCTTGTAATGTGGTGAGGCTCTTTCTGCGAGCCGGCTTACAAACCGACTATCTGCAGCAATGCAACCAGTTAGTCTTTGAACGTCCTTCAGGCGAGTTGGCCTGGAAATATTGAGTATAGCCTTGATCTTGTCTCGGTTCGCCTCTATGCCTCTTTGAGACACGATGAAACCTAACAATTTTCCGGCAGGGATTCCAAAGAAACATTTCTTCGGATTAAGAATTATGTTGTATTTTCGCAGATTGGCAAACGTTTCCTCCAAGTCAGAAATTAGTGTTTCCTTCTTTTTGGACATCACCACAATGTCGTCCACATATGCATGTACGTTGCATCCGATTTGGTCGTGGAGACAACACTGAATAGTGCGCTGGTACGTAGCTCCTGCGTTCTTGAGCCCAAAGGGCATCGTAACAACACAAAAGGTTCTGAAGGGGGTTACGAATGAATTTTTGATTTTATCCAATTCCTTCATGTGAATTTGGTGATAACCGGAATATGCGTCGAGAAAACAGAGGAGTTCCGAGCCTGCCGTATAATCGATAACTTGATCAATTCTAGGCAGAGCAAACGGATCTTTGGGACAAGCCTTATTCAAGGCAGTATAATCAACATACATCCTTAAATCAGTAGTGTCCTTTTTAGGGACCATTACAGGGTTGGCCGACCAATCAGTATGGATGACCTCTTCTATGAATCCGGCTAACTCGAGCCGGGCTAGCTCCTTAGCTATTGCCTTACGCTTTACATCTCCAAAACGTCGTAGGGACTGTTTGGCGGGTTTAGCGTTCGGGTGTACATTTAGAGAGTACTCGGCAAGTTCCCAAGGTACTCCGGTCATGTCAGATGGTTGCCATGCGAAGATATCTTGATTTGCTTGGAGGAACTTGATGAGCACACTTTCCTATGCACTTTGTAGGCCTACGCCTATCTACGTCACCTTGGAGGGGTCATCATCCTTCAACAGTGTGTTCTTCGACTCTTCCGATGCCTTGAACTCCAGATTCGGCTTTGTCACCTCCTTCTTTGTTGCGGGCACCTCGGACGGATCTATGGTCTTCTTGATCTCCTAGTACTCCTGGTCGTGCAGCATGGCTTCAGCAAAGGCGACATTTCCATCCTCGCATTCTCGCGCTTTCTTCGGGTCTCCCCTGCTGGTGATCACACTGTTGGGACCTAGAATTTTTATCATATTGTAAATGTAACATGGACGAGCCATACAAGCCCTATAAACCGGACGTCCGAATATAGCATGGTATGCGCTCTTGAGCGGGACCACTTCGAAGGAAAATGCTTCCTGTAACACCCTCAAATCGACACTATGCAAGTTTTAGTGATTCCCGCCAAACTCGCATAGAACCGATTCAAAGATGCCCACCAGGCACTTGCGTGCAGGCGGAAACGAAGTAATATCATTACACAATAGTCCATGATGGAACCAACAGAAACACATATATATATACAACAACGACTCCATGAGTCAAAATACAGATATACAATACAAAGATCCAAATCACCTTGAAACGATACAACATCCGAGTACGAATAAGATGCAAATGGGGCTAAGAGCCCTGAAGAATAACCAATGGCGTCCATAACCCTGCCCAGGGCAAGCCGGAAGGGTAACCCTGCTAACGACGTCGAACTTATACCTGCTAAAACAAAAGGGGTGCCGACAAATGGCAAAGGAAAAAGAGGAGCGGTCAGTTCTGAGGCCAGTACATGGCGAGGCTAGAATTCAGCGGATCTCGCCTACGTAGGTATGGTGGATTGAAGCGGCAGCACAGCATGCATAAAAAACATATAGAGACTCGATGCAACTATCGGCTATTAGAGAGGGATAAGAGAGACCTATTCAGGACCAACCTGATACTAACACCAGAACATACCCATCCTGGTATTTCCCCCTTGAGATCAAACGAGGAAGTCAAACCGAGGAACTCACACAATTGGCAGTTTTATTTATTCCATTATAGTTGCAACACTTACTAGTAAGACATAGATAGCATGAGTCATCCTGATAGCATAAGTAGTGGGTAGTTTTAGTTAACCATTCAGTTGTAGTTGCAGTACTTACTAGTTTGATACAATTAGCATGTGACATCCCAAACCCAGCAGTTGTTGGCACTTTTATTTCATTACATTGGAGTTGCAATACTTACTAGGTAGGTATAACATGACACGATACACCCCAGTTCCACTAGTTGTTGGCACTTTTATTATCCATTCCATTGTAGTGAAACTGATTACTAGTCACATATTAAGTCAAATTTATAGCACTACTTTAGTTATGCTTGTCTATGATCGAGATACTGTGCTCCAAGTCGTCCACAACCGCAGACACGGCTTTCATAAAGATTTACCCTGCAGGGGTGCACAAATAGCAACACACGCACGATCAACCTCGAAAAAACCAAATAAAAACCCAACGAGGCTTTCACGACAAAGCAATCACAGGATTCATAAAATATTTCAGGGGCCCACCCCACTAAGCTACCCGCAACGAAGTTGGCCGGCTCTGAGACGGACCCAGGGTTTGTGACGGCGGCTGTAAACGACCGGGAACCCGAAAGTGTGACTTGGCTTGTCGATACCGCGAAAACGTGGCACGATCCAAAACATTACAGGTGCTCCACGCACAATCTTAAATAAAGCAATAAAGCATGGCATAAGTACAGGATAGTAATAAAGCCCCAAACTAGTTTGTGGCCCCAAGAAATAAGAAATGAATCAACCTCTGGCTAATGGGATTCATGGTCCCACATGCGGATAGTGCGATAGTCAAGGAACAGGTATCAAGTAACATCTACTGCCCACCGATGCCTCTGCATTAGTTATATCTATTTCTAGCATTTTAATTATTAGTTGAAATTAAAGTCATGATCATCTCCCCCATTAAGCATCTCCACCACTAAGCATGTGTCAACCTTCCAATAACGGTGGAACGACAACGACGCGAAGCAGCACCTGAGCAAGCAACTATGACTCACAAGGCCGACTGTCTATCAAACAACAGGCAATAGGATGTGTCCAAGGCAATATAGAGGCTGCAAGGAATATAAATGGTGCACGGAAACTAAAGCATCGCAACAAGGATAGCAATATATCAATAGGAGGAAATAAATACTATAAACGCAAAATAGGTAGAAAGGGGGAGGATGCTCGCCTGGGAAAAACTGCTGAAAGTTCACCGAAGAACTTGTCGATACTCGCATCCACTCAACGTCCTAATCCGTGAAGAAGCAAAACACTAAAAGAAACAGCGGATGCACTATTTAATACTACGGCAGAAGATCAAGCATTATGCGTGTATGATGTATGACATGGCAATGATGCGATGTGACTAGGAAATATTAAGCAGAACCAGAATCCTGACAATCAATTAATAGGTTCATGTTGTTTAGGTACCCCGTAGTTTAAATGTGGTCTTAACAAGGCAAAACATGGCATTGGTTCGCTACACAAATTTAAATGGAGTTCATATAAGACTAGAATAGCCCGTATATAGTCTCCATATTTAATTTAGGTGAATCGTCTAAAAACCCCCAAACAACCACAAGATGTATGCGAGTATGAATGATTTAATATGCAACAAGTATATATAGTATTTTATAAAATAGGGATATGGGATCGGGGTCACACATTAGGGGTTCGACGATCTTGGGTTCTGATGGTTCGACGGGGTTCGGGTCTTCGGACTCCATGAACGGGGCCTTCAAATCCGGGAAGGAGAGGCGGGGCCTTCGGATCCGAGATCGGGGACTTCGGGGTCTCAGCATCTCCGGTCCATGACGAATGTCCTTGGGGTCTTCGGAATATCTTGATGCATGTCTTTCGTAGTTTCACCAACACCACCACACCAATCCTACTACACAAACGTATCCTTAGCGTCGGTATAAAAGTAGCACATTAGCAACACACAGCTGGAGAAGCATCCACTGAGAAGGCACATGCATTAGACTGTCGGAAGGAAGGATCTGCGGGACACGTGGGCAACAACAACTCATTGATGATTGGCTAGCAACAAACATGCACCAACAGAAAACCTATAGAGAAAAATAGAAGTGGCAAGGAACATGTAAACTAGCTGGCTGAACAAAGGACGCACACGAGCTACGAGCGCATCCATCGGAGCCATGCTCACGGACAAGACGGGCAAGCACCGGAACATGGCAAAACGGCGACCATCAGTTAGAAGGGGCGCCCGCAGCGATGCTGGGTGACCACATGAGAGGGCAAGGGAGACGGCGCCTGCGGGGCTTGACGGAGGCGAGGTCGGGGTCGAGATGGAGAGGGAGAGGCCGGCGGTCGAAGAGAGCAGCCAGCGGCGGCGGCCTGAGCTTGGGGGCGAGGTTGGCTGGCTCGGGGTCGGAGCAGGGGAGGCGTCAACGAGGAGCTCTGCGGCCGCGGATGCTTGCACGGAAGGCGGCCGAGGCGGGGATGTGGCTCTAGGCATGGTTAGCGGTGCGGGGAGATGCTAGACCAGGGGTCGCAGCCGTGCTCCGCAGCGACGACGGTCTAATCATGGCGACAGGGGCGATGACGCTCGGGCTCGAGAGGAGGACGGCCGCGGCTTCAGCAGGAGGACGCGCTGGAGGCGAGGCTAGGAGCACGCGTGGGTGGAGGCGAGGCTCATTGGCAATGGCGACTATTGCGAGCGAGGAGATGCTCGAGAGCTTGGGCTCTGTCGTTTACAGGAAGAGGACTGGCAGCCGATCGCGTTTTTGCAGCTGGCGGCAGGGTAGTTTTCAGAAAAAGACCAAGGAGGGAGGGTAGCCAGTGGAATAGGTGGATGTGGCGTGTGAGAGAGGTGTGTGTTCCTGTGCTGTGTCGGTGTGAAGCAGAGGGTCAGGTGTGGTGCGGCATGGTGTGATGTGCGTGGGTGGGGCCAGGTTTGACCGCGGGTTGCGGCTGGGTGGAAGGAGTGTGTGGCGGTAGGGTGGGAAGTGGTGGCTGGGTAAGAGGGTTAGCGATAGAACTAGCTTAGGGTTTTGTCTAGGGTTGGTCTGGGTAGATGGGATAGTTGGTTAGGGCTGCCGGGTAGTAGGTGGTCTGGCCTACGGGCCGGGCTGCCTCCCCCGATACAAAATATTTATATTTATTTTATTTTTAAAAGATTTTTGCAAATAGTTTTTAGACAAACCAAAGATCCAAAAAAGACTGTGGTTTAGATTTGAAATAAAGACGGGGGATATTTAGAAAACAAGGATAAGCTTTTAGAAAATAGTTTTAGGCAAACCATGCATGAGGACATGATGATGCTCAAATGCAATGTGGCATGATGACATGAGCATGTGGTCATGATGACGCACAAGGGCAAAACACAGCAATTTTCTAGTAGTGGTTTTGCCGGGGTGCTACACTTCGACACCACTAACAATGGATCTTTCCCTCGAGATCCGCCTCATGGTACGGGGAAGAAGGCCGACGATCTGAATCTTCTCTCTTCGTGTAGATCCTCGCGACACCACTAACAAGATTCTTGCTCCATCTTGAAATTGACGACACCACCAACAAGGGGTCGTTGCTCACGTTCGTCGAGATAACACTCCAGAGAAACAAGGACGAAGGTAGAGGTATACAAAAGATAAGGCTGCCTCTAACTTCCGTGCAAAAAATCCTGAAGCCAAGTATATGGCCGAGCTATACCGTCATAGGGCTGGATGTGTCTTGAGATAGCAAATCCTTTTCAGGAATTTTGTTGCTCTTATGTGTGGTCCAAAGCATTTTGGGCCAACGTATATGTCATCATTTTCGTAGCGCCGCGCCTCTATGTTGGAGTTAATCCGGTGTCTCGCATCACTTGGAGACAAATATTGTCGTCCTGAGTGACGGCTATGGCTGCGGTGCCTTGGAGCCAGACTTCGGCTTCTACCACCACCTCTTCCGCCACGACGCCCTCCTTGGCCTCCTTGAGAGCCGTTGTGATGGCTACTTGGTGGAGAAAGTGGGGCAGCTGGATTATTTCCGGCTGATCGCCGGCCTTCATTCGGAGCGTCATTATTCTGGTTCATGGTAGGGTCTTCATTGCGACGAGCCCCCTGTCGGCTTGTCTCAGCACGGTTTCCGTCGTTTCTTCGTCCGTCACTCCAACCACGGTGGGGCTCAGCCGGACGGCTTGTAGGTCTAGGAGGTGGCATTCTTTGACGGTCCTCCTCCCGACGTTTCTCTTTGTCTTCTTCCCTGCGATTGTTCGACTCTCTCCAGGGAGGATTTGTCGGATATGGTGCAACAATTGCCTCTTGCTCAGCAGCTGGAGCGACGTTGCGCCAGTCACGCGCAGTTCTGTGATGCTGCCTTGAATATCTGGTTCTTGAGTAGTTTTCTTCCCGACGGTCGGAAGGGTAATGCTATTCCGGAGCACGTTGGGGTCTTATGTCATTCCAGGCCTGATCCATGTGACATTGGTCAGATTGGGAGACCAGTTTTCCGCTTTCGGATTTCACGGCCGTTTGATGTTCCAGACCCTTGGTGAGTAGTTTAATGCCCAATCAAACCTGTTCTAGGCCTGGATTATTTGACAGGATATCTCGAGCTGCAACAATGTTTTAGACCGGTGTTGGTTACACTAGATCTCCCTTGCTATTGAGTCGAGGCATCCCTGGGTCTCCCTCAAAGAGAACCTTGTGAACTTCCGGAAATGGACCGTCATGCGTGTGTTTCCGGGTCTTCTGATGCTGCTGGGAGATTTACTTCTCTGTAGTTGCCATGCGTTTCTTTTCTTCCTCGATGTTTTTGGCTTCATCTAGGAGTACTTGGAGATGCCCTTCTAGGGCCTGGGACCTTTCATCTAGCTCTTCAGCAGTAAGTTTTGAAGCTGTAGGGATATGTGTGGTTAATCCAGCATCGATGAGTTTACGCGCACCTTCGGTGATCATGTGTCCATCCACCGACTCTTCTTTGGGCTCGTCTGGGGTAAGTGCTCCATCCGAGTCTTCCTCATATTCCTCAGCAATCACTTCCTCTGCCGGAAGATCTTTTGCCGGGGTCTTGTTCTTCTTGTTCTTCTTCTTTGCCTTCTTGGCAGCGACGGTAGCAAAGAGGGCTTTGGGCCCGTTTCTCGTAGTCAAAGTTTGATCAGTACTTTCGGCCATTTGGTCCTCGGGATTATCTCCGAGATCCATGTTGTCCTGCGCTTTAGGAGAGTTTTCTCCGGATCCTTCGTCCATGGCTTCTCCTTCTTCTACAGCTATGGAGTTAAGCTCCTCTTCATATTCCACAGAGAACTTCCGGAAATCTGCCGACGTCATGGAATCGTCCAAAGATGCCGGTAAGTCAACGCTTCTTCCAATTTCCTCTAGCACCGAGTCTTCATTATCTCCAGCATCGGCAGAGCCGGATCCGGATCCAACGTATCCGACAAAGTGCGATGTGCGCCTCCTAAGATGGCTGCCGTCTTTCTGGTAGGCTTCATCGAAACACCTGATGGTCTCGAGGATTGCATCCATGCTTGCGTTCTGCATCATCATGCATCGCAACGTGTATCTCAGGAAAGGCCTGTCTGTTCCGGCGTCATCAGAGCCGGAACTAGAGTTATCTTCCTGGATTTCGACCTCCATAGATGGATTGATCTGGCATTCGACCTCGATAGGCAGATCCACTCCATCTCCGACATGTACTGCGAGATCTGCCTCAGGTTCAGCTTTCTCCACTATCTCCGCAATTAGTGCGGGCTAGGTGGGATTAGGGTTTTCTGAAATCTAGAACTTTGCCACCTCCATGGACAAAGGGGACCCAAAAACTTCTTCTGCCTCTATCATCACCGCTGGGGTGGGTGGGACAGGTTCAGCAAAACCGATGTAAACATCGATCTCACCGAAGTACATGATGGTGTAGGTGGTCACGGCTTCCCTAGACGGAATGAGGGAAGAGGTGGGGGCACCCCTCTTGGCCGTCGATCATGGCAAGGGGTAGCCTCGCTCCCCTATAAAAGGTGGAGTGGAGCACCTCCTCTCTCACACTCATACTGCCTCCTCTCATATGCCCTTTTGTTGGGGATATGCTAAATGGGTATCATCATAGCATGTCTCTAATACGGCTAACCCAGGTGGCCCACAGTTAGTAGCAAGGCCTATGGCCTGCTGGGTGGCCCAGTTAAACGGATCTAGAAGGGAGGCCCATGACGGATCAAAGAAGGTTACGTAGGAGTCTCTGACGTACCCGGAGCCCGTGAGTGCAAGACATGAAAGACTAGTTTGAATTAGTGTAGAACTCTTTACCTTGTCTGGCAAGGTCTTTTCCGTGTTACCCTAGGTTCTGGTGCCTTTATAAACTAGACATGCGGGGGCCTCTAGGACATGAAAATATACAACACCTCGTACAATGAACCGATCTTTGTAACTCGGCGTATTGCCATTATAGTGATTTATAGCAGGAGTAGAGTTTCGCCACCGTTGTGGGACTTGAACCTGGGTAAACTGTGTTACCTAATACCTGCCAACTCTCTGCCTTACCCCATTTCTCTAAACACGCACTGTGAGGACCCCTTCATGGTGTACTCGTCGGAAATACCACGACAGTTGGCGCCCATCGTGGGGCAAGAGGCGCCTTGAGCTCTAAAACAGGCGAGGTCCAATCTCTTCGCGGGACGCGTTCTCTTCTCCCACAACGTCCCGATCGTCCCTCCAGATGAGTTCTGGGTGCCAGCGAAGACGAACCCTACGCGCAGCTCCGTCATCCCCTTCGGAGACATCCACATCTTCATCGGCAAAACTGACTTCGATCTTAGCTCCCAGGAAGTCGGAAACTCGTCAAGCCCCGCACGGACCGCCTACAGGAAGGACACGTTCGCAGAAGGATCTGGGTCGTACCTCTCTCTAGAGTATGGTGGCTCAGATGAGGAAAATTCAAGGCCCACCCAAACTTCCCCTATGCAGGATATAAAGGTGGAAGGACCCCGCAAATCCGCTTTGCTTCCTTGAGCGTTAGAGATGCGCAGGTCACACTTTATCGGCGTCGCACCGTCTTTGATCTGGTCAGATGCGTTCAAAGGGACGGAGAACATGCCTGCGAATACCTCGCCAGATGGATGAGGGTGAGGGAAACCCTACAGGGCGACCGTGCCGACAAACTCGTCTACCACTTCATGGAAGGGCTCACACTCGGAACACTCCTCCGACATACCCTCTGAAGGCGGCAGGCCGTGGGTCCTCTCACCCTTGGCGAGATGGTCATAATCGTAAACAAGTACATGGACGTCAATGAGAAGGCTGAGGCCATGATCTCCGTCATGGACGAAGGAGGTAACAACAACAACGGCCCGCCTTCATCACCCTCCACATCCGCCATCAACAACACCGAAGCCAACTCCGACTCCGTCCTTGACGCGCTATACGCCGACATCAATATGGATGGTGGCAGCTCGGATGCTAACACGGAGGAATATGATGCTGTTATGAGGGAGATCGAGCAGGAGATCGAGAAGGAGGAGCACGACGATAAGGCCAACACATCGCACCAGGTGCTAGTTGCCATTGGGAGCGTGTTGGAAGAAGACGGACAGGAACTGGAACACAAAAGAGCTTCGCCCACACCTGCGGTTACGAGAGTGGCAATAGCCAAGAAACCGCCAAGCCTCTGGCTCCAGCCATGGCTATGCCCCCTCCGGTTATATGTCCATAGTAGGCGTAGGAACTCACCACGCCCCCAGTACTACTAAGCAGTCAAATCAGCCGCCAATGCCATCTTCAAAGTCTGCAGCTGGCAACCCATTGGTTACTCCCGCCGAGAAGGCGATTTATGGTGCACTCCTCATTGAGCCCATTACTTTTGAGAATATCATTTTGCGGCCCGAAATTTGGGGTGTCCAGGCAACGCAGTACCCGAGTTCCCTGATATCATCCGCGATGACTATAGTTGGCGTGCCAAATACTTAGAGGGTCTTTTTCGGCACGAATTTAACTTTATGTTTCAATACAAAAAATCAGGCTAACGGCCGTCAAGTTTGGCCCTCCCTATCAGTTCTCACCATTATGTCGCTCATGTCGCTCCCATCGCTTAGGTGTCAATTAGGCTTGCTGCGTTGGCTCCTGCATCCATTACGCGTCTTCTTCTTCCCTCGAGCGGCAATCTGTGGGGCGTCGCAGCCATGGCGCGGAGCTGGTACATGGACGAACCTGCTCGTCCCAGCTCTCCTCCATGTAGGCTTGCAGCGTTGGTGCCTCCATTACTCGTCTTCTTCCCCGAAGCGGCAATCTATGGTCGCTGCCATGGCGTGGAGCTGGGAAGTGACGAAGCTGCTCGGCCCCGCTCTCCTCCCCATCACGAGTCAGAGCTCGCCCTCCCCGTGGATGCACCCATGGCACGGTCGGGGACGAGAATTGGTTCCCGGTGATATCTATCACCTTGTCGACCATGCTCGGTTCTGTTTCCCTCCTCTAGAATCCAAGCTCGTCGTCGCCGTGGTTGCACCCGCACCAATTCTGCCACCTCTGCCGAGGTCTCTGGGGTAGCTTAAGTTATGGGGCTCTCTAAGTTCTGCCATGTTGGGCCTGTAAGTGTTGTTGTATGTTAAACTAGCAAATCTCTTTTGTTCAAATCTCTTGGGCTGTACCAACTTCATTGTGTTTAATTATGAAAGACAAAATATAAATGACTTCTCTCAATTTCTCGCATAGAAAAATGCACAGCTAATTTAATATTCTCGCAGGAACTGGCCCCACTTGTTGAACCGGCAGCACTGCCACGATCTCCACGTAACCACGGTGAGTTCTCGAACTGAAAGTTGCAGTTACCACGTTTCTTCTGCAGTCATTCCTCTGCAGTTTTTCCTGGGAGCTTCTTCTTCCTCTGTTTTGGAACTGTCGGTTCATCTTCTTCTTCCTCTCGAAGGCAGTTCCTTGCAGGCAGTTCCTTTCACCCATTTCCTTGCAGGCATGGATGATGGGAAACGCACAACAGAGACCCACTTGGTCCCTGCCCATGGCACCACGACTGTGACAGTGGTGTACACAAATGATGAAGCGACTGTGACAGTGGTGTACACAAATGATGAAGCGACGGTGGCGACATCAAGCGGCTGAAGGGGAAGCAAGTCAAGGACGACAACAAGTGGTGGTGATACATTATGTGTTTGAACTAGATTTTAGTTTCTAGTTTATTATGTGTGTGATACATTTAGTTAGTTCAATACAAAATTTCGACCAATTTAACTTGTTGATGTATTTCTTGACAATTATAATATAATCGAGCACTAGAAATATTTTGTAGTGTGCATGAGCATGATCAGTAAATATAATTGAACACTAGAAACTTTAAGGCACTCCATATAAAGGAGTAGATTAATATATAAGGTTCACCAGAGACACCACGGATATATAGTCTTACATGCCACACACAGGTAATAATTAACTAGAACAAACTAAAAGCAGGGACTGTAGCAGGAGGCCAGGACACGGAGACGCCTAGCAGGGCAAGGGTTTATCAGCAGGAGGCAGTGACAGCCTAGTCGATGGGATACATGCCAGTCCTGACATACTCCCGGAGGAATTTGCCGCGCCAAGGTAATCGGCCTATGGCTTCTGCCTCCGCCTCTGCCAACGCCCTCCGCGTGCTGGATCATGCTGTTGAGGTCCACGTTGATTGCTCTGCCACAGAATGGGCAAAACAGTCTTCCCCTACGATGGAAACGGATTAGACCACACCGTAACCGCCTCAACACGTCGCGGCTCTTGTTGTCCCCGGATTCCTTGCTATCGTCCACTTCATCATCATCCCCCTATTGATTTTTAAGAACATAACTTAGAACTCATGCATATGATTGAATTGTATTACAACTCAAGAATTGACAACATGTATATGTAAGACAATATATCCGTGGATATCAAAGATAAAGCATCTCAGCAATAGTTTGACTGGTTCATATATCATTTCATCTCAACACAATGATAAATAATTGCATCAGAGTGAATGTAGGATAAATCTAGGGGCCTCATAAGTTTCTTCAGGGATGGAGTAGGTGAACCAAGTTACAATTGCACAACCTGTAATATTGTTGTACATCGCCCCAGGTTCACTAACTCATCCCTGAAAAAATCTGACACCAATGTGTCTGCCTCTCTTTTGGGGCAAATTTGAATCATTGGCCACAATAAGAAATTGAAATGTAATCGTACAAAACATTATTCAGGGATATACATAGTCAGGTACAAAAACAATCCTCAATATTGTAATTATAAATAAAAAACCAAACAATTAATCTTTAGGTGCATGTTAAAAATACATATGATCAAAACCATTCATATACATATGCATCATACAATTCATTAAAAGATCAGAAACAATTCAAGGATCATATATGTAGTTCCATATGAGAATATGAAATTGGGCCAAAGTACCAACAACGCAATCTATATTGTTTGTGTGCATTGCTGCCTCATGTTCACCAACCCATCCCTAAAACACGACACCGTCATACGTGTCTCCCCTTGAACTCTTTTGGGGAAAATTTCAGTCATCGGCCTCGGTGACAAACTAAAATGTAATTCTTATACACTGAATGCATTGAATAGGTAATTCGAATATCATAGTTCTATGAATGTAGAATAAAGATTAAGGCCTCATAAGTTTCTACAGGGACGGCGTAAGTGAACCAAGTAACAATTGCACAGCCTATATTGTTCTTGTACATCGCCCCAGGTTCACTAACTCGTCCCTGAAAAAATCTGACACCGATGTGTCCGCCTCTCTTTTGGGGCAAATTTGAATCATTGGCCACAATAAGAAACTGAAATGTAATCGCACAAAACATTATTCAGGGATATACATAGTCAGGTACAAAAACAAGCCTAAATATTGTAATTATAAAAAAACCAAACAATTAATCTTCAGGTACATGTTAAAAATACTTATGATCAAAACCATTCATATACATATGCATCATACGAATCATTAAAAGATTAGAAACAATTCAAGGATCATATATGTAGTTCCATATGAGAATAAATCAAGGGCCTCATAATTTGTTTCAGAGATGGAGTTGGGGAACCAAAGTACCAACAGGCAACAGCACAACCTATATTTTTTGTGTGCATTGCTGCCTCAGGTTCACCAACCCATCCCTAAAACATGACACCGTCATACGTGTCTCCCCTTGAACTCTTTTGGGGCAAATTTCAATCATCGGCCTCGGTGACAAACTAAAATGTAATTCTTATACACTATGAATGCATGGAATATATAATTAAAATATCATAGTTCTATGAATGTAGAATAAAGATTGCAGCCTCATAAGTTTCTATAGAGATGGCGTAAGCGAACCAAGTAACAATTGCACAACTTATATTGATCTTGTACATGGCCCAGGTTCGCTCACTCATCCCTGTAAAAATTTGACACCAATGTGTCTGCCTCTCTTTGGGGCAAATTTGAATCGTTGGCCACAATAAGAAATTGAAATGTAATCGTACCAAACAATATTCAGGGATATACAAATGCATCATACAATGCATTCATAGATCAGAAACAATACAAATCAACACTAAACTAGCGAACTCAACTAGATGGCAGATGAGTAGATTGGGGTTTTGTGACTAGACGGATTGGGGTTTTGTGACTAGATGGCAGATGCATCAATCAACCGATCGAATCATATATATACTACCCTACTTCAAGAGAAAAAGAATCTGTACAAGCTTGAGCAAATCCTATGTATGAACAATGAAAACTGCGGCTGCGACTAGAGAAGCTAGCAATGTAGTACCTTGGACTCCTCATCAGGGACCTCCTCCTCAAACTCATCATTCTCCGCGATTGCGTCGAAGATTTCTTGAACGGCGATGGGGTCGTCGATGAAGATCACCGGATTGCCGCCGCCTGCCGCCTGCCCCCATCCAGATCTGCCACTGGCACCACGACGTTGTCAGCCACCTGCTGCTCGGCGGCGACGGCTACTCGGCGGCGATGGCTACCACCTGCTGCTCGGTGGCAACGGCTACCAACTGCTGCTCGGCGGCGACGGCTACCACCTGCTGCTCAGTGGCAATGGCTACTGGCTGGACGGATGAGTTCACACCCTCGACAGCGCGGCGACGAGCGGTGTTCGTGCCCGGAGAAGACGCCTCCGTCTGCTTGGCGACGACCGAGCCATCTGCTGCTTCGCCTTCAACTGGCTTCACCTCCGGATCTTCTCCATGCGTACGCTTCATGGCGCACCAAGGGAAGGAGGTAGTGCAAACGAGGGAGATTCGGCGTGTGCGGCAGGTGTAGATTGGGGTCTTGGGACTAGACAGACTGGGGGGAAATGACACGAGCTCATGGAAGAAGAAGGTCGAGGGCGGTTATAAACACCGGACCGTTTGTAGTCCTCGAGTGGACACGTGTGGTGGGCGCGGGGCGGGGGGGATACCACGATCTCCACCCTATTTCTTCGGTTCCCTTTTATTTTTTTTGAAACAGCCACGATCTCCACTTTAGAGCTGCATTGAAAACACGCTCATGGCAGACCTCGATTCCACTGCATGCAAGTGGCGCGGAACTAATTTCTAGCAACGTTAGATCTACTCGAGGGGGGCCCTTGACTCATGGAATTTACTAGCGTTAGGGCCCAGTTGAAAGTGAGATTGAGAGCGCTGCGAATAAATGGGATATGTCTGATTAAAATCAAGTGGCATTAAATTGCAGCGTCCCTTCGACAACCGTGCACTCGATGACCCCGTTGCCCTGTGCATGATTTGTAGTAGTAGTAGTAGGCTTTTCAGACTTGATTAAACTTGACATGACCGCTCGACGACTTTTTCCATGGACGTCGTCGTGTTCTTTCCTGTAAAAGTCTCGCGGAGGGAGACGTCCGTGCTGTCTCACGCTGTATTGTGAAGGGCACGAGGTGTGCAATGATCATCGTTGGATCGCACAGAATCAACAGTTGGTGCGCACGATCCGCGTGAAAACTGTGACAACCAATCCGGGAGTAGCAGACAAGGTGAGCACAGTTTTGGGCTTCTACGAAAGATAGAGAGGGGGGTAGGAAAAACTAAGTAGTACCACATAAAACCAAGGGCAAAACTGAGTAGTATAAAAATGGAAAGTGTCTTGTACAATGAAATACATCATGGAATACATCAAATTATGCCAAGATAGATCCACTAGAGTTCATTACATGTGTGTTCTTCTCATGAACCACATGTGGATCCACCTAGTGTCATTGCATGTCTGTTCCTCTAAACAAACCACATAAGGATCCACCAGTGTCATTGGATGTGTGTTCTTCTCATGAACCACACCCAGTGTCATTGCATGTGTGTTCTTCTAAACAAACCACATAAGGATCCACCAGTGTCATTGCATGTCTGTTCTTTTCATGAACCTCATAAGGATGGGCCCCCAATGTCATTGCATGTCTGCTCTTTTCATGCACCATGGCTAGAGTGATTACATGTATGTTCCTCTAAACAAACCACATAAGGATCCACCAGTGTCATTGCATGTCTGTTCTTTTCATGAACCACATAAGGATCTACCAGTGTCATTGCATGTCTCTTCTTTTCATGAACCACACCCAGTGTCATTGCATGTGTGTTACTTCCATAAACCACATATGGATCCACCTAGTGTTATTGCATGTTTTTTCCTTCCATAAACCACATAAGGATCCACCAGTGTCATTGCATGTCTGTTCTTTTCATGAACCACTCCTAGTGTCAGTGCATGTCTGTTCTTTTCATGAACCACACCTAGTTTCACTACATGTCTGTTCTTTTCATGAACCACATAAGGATCTACCAGAGTCATTGGATGTGTGTTCTTCTCATGAACCACACGTGGATCCACCGGTGTCATTGCGTGCGTGTTCCTCTAAACAAACCACATAAGGATCCACCAGTGTCATTGGATGTGTGTTCTTCTCATGAACCACACCTAGTGTCATTGCATGTGTGTTCTACAAAACAAACCACATAAGGATCCACCAGTGTCATTGCATGTCTGTTCTTTTCATGAACCATGGCTAGAGTGATTGCATGTATGTTCCCCTAAACAAACCACATAAGGATCCACCACTGTCATTGCATGTCTATTCTTTTCATGAACCACATAAGGATCTACCAGTGTTATTGCATGTCTGTTCTTTTCATGAACCACACCTAGTGTCATTGCATGTGTGTTACTTCCATAAACCACATATGGATCCACCTAGTGTGGTTGCATGTTTGTTCCTTCCATAAACCACACAAGGATCCTCCAGTGTCATGTCCTGTCTGTTCTTTTCATGAACCACTCCTAGTGTCAGTGCATGTCTGTTCTTTTCATGAACCACACCCAGTTTCACTACATGTCTGTTCTTTTCATGAACCACATAAGGATCTACCAAAGTCATTGGATGTGTGTTCTTCTCATGAAGCACACGTGGATCCACCGGTGTCATTGCATGCGTGTTCCTCTAAACAAACCACATAAGGATCCACCAGTGTCATTGGATGTGTGTTCTTCTCATGAACCACACCCAGTGTCATTGCATGTGTGTTGTTCTAAACAAACCACATAAGGATCCACCAGTGTCATTGCATGTCTGTTATTTTCATGAACCACATAAGGATGGGCCCACCAGTGTCATTGCATGTCTGTTCTTTTCATGAACCACACCCAGTATCTGTGCATGTCTGTTCTATTCATGAACCACACCTAGTTTCACTGCATGTCTGTTCTTTTCATGAACCACATAAGGATCTACCAGTATCATTGCATGTCTTTTACTTCCATAAACCACATGTGTATCCATCTAGTGTTATTGCATGTCTGTTCCTCTAAACAAACCACATAAGGATCCACCAGTGTCATTGGATGTGTGTTCTTCTCATGAACCACACCAAGTGTCATTGCATGTGTGTTCTTCTAACAAACCACATAAGGATCCACCAGTGTCATTGCATGTCCGTTCTTTTCATGAACCACATAAGGATGGGCCCACCAGTGTCATTGCATGTCTGTTCTTTTCATGAACCACACCCAGTGTCACTGCATGTCTGTTCTTTTCATGAACCACACCCAGTTTCACTGCATGTCTGTTCTTTTCATGAACCACATAAGGATCTACCTGTGTCATTGCATGTCTTTTACTTCCATAAACCACATGTGCATCCACCTAGTGTCATTGCATGTCTGTTCCTCTAAACAAACCACATAAGGATCCACCAGTGTCATTGGATGTGTGTTCTTCTCATGAACCACACCAAGTGTCATTGCATGTGTGTTCTTCTAAACAAACCAAATAAGGATCCACCAGTGTCATTACATGTCTGTTCTTTTCATGAACCATACCCAGTGTCATTGCATGTCTGTTCTTTTCATGAATCACGGCCAGAGTCATTGCATGTCTTTTACTTCCATAAACCACATATGGATCCACCTAGTGTGATTGCATCTTTGTTCCTCTAAACAAACCACATAAGGATCCACCAGTGTCATATCATGTCTGTTCTTTTCATGAACCACACATAGTATCATTGCATGCGTGTTCTTCTAAACAAACCACGTAAGGATCCACCACTGTCATTGCATGTCTGTTGTTTTCATGAACCACACCTAGTGTCATTGCATGTGTGTTCTTCTAAACAAACCACATCAGTCATTGCATGTCTGTTCTTATCATGAACCACACCCGGTGTCATTGCATGTCTATTCTTTTCATGAACCACGGCTAGGGTCATTGCATGTATGTTCCTCTAAACAAACCACATAAGGATCCACCAGTGTCATTGCATGTCTGTTCTTTTCATGAACCACATAAGGATCTACCAGTGTCATTGCATGTCTGTTCTTTTCAGGAACCACACCTAGTGTCATTGCATGTGTGTTACCTCCATAAACCATATATGGATCCACCTAGTGTGATTGCATGTTTGTTCCTTCCTTAAACCACATAAGGATCCACCAGTGTCATTGCATGTCTGTTCTTTTCATAAACCACTCCAAGTGTCAGTGGATGTCTGTTCTTTTCATGAACCACACCCAGTTTCACTGCATGTCTATTCTTTTCATGAACCACATAAGGGTCTACCAGAGTCATTGGATGTGTGTTCTTCTCATGAACCACGTGTGGATCCACCGGTGTCAATGCATGCGTGTTCCTCTCAACAAACCACATAAGGATCCACCAGTGTCATTGGATGTGTGTTCTTCTCATGAACCACACCCAGTGTCATTGCATGTGTGTTGTTCTAAACAAACCACATAAGGATCCACCAGTGTCATTGCATGTCTGTTATTTTCATGAACCACATAAGGATGGGCCCACCAGTGTCATTGCATGTCTGTTCTTTTCATGAACCACACCCAGTGTCAGTGCATGTCTGTTCTATTCATGAACCACACCCAGTTTCAGTGCATGTCTGTTCTTTTCATGAACCACATAAGGATCTACCAGTATCATTGCATGTCTTTTACTTCCATAAACCACATGTGGATCCACCTAGTGTCATTGCATGTCTGTTCCTCTAAACAAACCACATAAGGATCCACCAGTGTCATTGGATGTGTGTTCTTCTCATGAACCACACCCAGTGTCATGGCATGTGTGTTCTTCTAAACAAACCACATAAGGATCCACCAGTGTCATTGCATGGCCGTTATTTTCATGAACCACATAACGATGGGCCCACTAGTGTCATTGCATGCCTGTTCTTTTCATGAACCACACCCAGTGTCACTGCATGTCTGTTCTTTTCATGAACCACACCCAGTTTCACTGCATGTCTGTTCTTTTCATGAACCACATAAGGATCTACCTGTGTCATTTCATGTCTTTTACTTCCATAAACCACATGTGGATCCACCTACTGTCATTGCATGTCTGATCCTCTAAACAAACCACATAAGGATGCACCAGTGTCAATGGATGTGTGTTCTTCTCATGAACCACACAAAGTGTCATTGCATGTGTGTTCTTCAAAACAAACCACATAAGGATCCACCAGTGTCATTTCCTGTCTGTTCTTTTCATGAACCACATAAGGATGGGCCCCACCAGTGTCATTGCAAGTATGTTCTTTTCATGAACCACACCTAGTGTCAGTGCATGTCTTTTCTATTCATGAACCACACCCAGTTTCACTGCATGTCTGCTCTTTTCATGAACCACATAAGGATCTACCTATGTCATTGCATGTATTTTACTTCCATAAACCACATGTGGATCCACCTAGTGTCATTGCATGTTTGTTCCTCTAAATAAACCACATGAGGATCCACCAGTGTCATTGGATGTGTGTTCTTCTCATGAACCACACCCAATGTCATTACATGTGTGTTCTTCTCAACAAACCAAATAAGGATCCACCAGTGTCTTTACATGTCTGTTCTTTTCATGAACTACATCAGGTTTCATTGCATGTCTGTTCTTTTCATGAATCACGGCTAGAGTCATTGTATGTCTTTTACTTCCATAAAGCACATATGGATCCACCAAGTGTGATTGCATCTCTGTTCCTCTAAACAAACCACATAAGGATCCACCAGTGTCATTGCATGTCTGTTCTTTTCATGAACCACACATAGTGTCATTGCATGCGTGTTCTTCTAAACAAACCACGTAAGGATCCACCAGTGTCATTGCATGTCTGTTCTTTTCATGAACCACACCGAGTGTTCTTCTAAACAAACCACATAAGTCATTGCATGTCTGTTATTTTCATGAACCACACTCAGTTTCATTGGATGTCTGTTGTTTTCATGAACCATGGCTAGAGTCATTGCATGTATGTTCCTCTAAACAAACAACATAAGGATCCACCGGTGTCATTGCATGTCTGTTCTTTTCATGAACCACATAAGGATCTACCAGTGTCATTGCATGTCCGTTCTTTTCATGAACCACACCCAGTGTCATTGCATGTGTGTTACTTCCATAAACCACATATGGATCCACCTAGTGTGATTGCATGTTTGTTCCTTCCATAAACCACATAAGGATCCACCAGTGTCATTGCATGTCTTTTCTTTTCATGAACCACTCCTAGTGGCAGTGCATGTCTGTTCTTTTCATGAACCACACCCAGTTTCACTGCATGTCTGTTCTTTTCATGAACCACATGTGGATCCACCGGTGTCATTGCATGCGTGTTCCTCTAAACAAACCACATAAGGATCCACCAGTGTCATTGGATGTGTGTTCTTCTCATGAACCACACCCAGTGTCATTGCATGTGTGTTCTTCTAAACAAACCACATAAGGATCCACTAGTGTCATTGCATGTCTGTTCTTTTCATGAACCACATAAGGATGGGCCCACCAGTGTCATTGCATGCATGTTCTTTTCATGAACCACACCCAGTGTCAGTGCATGTCTGTTCTATTCATGAACCAGACCTAGTTTCACTGCATGTCTGTTCTTTTCATGAACCACATAAGGATCTACTAGTGTCATTGCATGTCTTTTACTTCCATAAACCACATGTGGATCCACCTAGTGTCATTGCATGTCTGTTCCTCTAAACAAACCACATAAGGATCCACCAGTGTCATTGGATGTGTGTTCTTCTCATGAACCACACACAGTGTCATTGCATGTGTGTTCTTCTAAACAACCATATAAGGATCCACCAGTGTCATTGCATGTATGTTCTTTTCATGAACCACATAAGGATGGGCCCACCAGTGTCATTGCATGTCTGTTCTTTTCATGAACCACACCAAGTGTCACTGCATGTCTGTTCTTTTCATGAACCACACCCAGTTTCACTCCATGTCTGTTCTTTTCACGAACCACATAAGGATCTACCAGTGTCATTGCATGTCCTTTACTTCCATAAATCACATGTGGATCCACCTAGTGTCATTGCATGTCTGTTCCTGTAAACAAACCACATAAGGATCCACTAGTGTCATTGGATGTGTGTTCTTTTCATGAACTACATCAGGTGTCATTGGATGTCTGTTCTTTTCATGAATCACGGCTAGAGTCATTGCGTGTCTTTTACTTCCATAAACCACAAATGGATCCACCTAGTGTGATTGCATGTCTGTTCCTCTAAACAAACCACAAAAGGTGCCACCAGTGTCATTGCATGTCTGTTCTTTTCATGAGCCACACATAGTGTCATTGCATGCGTGTTCTTCTAAACAAACCACATAAGGATCCACCAGTGTCATTGCATGTCGGTTCTTTTCATGAACCACACCCAGTGTCATTGCATGTATGTTCTTCTAAACAAACCACATAAGTCATTGCATGTCTGTTCTTTTCATGAACCACACTCGGTGTCATTACATGTCTGTTCTTTTCATGAACCATGGCTAGAGTCATTGCATGTATGTTCCTCTAAACAAACCACATAAGGATCCACCGGTGTCATTGCATGTCTATTCTTTTCATGAACCACATAAGGATATACCAGTGTCATTGCATGTCTATTCTTTTCAGGAACCACACCCAGTGTCATTGCATGTGTGTTACTTCCATAAACCACATATGGATCCACCTAGTGTGATTGCATGTTTGTTCCTTCCATAAACCACATAAGGATCCACCAGTGTCATTGTCTGTCTGTTCTTTGCATGAACCAGTCCTAGTGGCAGTACATGTCTGTTCTTCTCATGAACCACACCTAGTGTCATTGCATGTGTGTTCTTCTAAACAAACCACATAAGGATCCACCAGTGTCATTGCATGTCTGTTCTTTTCATGAACCACATAAGGATGGGCTCACCAGTGTCATTGCATGTCTGTTCTTTTCATGAACCACACCCAGTGTCAGTGCATGTCTGTTCTATTCATGAACCACACCCAGTTTCACTCCATGTCTGTTCTTTTCATGAACCACATAAGGATCTACCAGTGTCATTACATGTCTTTTACTTCCATAAACCACATGTGGATCCGCCTAGTGTCATTGCATGTCTGTTCCTCTAAACAAACGACATAAGGATCCACTAGTGTCATTGGATGTGTGTTCTTTTCATGAACCACACCCAGTGTCATTGCATGTGTGTTCTTCTAAACAAACCATATAAGGATCCACAAGTGTCATTGCATGTCTGTTCTTTTCATGAACCACATAAGGATGGGCTCACCAGGGTCATTGCATGTCTATTCTTTTCATGAACCACACCCAGTGTCAGTGCATGTATGTTCTATTCATGAACCACACCCAGTTTCACTGGATGTCTGTTCTTTTCATGAACCACATAAGGATCTACCAGTGTCATTACATGTCTTTTACTTCCATAAACCACATGTGGATCCACCTAGTGTCATTGCATGTCTGCTCCTCTAAACAAACCTCATAAGGATCCACCAGTGTCATTGGATATGTGTTCTTCTGATGATCCACACCCAATGTCATTGCATGGGTGTTCTTCTAAACAAACCACGTAAGGATCCACCAGTGTCATTGAATGTCTATTCTTTTCATGAACCACATAAGGATGGTCCCACCAGAATCATTGCATGTCTATTCTTTTCATGAACCACACCCAGTTTCCTTGCATGTGTGTTCTTTTCATGAACCACACCCAGTTTCACTACATGTCTATTCTTTTCATGAACCACATATGGATCTACCTATGTCATTGCA